>JAQQAF010000007.1:35484405-35910543 GCA_029747655.1 Ensete ventricosum
AACTTTGAAAATTGTTCGGAGATGCTTAACATGCTCATTAAATGTTTGGCTATAGACGATGATATCGTCTAAGTAGATGACCACAAACTTGTCTAAGTACTCCTTGAACAGTTGGTTCATTAGAGTGCAGAATGTGGCTGGAGCATTGGTTAAGCCGAAAGATATCATCAAGAACTTGAATGCGCCATACCTAGTCACATAAGTAGTCTTCACCTCATCACCTTCTGCAATGCGCACCTGCCAATACCCCGACCGAAGGTCGAGTTTGGAGAAGTACTTTGCCTTGCCTAATTGATCGAACAAGTCTGCGATGAGCGGGATAGGGTACTTGTTCTTCATTATCATCTTGTTGAGGGCTCGATAATCACTGCATAATCGAAGACTCCTATCTTGTTTCTTTTGGAAGATGATTGGAGCTCCGAAAGGTACTATTGAATTACGGATAAGATTACCGCTTAGTAGTTCATCCAACTGTTTCCTCAGTTCTGCCAACTCTGGAGGGGCCATGCGGTATGGTGGTCTCGCTGGAGGCTTAACTCTTGGCTCTAGCTTAATCCGATGATCCATGCCTTTGCGTGGTGGTAGAGTTCTTGGTAACTCCATTGGCATCACATCTGAGAACTCCTTCAGGATGTTCGCCACAACAGCAGGTTCCTGAATGGCCTCCCCGTCAAGTGTCTCTAGCTTCATAATAGCTACAAAGGTTGATTCATCTTTTCGTACCCCTTTCTTCAATTGTAAAGCTGATATTTGTTGTACGTCATTGGTTCCTCCTCGAGAAACTAGAACCACGCATGGATCGTTGCCTCCCATTAGACATAGAAAGTTTAGGAATGACATTAGCACCAACTTCGCCACGTGTATAACTCCATTCCGAGAATCACTTGGAAGTCATCCAATGGCATCACCATCAAGTTTGTGCTCCCGCTCCATGTTTCGATCTTGATGGGGACCCCCTTTGCTCGTCCGGATATCTGCTTGGCCTCCGAGTTCATAGCCTTCATACGACATGGGCTCTTCTCCAAGATTAATCTAAGTTGCTTAGCTTCACGATCAGCAATAAAATCATGGGTAGTGCCCGTGTACACCATTGCACAGGTTGTTCGGCCGTTAAGCTTGATGTCCACATACATCAACTTGTTGCTTCCTGCCTTCGGTGGCTTTGCCTTTGTGTTCTCCCCCACTTGACCCCGTAACGCATTCAACAAATGCATTGCTCCCATCCTGGGTCCTTGCGCCTCAGTGTCACTACTGGATTCAGAACTTCTCGAACTAAGGGTGATAGCTTTGCCCTTGTCTGACTTACGGGGCTGAATCGATGCAGTTAAAACATTGAGTGCCTATTTTTGTGGGCACTCCCTCACCATATGCGATCCTCTGACATGTCCTGTATATTAGAACTCTAGCTAGGGGAGTCCTAATTTAGTCTCATTAAAGCGGGCAATCATGTAAAATCTAAGGGCATTCATGTAAATCCTATCTAGCCGACCCCTATTAAGGAAAGTAAAGAGGCTGACTAGGATAGGATTAGTTGAGGAAGATATTTGAAGTGGGAGTAAGATGCATGTTACCTTAATTAACCATCCCTTATCCTAGTTAAAGAGGGGGTTGCTTGAGAATGGGATTAAGTTAGAATAGGATTAGGAAAACAATAAGCACCCGACCACCCCTAGTTGGGCCGGTTGGAAGTTAGAATTAGAGGTGCATTAGGAGTTGCTTAAAGGTAGGAGTCTTGAAGTATGAGTCCTCTTAGGAATTAGGGTTAGAAGATCTATAAATAACCTTATAATCCTCCACTTTTTATCATCAATAGAAAAATATTTTCAGCAGCCTTTGAGCAACAATTTGGAGACTATAGAGTTCCAAGAAGGCCGATCCTCTATAGTGATCACCCCCGAGCTTAGAATCCGCTAGGGTTCTAACACATCTTCAGCGCATACCCGAATCTGATGGTACCCGGAGCGAAGATCCAATTTAGTGAAGGCTCAGGCTCCCTTTAGTTCATCCAAGAGCTCATCTACTACCGGTATGAGATATTTATCTTTGACTGTGATGGCGTTCAAAGCCTGATAGTTAATGCACATCTGTCACGTACCATCCTTCTTGCGCACTAGCAACACTGGTGAGGAGTAGGGGTTGCAGCTTGGCCGAATTACTCCGGTGTCAAGCATCTCCTTAATGATGTTCTAAATCTTGTTCTTCTGCAAATGAGGATAGCAGTACGACCTTGAGTTTGTTGGAGTTTGCCCGAAAGTATAGGGATGCGATATCATGCTGCTGGGTAGGGGGAAGTCCATGTGGCTCGATGAAAATGTCGACGAATTTGTCCAGCAATTGGGCAAGCTTAGGATATGCAATTTATGCATTCTTCTCCTCTGATAGTTGCTGGATTGCATCAAAAAACTGCCATATGTCTTGTGCAAAACTTTCTCCATCCACTACGTCGAAACGATGGAGATATGGCTCCCGCGCATGCCTCGTAAGATGACATGTCTGCCTTTACAATAAAACTTCATATCAACTTAGAGAAATTCCAAGAGATGTCAGCTAACATTGTTAGCCATTTGATTCTGAGCATGGCTTCATAGTCATCAATGGGTAGGAGGAAGAAGTCGGCTACAATCTCTTGGTCTTGTAGAAGCAATTTCACCCGCGGGCACCGTTGGTCTCACTTAAGGATCTGACCGTCGGTGACCTTTAGGTCTAATTTGTTGCAACCTTCACTTTGAAATGTCATACGAGTAGCAACCTTGCTGTTGAGAAAGTTATTTGTGCTGCCCTTATCTATGAGAATGGTGATGGGTTGTTGCTTCAGAAGTCCTCCCACTTTCATCGTCTGTGGATTGGAGTAGCTGACTAGTACATGCACCATAAAATCGATCGATTGGGGCTCTTCCTCTGTGGCTTCATCTTCGGGTTCAAGGTTTTCTTCAGATAGTTTAATGCCCTCATCCTCTACTGGTTCTATTACAAGAAGCCCCTCTTTTTGCAATGATGTTCGTGGCTCTATGGTTCGTTGCAGTGCTAACATAACCCCTTGGCATATCGCTCCCGAAGCTCGTCTCTTGTCAATTTTTTAGATGCAAGGGCTCGGATGGCAGTAGAGGGGGGTGGAGGCTTTGGCATTGCTGGTCAGGGAACGACCCTAGCCCTTCGGGCTTGATGGTTCAATCATTCTTCTTGTAGTTGCATGAAGGAAATAGCCGCCATAAGGGTGTAAGGTTGTCGTGCCTTCACTTCTCCTTGTATCTCCGGCTTTAAGCCCTCAATGAAAGTTCCTCAAAGTTACATTTTGGATCAGTCACAAGTTTAGTTAGATAATCGCTTAGGCCTTGTTTGGTACTTTTGTATAGTGGTGGTTTGTCGAATCTTCGCTAATTGTCCAAGAATGTTCTTGAATTCAGTCGGCCCAAAGCGGTTCAATAATCCCTCATTGAATTGCCACCAGGAAGGGCCTCCATGGGTATGCTTGAACTAATTGAATCATTGAATTGTGTCCCCTTCAAGATGGATGGCCGTAATCTTCACCTTGGAAGCATAAGTTGTTCGTGGATCCGAAAGTAGCACTCCGCGCGTGAGATCCAACCGATCGGGTCTCCTTCCCATCTTGGGATGTCTACCCTCATGCAAAGATTATATGGATCGATTATAGTGCCTCATTGCTCCTAGAATTCTTCATTCCGATCTGAAGTTTTCCCTTGCTGTGATTTCCTTAGGCTCAGTGGTTGTCCCATGCTGAGTTCGACGAAGATAGTCCGAATAGTCAAAATTTTGTCCTCCATACGGGTCTCAAAGGCTTCAAACTTGGCATTAAGGGACTCCCCTGATGCCATGGTATAGGCCTCCAAATTTGTGATGTTGAGGTCTTTCTTCTATTGTCGAGTTAAGAGCATGGGAGGTTTCAAAGGATGGCTGAAAGGGGGGAAGGATCAGTGAGGTAGTAGGCAACGGTTAGGGCTATTTTTGGGTCTGTTTTGGATTGATTTGTGGCTACAGTTTGGTAGGGTTGTTGGGTTGTGATGGTAGGGATTGAAGATGAGAAGGAGAGAGCCCAAGAAACTGAGAGGGACAACAACAAAATCTGATGGAATTTGACAAAAAGTTGCTGCATATGTGCTATCCTACCCAACAGAATTTACGTTGGAGAAACAACGAATTCTCGAGGTAAACTCCAGAGAAAATTTGAGAAAAATAAACAGAATTTTGACGGCAAAACCTCGGTTTAGATGTGAGTAATAGTAGTAATTTAGATTGATGAAATTTTGATAGTGTAGTGGTAGGAAAATTGATGCAAGGATAGAAGGTAGATTCTCCATCATAAAAATCCAATAATACGTGACGATGAATTACAGCACAATAAGATTGGTTTCATAGGAAATTTTTTTCAGAGATCAATCTTAGATGAAAGCTAAGTTGATCTATAAGATGGTATAAAATTTTCATCCACAACAGATATGCAATAAACTGATTTCAAGAAGCCTATATAAGGCTGAAAATTTTTTGTAGCATTTCCCCTTCGCAACGATAATCACATTTGCGATGGTGGAAATTTGCAGCAAGGACAAGATAGAAAAGCTTCTTCGGTATATAAAGATATGGACTTTTAGTAATAACAAGATGTGGGTGGTGGAATAGATCTTTAATTCAAACGCAGGGGGGCAACTATAGACTGATCGATCTACGACTTAGGGTGGAAGATGGAGGCGATGTCTTAAAGCAATCGTGAGAATTGCTTGGATGGGTGGAGGCGGCAGAGATGGTAGCCGGGGCATCAAAAACATGACTCTGATACCAGATGATAGAACCCTAGAAGGTGCTATATAGGATTTGATCTTTAAGGGGGATAAACCCTTAGAATACTATAGGGATTCCTCTCTCCTAGGGTCGGCCGACAAGGCTGAAAATAAAAGATGTCTTGCTTGATTGAAAAGAGGAGGCTACAAGCTTATATAGGGCTCAAAATCCTAACCCAAGGGGAGTTGCTACCTAAGTAAAATTATCCCCTTGCCCCTCCTATAGTCGCCCTACCTTAATAAGGATGGGTAGCGACTAAGATGACTCCATGACCACCTATACTTGCTAGAAACCCTGGTCGTCTAGCTCAGTAAAGGGGCCGGTGTCAGTATGCCCTAAGGCCCCAAAATAAACCCTAGTCACACATATTTATAGGATAGAGGTGACTAGGTGAGGTTTTATTATAAATCTCACAGAGTTTTTATTGATAACTTCAAGGGTGATTAAGACCCAACCCTGCTAGGGTCTTATCAGGTTGTAGCAAGGGTAGTTGATCTTCACTCGTTGGAAAGAAGAACAGTAGCAAAAGCCGATGGCCTTGAGAGAAAAGGAATTAGGAGTGGACGTAGGTCGGGACGACTGAACCACTATAAATCTGTTTGTATTTCCTTTCTTATTTTCCTTATCATTGCTTATTGATTTACTTTACTCATTACTTCTACTAACACTTCCAAATTAATCATATTTTCAATTCATAATCTTATTTGAACTTTTCAAATAAGATTATTTTACGATAGCACAAATTCACTCGCCCCTCTTAGTGTCATTATGATCCTAACAGTTGGTATCAGAGCCAAGTTCTCTCAATTAAATTTATACTAAAATAAGTTTTAATGACTTTTTCTTGCATTCATGTGCGTTACTCTATCACTTGTCCTCCTATGTTCAATAGGATGGACTACACTTAATAGAAAACACGAATGAGATTTTTCTTAATTTTTATAGATTTTGATTTATGGAACGTCATTGAATATAGTTGTCAAAAATCTTCTAATATAATGAATGAATAAAATGATTTTGAAAAAAAATATTTTCCTAAAACGCTAAAATTGTGAACACTTTATTTTATGCTTTAGATAAAAATGAGTTTAATCATGTTTCTACTTGTGACACTCACATGACATTTGGGACACTCAAGGAGTCCCGATATGGAGGCTATTCAAAAGTGGTCTACTGATTCACTTTGGACCATTCGAGTATGAGAACATCGACGGACAACTCGTGAAGATTCGACAAACCTCTACGATCAAAGACTACCAGACCAGGTTTCAAAGATTATCTAACCAATCTCATAATTGTTCTAAAAAGTTATTACTAGGGACTTTTATCGAAGGATTAAAGCTAGAGATATGAGGAGAAGTTAAGGCATAATAGACCTATACATTGATGGCAGCAATATCCTTCGCACGACTTCAAGAGGAGCGACTTAATCAAAATGTTCTGAGGGTGACACCCACACCACGACTAGCAACATACAAACCTCTAGCCCCATCCATTTCCAGTCGACCCCCTCAGCCGAAGAAATTTACATGAGAAGAGCTTCATCACAGATCTGTGAAGGGGTTGTGTTGACATTGCGACGAGTCATAGAGCCATGACCACCGATGCAAGAAGGGACAACTTCTATTGATTGAACCCGCTGATGAATCTGAATAGGAAGAGGAGGACCTCGACACGAGGAGGAGAACATGGGGAAAGATCTATAGCTGGTCAATTGTATGGTTCATGCTCTTGCTTGCTACACGAACTCATAAATGATGATGATTTAGAGGTTTCCTCAAGCAACAGCCCATCACTGTCCTCGTCGATACCGGGAGCATCAATAACTTTATGGACAACAAGTTTGCTGCCCGGATGATGCTTCAGATTGAGGATTGCAGCAGGTTCAACATAAAGGTGGCTGATGGCCACGTCTTGAAGTGTGACAGAAAGTGCTTGCGGGTGAGATTGGTGTTGTAAGGATAAGAAATTATTACTAAATTCTTCCTCTTCTCACTCGATGATTATGAAGTAATGCTTGATATAGAATGACTGTCCACACTAGGTGATATTTCCTAGAATTTTTCAAAATTAATTATAAAATTTTTCAGCAAAGGGAAACAAGTGATCTTGCGTGCGAAATGTGGGAGCGACTTAACGATGGTTTCAACGCAGCATATGGAGAAAGTCCTACCGAAAGTGCATAGCAGCTTCCTAATGCAACTTCAGTAGCTACATATGAAGGAGCCGATGAAGATTGAAGATCTGAACCTTCTTCAATTGCTTGCTGAATTTTTAGATGTCTTCACCGAACCGTGTTGCCTACCTCCTACCCGATTGCACTACCATCGCTCAGGTAAACCCCCAGCCAATAGTCGGCCAAACCACTATCCTCATCTTCAGAAAGCCAAAATTGAGAAGATTGTGCAGGAGATGCTTGAGACAGGGACCATTCGGCCAAGTTGCAACATCTACTCTTCACTAGTGCTCCTCGTACGCAAGAAAGATAGGACATGACAAATGTGCATGGACTACCGAGCCCTCAACATCATTACAGTCAAAGATAAATATCATATTCTAGTGGTGGACAAGCTACTTGATGAAATGAAAGGAGCATGAGTCTTCATGAAGTTAGATCTGCGGTCTAGATATCACCATATTGGAGTACATGAGGAAGACATATCGAAGACCGCTTTCAGAACGCATGACGACCACTATAAATTTTTGGTAATGCCCTTTGGCCTCACCAATGCTCGTTCCACTTTTTAGAGCCTCATAAATGATATTTTTTGGAGTTATCTTTGTATAGTTGTGATGGTCTTCTTCAACTACATTCTTATGTATAGCCCTTCTCTTGAAAATCACCTTTTTCACTTATGACTTGTTTTGACGATTCTTCGAGAGCATACTCTGTTTGTCAAACAATTGAAATGCAGCATTTTATAGAATAAGGTCGAGTATCTTGGGCACATAATCTTGGAGGAGGGTATGACAATAGATCCTCCAAAGATCAAGGCAATGCAAGGCTGGCTGACGATAAGAACATAAAGGTACTATAGGGATTCCTCAGACTAACTAGCTACTACCATAAATTTGTCAAAGATTATGAAGAGATCAATGGCCACCTCAACTTCTTGCTAAAGAAGGATGCCTTCCTATGGTCGGACAAAGCCTCTACAGCCTTCGGAATTCTCAAGACTACAATGTCATCTACACCCGTGTTGGTGCTACCCGACTTCAACGAAATGTTCATGATTAAAGCTCATGCATCGGGCGTTGGGATCAGTGCCATCCTCATGCAAGAAGGCCGACCCCTCACCTACACCAGCAAAGTCTTATCTCCTTCACACCTGAAGATGTCCATTTACAACAAGGAGATACTTGTGATCATGCAAGCAGTCATGGGCTTAGCTGATTTTTCCTAAGCCATGCGGCACCCCTGCGTATCCGTCCGCAAAAGGTCAGCCTTCCCCGAGATCTCCTAGAGTCCCTTAGACTTACAAAAGAGAAAACGGGCCAGAAGAAGCAATTCCGACGGGATCCACAAGCAACTGCTGAAGCAAATAATTCATAAAGTCATATGCAAATTACATCCATGGACATTACAAACTCAGAGAGGTTGCACACAAAAGATAATGATCCATTACAAACCGAAGTCCCCCACAAGTGCTTACAAGACATACTTATATTTACAAGCCAAAATGGGCCATAAAGCAAACCAAACTCGGGCTGCTAAGCCTACTGTAAGCCCGCTACTTGCTGTACAAGGTATGTACACAAACTGGAGGACACGGACAAACACGAGCATTTCATCAAACACCTTGTTTACATTATTGTCCGTGACATTCTCCCCCACTTATTCCTTCGACGTCCTCGTCGAAGCCGCTGTAGATGCTGCATCTCCTCGCATTTTGCTAAATCTTTAATCTTCTACTTTAGCTGCAACACGCCCCTTTGGCTCCCAACTGCTCTCCGGCGCTGTTGTTGAGTAGTCGACTCTGATCTGCCATGCTGCTTCAACTCACCAATGACTGAATCTGGTGTGGGGTTGGCTGAGTTGTGCTGATCCTTGTTAATTCTCACAGATCCTGCTGATGAAGGAAAAGACCTGCCTTATTATGCACCAGTATCATAGTATACTCATGTTTCTTGAACTGGGTGGATGCTTGTTGGAGCTTTAATGAGCATCCCCTCATAGACTTTGAAGTTTTTAAGGTCCTTCCTCCATAATGTTTGCCCATTGATCCTTCCTCCATATTTAGTTGTTACTCCCAAGTAGGTTCGCATCACTTCCACTTTCGATTGGCATTCAATTGGAACATAAAGCGGACAATCTACTCTCAGTAGTACCTATCACCAATGGTGAGGATTTGATAACTATTATCTTCCGTAAGCTTTCTCTGAAGGGTCATTGCACTTATGCAGAGCTCCTCTATCGGATAAGTATGAGAACTGGAATACTTAACTTCACCCATTCTCTTAGTAGTTGAGAAGGCAAGGTTACTTTGTTTCGCTCACCTCCTCGAGTTAAGAGGATTGGGGTACTCGGTTTCACCCAATCTCCTGAGCTGAGAAGGCAAAGGTTACTCGATTTCGCCTGCCTCCTCGAGTTTGTACTTCATGCATTGAGCTGGTTACTAACATTCGCCCGCTTTTTGCTCACACTTATGAAGCACTTGAAGTGTTTGCACTCCTTGCGTTGAGTTAGCTACTGTGATTCACCTTCTCACTGCCATTGAACTTCTGGAATGCAAGAAGTTTCGCCCGAAAAGAGCAAAAAGTTTACCCCAACTTGGAGTAAGTCTTTGATAGATTTGGTCGCCTCTGGGATTGTACCGTCTTCTCCATCACCTTTGGCGCCTACTCCTCTGAGTAGAAAGGTACAGTACCGTGTAATGTCTACTTTGTTCCTTGGTCGAGCACTCCTGCATCAACCCGAAGTCCCTCGTTTCAGCTATCTTGATGAGAAGCCCTTCGACATCGGTCTTATCAAGTTTCTTGGCCTCTGCCCTTCTGCCCTGTCTTGGTACTTAGGGTTTGCCTTTGCATTCTCCACCTCCTCGGCCCCTTTTACGGCCAATGCTCTCCCTCCATGAGAGCAAGGGATCGATGACTCCACAGAAGTCCCGTCACTGCAGTACCATGGTGCTGCCAAGCCCATAGCCCTACTATCCATTGACTTGCATCTGCATCTCTTCCTTCACGATCGGTAGATCCGCCTCTGCGGCATTGTGGTGCTCCTCCGAGTCCACCTCCTTTCTAACCGATGCTGTGCTTTTGGGTAGCTGAGCCCCACTGGACTCGTCGTCGCTTCCTCGCCCCTTCCGATCACCTACTTCGACACCATTGTGTCCTCCTAGCAGTTCTCCTTGGTCGATGGAAAGACAGACTACAACTCCCATGCATGGCCTCCACCATCTTGTTGTAGGGCTCACGCCGATTCTGTTCTCCTTAGCTTCCTTGGTAGCAATGTTCGCTTACTCACCTTTGACCTCTGACTTGCCGGGCTCCCTTAAGCGAATGTGAGCACTGAGCCAGTCCAACTCTCCAGTTGCTCCGATCATACCTTAGTATAATCAAGTCCCCTCCATGAGACTCACTGGTACTTGCAATCTGACTACTCCCTTGGTGGTACACAGCCCCCATATGTTGACGACCAAGGCTTTCATCTGATGCAAGCTTCGATGCACACACACGGAAGACCCGCCTCTACAGCCCTTCTTGCCGTTGCATTGTTCACAGAGGTGGAGCTCCCAATAGCTCCTGATCATTCACATGATCACGTCGCCCTCCATGGGACTCACTAGTACTTACACTTGGACTTCTTTCTCGGTGGTACATAGCCCCCATATGCTGATGACTAAGGCTTTCATCCAATGCAAGCTCCGATGCACACACGAAGACCGCCTCTGCGGTACCATGACATTCACTCCTTGAATCCATATCCCTTCTTCTTGTTGTGCACACCAAAGTGGAGTTCCCAGTAGCTCCTAATCATACCTCCGTATGATCTTATCACTCACATGATACGATCGCTTGTGTTGCATTGCCACGTACTATTCCACCATGATCTGCTGCACCATGTCGCCTCCTGGTGACATCTCCATTGCATATAGATTCTCGTGTGATGAACTCGAGCTATGATTTCTCCACGTGTGGCCTTTGCCAGCACATCATAGGGCCTCTGCCATCTCCGATTTTTGGCATTTCACCTTTGTCCACCCACTCTTGGGTCACTCCTGGACGAAGCATAGCTCTAGGACAGTCCTTAGCCTGGTAGCTCATGAAGTCCCCCTGACTTCACTAGAATTGGTGCACTATTATCTGGATCCTGGGCCTCTATCCCCTACCAGCACAATCTCTGCTATGCACCTCTTGTTCCTGACAACTCGAATGGCAACACTATGGCATATTCTTCAAGAGTACCTGCCTCGGCGTCCTCTTGCCCCGTGCTAAGGTATCTTGATCCCAACTTTGCCTTCACAAGTTGAATCACCTTAGTAACTCCGTCAAATGCATCTCTGATGTAGCTTGCATGTGCCTCGAAGCTCCCTTCATCTTTGGCACCATGGAAGATAAGTCCACCCCATCAGAATGAAGAACTCATGGAACGACATGATCCCACTCTTGCCTCTACAAGAGTTCATGCCCTTGACCTCCGTCCAAGGAAAGCTCTGTGCCTCCGCTTCATGTTCCATCTTCTATGTCGACTCTCTTCATGCGGCTTGGATACTTCACCAAGTTCCACCCAAGTCATTCCGCTCCTCGATTTGCATTGAGTTGATAGTGGCCCTCGCATCCACCATTCCACGGGTCAACCCTCCGTTGAGTTCGATTTCCACATCGACTTGAAGTGTGCCTTCATATGATGTTGCCTTGGATTACTCCCCACTTGATCTCGAAATGCATCCACCAATGCATTACCTCATTCGAGATCATGCGATGACTCTTTGGCACTCGCTCGGTCTGTTGAGCTTTTTGGAGATATTACCTTGAGAAACTCTTCCTCAATATATGCGATCTGTTGCACATGATTCTCCCTCTGGAGAACTAGGACTTATCCCTCCTGGATATCTGTCCTATTGGAGCAACTTTCCTCTTTACATTCTTCCCACTGGAAGTTTCGGAGACCACCATCCCCTTTGGACTACTCCGTCTTGCTGAACAACTTGTGCCTTGTTCTGCCCCCGCAAATGTACTTGCTAGATTGCGACCCTTCGCCAATACAGTCTCCACTGCACCCTTCAGGGTCTAGCAACGTACTGAACTTGTTGCACATTTCAGCCGCCTACGGACGTATCCTTTTATGTCGAAGAGAAAGTTATGATGCTCCATGTCACTGAGTTCTGATCGCACCTTAGGATGGCCATGAACACTCCGTCGTCCGTGTACAAGCCCTTACATGAGTTCCGAATCTTTCGAGTTAGCAATTCCCCTCACCTCTGTGAGCTTTGCACAACTCTTTCGGTCATTATGCAACACCTCCCACTTTGCACGGTCTCATCTATCACCAAACGCCCCGCTTTACCTTGAGCACCGTCAAGTTTGGTTGCCAACGTCGAGCCATAGCTCAAACTCCACCATCCCAATCTTTGTGTGCTACGCATTCTTCTTCGCTTGCTTGTCCTCGTGGTGCCTCTCACGCAAAGGGTTGGCCATTCCTCTGAATGCCAAACCTGGATGCCTGCTCCTCTGAGCGACTCCTTTCCCTATATCTCGATTTTCATTTTCCCCCAAATGGTTGCGCGTGCTGGCTGTCCTCCACACAGCCCAGCTAGGTCCCTCACGTTTGTATGGCAAGTGTTTCTATGTGTGCTTGTCCAGCTCTGATACCACATTGTCACGGGCTTAGCTGATTTTGCCTAAGCCGTGCGACACCCCTGCGTATCCGTCCGAAAAGGGTTAGCCTTCCCCGAGATCTCCTAGAGTCCCTTAGACTTACAAAAGAGAAAACAGGCTAGAAGAAGCAATTCCCACAGGATCCACATGCAACTGCTCAAGCAAATACTTCATAAAGCCATATGCAAATTACATCCATGGACTCATAGAGGTTGCACACAAAAGATAATGGTCCATTACAGACCGAAGTCCCCCACAAGTGCTTACAAGACATACTTGTATTTACAAGCCAAAATGGGCCATAAAGTAAACCAAACTCGGGCTGCTAAGCCTACTGCAAGCCTGCTACTTACTATACAAGGTATGTACACAAACTGGAGGACACAGACAAACACGAGCATTTCATCAAACACCTTGTTTACATTATTGTCCGTGATAAAGCGGTGATAAAGTGGAGACCCCACCTGATCGGCTGACGATTTCAGATAATGACCGACCACAAGAGCCTCAAATATGTTTTGGAGTATAATATATCATCTCCCAAGTAGCAAAAATGGGTAACAAAGATTCTTGGATATAATTATGAACTAACTTACAAAAAAAAGAAAGAGAATATTGTTGCAGATGTACTCTCCTGACTATCCAAGCAAGTTGAATTTTTGGCCATCTCTCTTCCGATCAGCGACTTCCTTGAAGACATCGAAAAAGAATGGCGAGATAATCTAGAGATTCGAGGAGACCATCAAAAAATGGAGGAAGAACCATGCTCTATCGTGCATTACAAATAGGTGCCCTATATACCCGTCCATATGATAAAGGCCGCTAGTCTCATTGCCGCTCGTGTGGAGAAACTAAGGGTACACAATACATGTGCTAATTGGAGAATAAATTCACTGATTGATCCGCTTATAGAATGTCGGATGGTTAATGATACCTAACGTCAGACAATGATTTGTGCTCCCAATTGATTCCTTAGACTTGAGGTACCAAGTATGCCTTGTTTGAGTACTCCCTTCTTTGACGCTAGACTTATAGATTTGAAAGTTCCAGATTTGGTACAATTAGTTATCGGGATTCGCAACCAACCTTACGAAGGCAATTGAGTATCAATAGAAGATCGTCGACTATGTTTGGATCGTAATGGCACTAAGAGGGGGGCGAGGGGTGGAGGTGAATTAGTTCTATCGTAAAAAGATTCGATTTAAAAAAGTTCAATCGAGAATATGAATCAGAAATGCATTTAACTTGAAACTATGAGTAGAAGTCATGAGAAAAGTAAATCGGTAAGCAATAACAAGGAAAAGCAAGAACAGAAATGCAAACCAATTTATAGTGGTTCAGTCGTCTCGACCTATGTGCACTCTCGATTCCTCTTCTCTTAAGCCATCAGCTTTCATTACTGATCTTCTTTTCAATGGGCAAAGATCAACTACTCTTGCTACAACACTTCTCTTTTACCAGGTTCAGGAGAGAACCTTTACAAACTCTTTTACATAATACCTTACACCTCCTTAGAATAATAGCTAAACTCAAGAAGGAAGAGACTCAAACACTTTCAAGAGTTTACAATACTTTAGTCTCAAGAATTCTTTCTCATTTTCACTCTTTTTTCACATTATCTGTGCTTCATCAAGAAAAATTAGTAGGGTATTTATAGACCCCCAATGGCTTTAGAATTGGAGCACAATTTTAAATCCTCCATTTTTTAGGATACTAGCGAGACCACCGTCAACACCGGGCGATACTACTATTGAAGAAAACTAAAAAATTAGGCTTTGGTGGTACTATAGTTGGTCTAGGCGGTACCACCTCTAGCAAGCGGTAGTACCACCGCTAAAATACTCGAAAAAGCATAAACCATGCTTCTGGCTGTCTGGGCGGTACCATGACCTAAGCCAATTTTAGGTCACTAAATTGGCTTTTCATAAGGCCCAATTCAACCTTGGTTCAGGCCCAATTGGCTCCAAATTAAGTTGAGATAGTTTTGACCCAATACTAGTTTAATTTGACTCTAGACGACCATGATCAAGACCTAACCACTTTAAGTATAATCACGAAGCTTTCAGCATGTTGTCCAACATTCTAGCATGTCATTTTCATCGAACACTTCGTCTTTACCTCCGTTGCATCTTTTGACCCGATGCCCAAACTCAGGGCACAAAGTCCATCTTACTGCATGTCGTCTAATCCTCCAGCCCGACTTCCAATCTTTGACATGATGCTTTTCGACTCGACGTCTTGCTTTGATAATTTACAATCTGATGGTTCAAGTCCATGATTAATTTTTTCCCTACATTACTTATCTTGAAAGCATATTAGTTCAGAAATTCATCAATTGATTTTATCATCAAAATCTAATATTCAACAATCTCCTCATTTTTTATAATGATAATCAATGGATGACGGAGTTTTAACTAAACTCCCACCATATATATGCCATAATGAACTTGATTTTTTAAAGAAAAATGATAACCTTCCAGCTCTTTGAATTTAAGTCAAAATAGTTTTAATCATAAATCATAGCGACTTTCAATAGTCATTATTGCAAGAATCAAATACATAAATTCATATCATATCCATAGTTTGAGATAGTTCTGCATCTCAAACAAATATCATAATTTAATATTATCAAATACAATATACATATGAGTGCTATGTCATCAAAAAGATACCATTACTTTGATAGAACCCTAGAAGGAGCTCTATAGATTTTGATCCTTAAGGGGGATCAACCCTTGGAACGCTATAGGGGTTCCTCCCTCCTAGACTCGGCACAAGGCAGAAATAAAATTGATAATTGCTTGATTCAAGGGGGGGAGGGGGCAACTACATATTTAAATAGGGATCAAAACCCTAGCCTAAGGGGGTGCTTGCCTAAGTAAAATTATCCCATTGCCCCTCTTATAGCCGACCTGCCATAATAGGAACAGGGGGCAGCTAGGTTGGCTCTGAGCCGACCTAAGCAGGGGGAAACCATGGCTGACCAACCCAGTATGGGAGGTGGCAACCACTAAGCCCTAATAGCTAATCTAAACCCTAGCCATACTCCTTTATAAGATAGGAGTGGCTTTATTACAATCTAACAGGGTTTTATTGACTACTTCTTAGGGAGATTAGGACTCAATCCTGCTGGAGTTCTATCAAACCCGCCCTCTTAAAATCAGTCATGTCCTCAAGGCTGAGGTTCCATGAACTCGGGGAACCAGGTTTTCAGCTCCTCATATGATTCCCATGCTATTATCAACTAAACTTTGGCCTCCTCATCAACTGGGGTGTTAATATGAAGGATTTGGGCTGAGTCATCTTCTTTAAATTTCCATTTGAGGTGGGATACCCGATGGATCAACTGTAATCTTGATCTGGTGCGCGGATCTAATCTCCAAGTGAGGGCTCCAATGTGGTCCCCAATTTTGTAAGGCCCAAAGAAATAGGGTAACCACTTCCTTAAGGCTCGAGTTTCCTGCTAATTGGGCTGGAGGTGTAAGAAAACTCGATATATTATTACACCTTGCTCTAAATGTGAAGAGTTAGATTCACTTAAAAAAGAAAATATATTATACAACAAACTTTAGAAAATTTTAAAATTAGAAACAAATTATTAAATATGATTCTTGGTAACAAATGTTATGTCTATAGAAAGGAAGGAATCAATTTTGTAAGTAGTATCACTCAACAAAAGTCAACAAAATTTGTAAAAAGATCCACACTACATATTCCCCCTAAAGATATATATATAATTTTTGTGGAAGATTTGGTCATTATGCTTGTACATATTCTTTTAAGAAATATTTATTCTTCTTTGCATGTGCTGGCATGAGCATGGATTGTAATTCTTTTAGGCTTACTCCTCTTTCGTGCCATGGACCTGTATCGAGCCAAATTTTAAATTTGGTAGCAATGAGTATCCCCTTTAAAAATCTTGTGTGAAGCGTAGGGGAAGCCTCGGTGTGAATTAAGAGTTGACCATCTTGCATAAGGGTGACGCCGATCCTAACTCTGGATGTGTCTGCTCTAAGTACGAACACATTGCATCGATATAGATGGCATCATGGCTGTGGGGGTCATGTGGATGTCTTTCTCCTAATCCTTCTTGCGATCGTGGGCCATGGATCCGAGGTCATCATTTGTGTCAATATCTCTTGCCATATCTGCATCTGTGTAACCTGTCAATACAGGTGGTCCACCTCCAAAGCTTAAACAAACTTTAGAACTTCCTCTGAGATATCTAAAAATCCACTTCACTGCTGCCCAATGCTCTTTACCTGGATTTGCAAGAAATCTACTAGTAACACCCACTGCATATGCGATGTCCGGCCTCGTACATACCATTGCGTACATTAAACTTTCAACTGCTGAAGCATAAGGAACCTTTTGCATTTTCTCCTTCTCCTCATCACTTGACGGACTCTGATCTGAGCACAACTTGAAGTGACCTGCAAGAGGAGAACCAACTGGCTTTGCATTACTCATACTGAACCTATCCAATACCTTCTCAATGTATTTCTCCTGTGACAACCAAATCTTTCTCTTTCTTCTGTCACGAGAAATATGCATGCCCAGTATTTGCTTTGCTGGCCCCATGTCCTTCATTGCAAAAGATTCACTCAGGTCCTTCTTCAACCTGTCAATCATAGACATATCTTTTCCGAGGATAAGCATATCATCAACATATAGTAAGAGAATAATAAAATCCTCACCAAACCGTTTGATGTACACACAATGATCTGAAGCTGTTCTTTTATATTCATTTTCAATCATAAATGAATCAAACTTTTTATACCACTGTCTTGGAGCTTGCTTCAGCCCATACAAGCTCTTCTTCAACTTGCAGACAAGATTTTCTTTACCTTTGACTTTGAAGCCTTTTGGTTGCTCCATATAAATTTCCTCCTCCAAATCACCATGAAGGAAAGCTGTTTTCACATCTAACTGTTCAATCTCCAAGTCTAAGTTAGCAGCAATACCAAGAGCAACACGGATAGAAGACATTTTAACAACAGGAGAAAAAATTTCTTCAAAGTCAATACCTTTCTTTTGACCAAAGCCTTTCACAACCAATCTAGCTTTATACTTTGGTTGAGAACAATATTCTTGAGTCTTCAACCTGAAAACCCACTTGTTCTTCAAGGCCTTACTTCCCTCTGGTAATTGCACCAAATCATATGTGTGGTTCTTCTGCAGAGAATCCATCTCTTCCTGCATAGCAATAAACCACTTCTTTTTCTGCTCACTTTCAACTGCTTCCTGGTAACTCTCTGGTTCACCTGCATCAGTAAGCATCACATACTCATCTGTAGAGTATCTTCTGGAAGGTTGACGTTGTCTAGAAGATCTTCTTAACCGAGGTTCTATGGGAACTTGCTCTCTTTCTTCTTCTTGCTCAACATGTCCTGCAGGTAGATCAACATCTGGCTCTGCACCATCTTCCTGCACATCTCCCCCATCACCCTGATATACTGGAGGAATAACTGGGTCACAGTCTACAAATCCCTCTGCAGAAGTCTTAGCTGGTGCCTCCTTCTTCAAATCCTCAATGATTTGATCCTCAAAGAAAACAACATCTCTGCTTCTGAACACCTTCTGCTTTTCTGGATCCCAAAGCCTGTAACCAAACTGATCATGTGAGTAACCAAGAAAAATACACTCTTTTGTCTTACCATCCAGTTTGGACCTTTCATTGTTTGGAACATGTGCAAATGCACGACAACCAAACACTCTTAAATGCCTATAGGAGACATCTTTCCCTGACCATACATGCTCTGCAACATCACCATCTAGAGCTGTACATGGTGATAAGTTGATTACCTCAACTGCAGTCCTCAAAGCCTCATCCCAAAACCTTTTGGGTAGCTTGGCCTGTGAAAGCATACATCTGATCTTTTCCATGATGGTGCGGTTCATCCTCTCTGCAATTGCATTATGCTGAGGCGTACCAGGGACTGTCAACTCATGCTGGATGCCATGTGACCTGCAATAATCATTAAACAATCCTGTGTACTCACCACCATTATCTGATCTTATACATTTCAATTGTCTTTCTGTCTCCCTTTCAACTCTGGCATGAAACTCTTTGAAGATATTAATAACCTGATCTTTAGTCTTCAAAGCATAGGCCCAAACTTTCCTGGAAAAGTCATCTATAAAAGTAACAAAATAAAGTGCACCACTGATACTAGGAACATTAACAGATCCACCAGGAGTTTTTGTCCTCAAAGGACCACACACATCTGTATAGACACGGTCCAAGGCATGCATTTTTCTAGATAAGGCAGGACTAACAAAGGAAACTCTATGTTGTTTACCAGCCAAACAATCAATACAAGGGTTCAAACGTGTACCTCTGAGAGATGGCAATACCTCTCTTTTGGAAAGTTCTTGCAACCCCTTCTCGCTCATGTGTCCTAGTCGCCTATGCCACAACTCCATGCTGGAGTCTTTCTCTGTAGCATTCAACTGCCCACCACAAGCTTTAGGCTGCAATCTATACAATGTATGACATTTCTTCCCATTAGCTACAATTAGAGAACCCTTACTGAGCTTCCACTGCCCTTTATGAAATCTGACATCAAAGTCTTCATCGTCCAGCCTTCCAACTGAAATTAAATTCAGTCTTAAGTCAACCACATGCCTCACATCCTTAAGTACCAACTTACAACCAAGGTTGGTCTTTATATGGATATCTCCCATGCCAATGATGTTTGCTGTGCCATAGTTGCCCATCTTGACAACACCAAAATTTCCAGACCTGTAAGTAGCAAAGAACTCCCTCCGTGGTGTAGCATGATAAGAAGCACCTGTGTCAATTATCCACTCGAGATCCTGACACACACAAGAAAAAATATCATCAGAAGTAGACAAAATCAAATAATCACCCCCTTGTACTATAGCTGTGATATTCTCTTTTGACTCTGTATGCTCTACTTCTTTCCCCTTCTTCTTGTTCTTCTTAGGTTGCTTGCACTGATTCTTGTAATGTCCTTTCTCACCACAATTGTAGCAAACAATATCTTTCCTTGACCTTGACTTGCTTCTACCCACACGTGAACCACTTCTATCCTTTGACTTTGACCTTCCTCTGTTCTCTGAGACAAGTGCTTGTGAATCAATCTGAGAAGTTGCTGAATTCTTTCTCCTTAACTCCTCATTCAACAAACTGCTTGTTACTTGACTCATGGTGACAATACCATCTGGTGTCGAATTACTGAGGGAAACCACCAGTGTCTCCCAACTTTCTGGCAAAGAACTGAGAAGTAACAATGCCTGCAACTCATCATCAAGAGGCATTTTCATAGAGGATAACTGGTTAGTAATACTCTGCATTTCATTTAAATGCTCAGGAATAGAAGCACCCTCTTTATATTTCAAGTTCACAAGTTTTCTGATCAGAAAAGCTTTGTTGCCAGCCGTTTTTCTTTCATAAAGACCTTCTAACTTTTTCCAAAGAGAGTATGCAGAACATTCAGTAGAAACATGGTGAAAGACACTATCATCTAGCCATTGTCGAATAAAACCAACTGTTTTTCGATCTAACCTCTTCCACTCATCATCTGTCATAGATGTGGGCTTTGCACTATCTCCTTGCAAAGGTCCATACAAATCTTTGCAATACAAGAGATCTTCCATTCTTGGTTTCCATATCATCCAATTGTTTCCATTTAAACTAATCATGCGAGAAATATTACCGGTCTCCATGTTCAGATACAAAAGATTAAATACCACCAAAATCCTGCTCTGATACCAGTTGATGGGAATAAAACAGGAATCAACTTTGTATACGAACAAATACTAGCAGACCGTCATGCACAGCGGAATGAAATGGAAATCACAATCAAATGAACACCAAGGTTTACGTGGAAAACCCCTTCAACTCGAAGGGTAAAAACCACGGGACAAGCTAGAGAAAATCCACTATCAAAATAATGAATATACAGATCTCAGGCTTCTTGCCCAAGCCCAAAGCAATAGCCACAAGAGAATCTCAGGGATACAAGGACTATAATCCTAAACACAATATCCAAAACCTTCCCAAGAGATCACAGTAAGAATCCACTGCAAACTGATCTAACCTGAGATTTGAATGATTGAGAATAGTCTTTTTCTGCCCTTTTCTTCTTTCCTTTTCTGGATCTCTTGTTTTCTGGCCTCTACTGTCAATCTGCAGTCTGTTTTTTCTCTCCCACGTTTTCAGCCGCCGCTGCTCTCTTAATCTCAACCCTAGCCACCTAATCTAGGTTTTAGGTTAATATAAGTGAGGTTCTGGGCTGTGGGCTTCACTAAAGCCCATTATGGGCTGAATATGGGCCATCTACCCAACAGTTGGGACATCACACATGTTGACCATAGAAGTGTCAATTCCGTGAACAAATGCATTCAGTACATCTTGTTCAGGATTTACAAGGGTTTGGAATGTACTGTTCTTGCCACCAATAAAATCACGAAGTGCAAACTCAATAATCCTTACATTTTGATGATTGAACCCAGTGGTTTCAATATAAAAAATGAGGATAGTTGCAGGACGCTCAATAGATTTCTTGAGAGTACTTTCTTGTAAACTGTAACACTGAACAGCTTTAAGTTCATGAATTTCTTGCTGATGGGCATTCCTATTTGTTCTTGACGCATTTATCACTTTCTCAAGTCTCCAGTCAGCAGCCACATGATGTAATAACACAGTGGCTTCTGTCTCAGTTCTTCTACTACATTTGTCAACTGTCGTAATGGGCATCTCCTACCATCAAATGATTTGTCAAGGACACATTTAGTAATAAACCTGAGAAACTTGATGGTTGAATTGTTTCCGAGACTGCTCCACAATTGATGAAAATTTCCTGACCAGATAGAAGCTAAGGACATTCTGCAAGGGGTGTCAATTCAGCATCAAAGATCTTCCAATAGAAAAAAGGTCATAATCATGAACATCTGAGAATTTTGTAGATCAACGAGAATCAGTACACAATTACAAGATAGCACACATGCTTTTAAATCCTGAATACAAACACAAGCAGATCAAATCGACATCAGATTTATTTGCGCAAACATATTGTGTAAAACAAAACATATGTGACCCATTTAGTACTAAACCTGAGAAATTTGATAGTAACAATAAATTGTTAGAACCTACTAGAAATAAATGGGCCAACGGTTTGCTTACAATCTTATTGCTTCTGAGACTTGAGACTGCTCCACAATTGATGAAAATTTTCTGACCAGATAGCAGCTAAGGACATTCTGTAAGGGGTGTCAATTCGGCATCAAGGATCTCCCAATGGAAAAAAGGTCATATGCAAATCATGAACATTTGGAATTTTGCAGATCAACAAGCACCAGTACACAATTACAAGATAGCACAAATCAACATGAGATTTATTTGGGAAACAATATTGTTTAGAACAAAACATATATGACCCGTTTAGTAATAAACCTGAGAAACTTGATAGTTTTAATCTTCCGAGACTGCTCCACAATTGATGAAAAATTTCTGACCAGATAGCAGCAAAGGACACTTTGTAAGGGGTGTCAATTTGATAGAACCCCGTAGGATTTTAAGACTGATGGAACTCTATAAGGGTTCCTCCTTCATTGATAGTCAGTCACAAAGGCTGAAGAAAGATGTATTTGTTTATCAAAATAGTGGTGGCTACATACTTTATATAGGGTCTCAAAACCCAAATTCCTAATAGGACTCCTACTCCAAGTAAACTAAGACTCCAACTCCTAATTAAACTCATACTCCAAGTGAAACACTCTCATCTCAAACCCTAGCTGCCTCCTCTTAGCCCTAGCCGACTTCCCCTCATCAAGGTGGGCGGCCAATTGAGTTGATTACAAGCTTGACTTGGTTGACTCCGACTCCTAACCAGACTCCAGTTCAGCCAAATCCTAACCCTACTACTAGGATTTGGGCTCAAATCTCCTCAAAGCCGACCTAATATCAGTCTAGGTCAGCCAACAAGGCCCAATCTAAGGACTCAACCCAATCAACTAAGACATGACTCAGCTAGGGTCCTAACAGATCTGCCCTCTTCAAATCAACCTTGTCTTCAAGGCTGAGACTCCATGACTCCAGGTTCTAATCTATAACTCTTCATGAAGCTCCATCATGGCCCCTATAGTAGGCGTATCATGATCCTATGTCTAGCATTGTTTTGTATCTTTTTATTAGCAGTAGTGTTTGGACGGTGATGCATCACGATCCTACGATCTCATGTGATCTCGAGCTAGAACTGGGCCTCCTCATCAGTTAGAATGTCAGGTGGATGGATATGGGCTTAGTTATCCTCTCTAAACTTCCATTTGAGACAAAATACTTGGAGGATCAGTTGTATTTCTGAATTGGTGCGCATATTTAATCCACAAGTCACGACTCGAATGTGCTCTCCAATTTTATAAGGTCTAAACTAATGGGGAGACTACTTCCTTGAGGTTCGAATTTCCTGTCGGTAGGGCTGGAAGTGTAGGAAAGCTCGATCTTCAAATTTTCCTCCACTCTGAAGTTTGTCAGGAGGCCATTTCTTCTTTGCATGGACTATCATGTGGATCTTCAGAAGTAGCCAATCTTTCTTCTGAAATGGTGGCTGCCCTCTAGTATGGTCTATGATGATGAGAGCCCGATCTGGCGTGAGCAGGGATTGTAATTTTTTCGAGCTTACTTCTATTTTGTGTTGTGGACCTGTATCGAGCCAAACTTTAAATTCAGTAGCAACTAGTATCCCCTTGTAGATTAGAAGCCTCATGTGAAGTTTGGGGAAAGCCTTGATTTGGATTAGGAGTCAGTCATCTCGAATAAGGGTGACACCGATCCCAACTCTTGATGTGTCTGCTCCAATTACGAACATCTGGCCACGATCTGGAAATGCTAGTGTTGGTGTAGATGACATTGTTGTCATGAGGGCTATAGTTCCACTCGGCCAAGGGGGGGCATCTTTCTTCACAATGAGAGGGGTAATATTCATGTTTCGTTGAGTCCTACAAATGATCCCTCTCTTACTCCGATTTTGCCATTGAGGGGACTCAATCTTCTTACGGTCACGGGTCGTGGATCGGAGATCATCATCAGAGAAGACTTTGAGCATCATGATCCTCTCCTGGGAGAAGTCATGGAAGTCACCCGAGATCTGGGAGTGCTGCATCAGAAACCACGACAGGTTCGACAGGATGTAGCAATTCAAGAAAAGCTTATCCCTAGAGACAAAGATGTAGGGATGAAGTGTCATAGCGGGGAAAAAAGCACAGCCGAATAATCTGTCTTTGTCATCTCCTAGGTGATTCTCTTAGCTTCGGTCTTCTAAGGGTGTGGGCTGCAATTTAGCCGAGCATCAGCTAGCGGTTCCTTCGGCCAATTCAACGTAAGGGGGTCGGGCAGCCTAATAGGTGGTAGTCGTCTCGATTTGGTGGAGGTGCCTAAAAATTTTAGCAAGCTGTGGGAGAGGGTTCATGTCTTCAATATCTTTCGGCTTCATCTCCTGAAGTTCTTGAATTTGAATTAAGAAGTCGTTGGATTCTTTTGGTGGTACCTTCTCCAAGCACTGTGTTGCAACTATAGTCGCTTCGCTCCCTCATTTCCCACGTAGGATCACTTGTTTTTCTTTGCTGAAAATTTTATGGTTAGCTTTGAAAAGTTACAGGAAATATCACCTATCATTAATAACCATTCAATATTGAGCACCACTTCATAATCATCGAGAGGGAGGAGAAAAAAGTCATCAACTGCTTCTTAGCCCTATAGAACCAATTTCACCTATGGGCACATTTGGTTGCACTTCAGGATTCGGCTATCTGCTACCTTGACGTCGAACTCACTGCAATCTTCTTTTTGGAGCATCAACTGAGTAGCAACCTTGCTGTTCATGAAGTTGTTCGCGCTCTTAGTGTCAATGAGGATGATGATGGGCTGCTACTCAAGGAACCCTTTTATCTTCATTATCTACGGGTTTGTGTAGCTGGCTAAGGCATGGACCATGCTAACGACTGGCTACGGGTCCTTCTTCATGTCCTCTTCAAGCTCGGGGTCCTCTTCATTAGATTCTTCAATAGGTTTTATCATGAGAAGTCTCCCCTTTTTGCAGTGATGGTCGCTGCTCCAAGGTCCATCGTAATGCCAGCATAACTTCTTCGGTTGAGGTGGTCGACTTGTGCTAGATGGGGCCGAGGGTCTTTGTGTTACTAGTCGTGTGATGACTTTGGTCCTTCGATCTTCTTGGTTCAACCGTTCTTCCTATAGATGCGTGAAAGAGATAGCCACCATCAGCGTATATAGGCTATCGCGCTTTGACTTCTCGAATCTCTGACTTTAGCCTCTCAGTGAAAGTCCCAAATAATTATTTTTCATACCAGTACCTTGCTTAGTTAGAGAGTCTTTCGAACCTGGTTTGGTATTCTTGAATTGTAGAGGTCTATCATATCTTCGCAAGTGAACCGTCGATATTTTCGTACTCAGACAGTCTAAAGCGAATTAGTAGCCTGCTGTTGAATTGCCTCTACGTTGGGACTCCTTAGGTGTGCTCGAACCAATTATACCATTGAATGGTGTCTCCTTCTAGATAGATGGCAGCGATATAAATCATGGAAGCCTCCGAGGTCTTGTAATAGTGGAAGTATCACTCCGTGTGCGAAATCTATCCTGTCGGGTCTCCGTCTTCCCATCGAGGAAGTCCACCCTCATGTGTGGATACGATGACTTCGTCGCTTGTTCCTCTTTCTCCAGTGGGTTCTCTTTGTGATCTGAACTCTTGTCATGCTGTGATCTTATGGGCTCAGTGATCGGCCTAATCTGAATTCTGTGAAGAGAGCACATAGTTTATCTTCCATACACATCTCGAAGGCCTCCAACTTGACATCGATCATATCTTTTTGATGCCATGGCATATGTCTCCAAATCTAAGACATTGTGGTTCTTCTTTTATTGTCGGGTTAAGGGCATAGATTGGTGGATGGATTGGTGGCCGTAGAAGACACGGATCAGTGGTGGAAGGCTGCGATAGGCTACTATTTGGGCTACAGTTTGGGGCTGATAGGTTGCTATTTTTTTGTTACTGTTGGGGCTATGGTTTGGAGCTGTTGTAGGGGTCGTATAGGGGGTATGATGGTAGAGATTTAAAATCAATGGATGGCTTAGGGTTGTTGTTGGCGACATAACGATTTCAGTGGGATCATGTGTGGATGCAATAAACATCCCAAAGGTATTGCAGTAGAATTTTTTGTTAAGAGGGGGTGATGTTGATGCTGCTATTTGGGGGCTGCTGTGAAGGTTGTAATGGGGGTTTGATGGTAGTGGTTTAAGGATAGGAAGATAGGTTAGGGTTGCTATAGGTGGCAGCAATCAGTTTGGTGGGGATTGGTAGTCGAAGGAGAGATGGGTCAAGGTTGCGGTTTAGGGTTGACAGCTTACGGTTTAGGTTGTTGTTGGTGTTGCGATTTGAGGGTGTTGGGGAAGGCTAAAAAGGGTTTCGGTGGCAATGGTTTAAGGCTGGAAAGACAAGTTTAGGGTTGTTGTTGGGGGCAGCAATCAGTTTGGTGCGGCTGCGACAAGAAGTGCCAAAAGATGTTGCTGCAGAATTCTTTGTCGAGAATAACAGTTTTGCAACGAAAGGATTCCAGTAGTATGCAAAGATTTTGAGGTAGTTTTTTCCACCAAGATGTATGTGAAGGTGGTAGCAAGTGAATAGAAAGATCAATAGCAATTAAGTCAACAAAGATCGGTTGTGTATGGAGCAATAAATGCGGAAAAGGATGGCAGGAGAATTTTCGTCGAAGAGATAGCAGTTTTACAACGAAAATTCCAACAGTATACCAATAATTTGGGATGATTTTAGCAAAGAACCGACGATGATGAAAGCCAAGCCAATGTAAAATACATAGAAGATTTTGTCAGCAAAATATGGTAGTAAGATCGGTAATATGGCAGCAAGTATGTGGCTGAAACCTTGCAGTATAACTTTCATCGTAAAGATAACAGCTTTGCGATGATAAGTTTTTGCAGCATGTGAATGGCTTATGGGGATGTTTGCAGCAAGGAGTAGACGGCGATGAAGGCCGAAACGATGCAAATATTGAGATGAGATTCATGATAAAATATAGCAGCAAATTTTGACGAGAAACACATCAGCAAAATGGTAGGTGGCTGAAAACTATGTTAACGATGGAGATCGTTGCAACGATTTTTACAACAAGATAAATGTAACTATTTATTTTGGTTTTTTTGGATAAATAATTGTAGCAGTAGTAAGGTAGCAATACCAGATCCTGAAGCAATTCTGATGGTGCAACAAATGATGTTTCTGTGGCAGGGCTGATAATGGTGGAGTCGACCATAAAACTTTATATAGGGTCTCAAAACCCTAATTCCTAATAGGACTCATACTCCAAGGAAACTAAGACTCCAACTCCTAATTAAACTCCTACTCCAAGTAAAACACTCTCATCTCAGACCCTAGTCGTCTCCTCTCTATTGGGAAACCTCAACGGGAGCATCACATGCATAGCGAAAATCAAAACAAAAGAAACTGGTTTCCGACATAGATTAAATCATCGTGCAAAAGATTGGGGTCACGAGAAAAACATAAAAATCGATAAAACTGTGATATGTGAGAGATTGATTTTACCTAGGGAGATCGTATATCCCTGTATTCCAGATACAGATGGAGAAGATGAAGAAGGTCAAGAGTCCTCCTCTCTAGTGGTATCCACATGATTGATCTCTACAGCAAAGCTCCTATAATCTGATCTTGCAACTCTTGCACAGAAGGGAGGGAGGAGAATAGGAGGTGGTGGCTAAAGCTGCAGCCTATCAACCATAATTCTCCCCTCCTATTTATAGAGAGCCACCAAAAATCCTAGGGCTCTTACCTTAGTGGGTATTGGATCTTCATCTAATTACCCACTAACCTTATGTTATTGGATCTCTATCCAATAATCTCCTTAGGCCTCTAATTGGGCCTTAATCAAGGAGCCCATCAGCATAGAGTCTCATCTAATGAGAATAGGGGCTAATTGGATCTCCATCCAATCCTCTATTCGCTGAAACATCCACCATATGTGTCTGACCCTCTGGGCCTGATACCGAGCTAGCCGTGAGTCACTCCTATCATAACTCTTTCTGATATAGTGAATTATTATCCTCATAATAATTCGCTCAACTCATCGATTATGGACGTACTAGGCCACTACGCCATAGTCCCCAGACGGTACAGGGGGGATCAAATCCATCGGACCTGTCTGTCTACAGTTAACGTGTATCTATAATCTCTCATCCAACTAATATCCCAGAGACCGTATATTGGACATGGTACTGTCAGGTCACATACGAAATCAGTTTATCTTGCTCTAATCGGATTTTACCGGAGAACTCCTTCTCTCTCAATCCGAATGATCCTGGCTAGGGATTTGTCTGAGCAAGCACATATGAGATATTCCTCTCGTGATATCGAGAGTGGATGATCCTCTATTGACACTCAATTGCCTTCGTAAGGTTGGCTACCGATCCCGATAACCAACCGTGCCAGATCTAGAACTTTCCAAACCTATAAGTCTGGCATCAAAAGAAAGAGTACTCATACAAGGCATCCTTGGTGTCTTAAGTCTAAGGACCAGATGCACAACCGGAACTATGGAATCGCTATCTAACATTAGATATCATTAACCATCCAACATTCCATAAGCGGGTCAATCAATGAACTCATTCTCTAATGAGCACATGTATTATATCATTAGTGTCTCCACACAAGTGGCTATAAGACTAGTCGCCTCTATCACATGGATGAGTATATACTACACTGATCTGTTCGGTTATCTCAATGTCCCTCTTGAGTAACTTATGATCGGGATTATTGAGGATCTATGTTTATAGGTGAATCGATCTCATTATCGTGATCCGACTCCCATTACACGGAACCAAAGTCATCACAATATATATGTAACAGATAATATGAGAATATGCCAATATTAATTATAAGCAAAAAGATCACACAGTGTGTCACACGTGCCATCACTCACGTGATTGGCTTGTAGAGCACCTGTAACCAGTAGTCTCCTACTTGACCAAAAGCCAATCACCTATATGTCTAATCCGCATTAGACCCCTGTGATGCTCAAATACATTCTGAGCCAGCGGCTTCGTCAGTGGATCTGCAATATTATCTTCTGATGGAACTCTTTCCATTGCTATATCTTTTGGGGTCATGATCGCTCTAATAAGATGGAACCTCCTCAGAACAATTCTGTTGAGACCTGAGTTCCTTTGTTAGAGTTATCGCTTTGTCGCTATCACAATATATGGGAGTCAACTTCATGCTGGTTGGTATGACTCTCAAATCCTTAATGAACTTCTTCATCCACACCCTTTCCTTTGCTGCTTTTGCTGTAGCAATGTATTCCACCTTTGTGGTCGAGTCAACAGTAGTATCTTGCTTGGAACTCTTCCAGCTTACTGCTCCTCCATTCATAGTGAAAACATACCCGAATTTGACTTACTATCATCAATGTCAGACTAAAAACTAGAGTCCATATCGCCCTTAACCTGGAGGCTACCTCCTCCATATATCAGTAAAAGATCCTTGGTCCTTCTCAAATACTTAAGGATCTACTTTACTGCATTCCAGTGTTCTAAACCTGGATCTGCCTGATACCTGCTCGTGACACTCAGAGCATATGTTATATTAGGCCTGGTATATGCATCACATACATGATAGACCCTATCGCTAAGGCATAAGGTATCTTATCTATGTCTGTCCTTTCTTTAGGAGTCTTTGGGGACATACTCCTAGAAAGTGATATTCCAAGTCTCATCGGTATGAGATCTCTCTTGGAATACTCCATGCCAGACCTTTTGACAATGAAGTCTACGTACCTAGACTAGGACAAGCCAAGCATTCTTTTGGATCTATCTTTATAGATCCGGATCCCCAAAATATAGGATGCTTCCCCTAAGTCTTTTATGGAGAAGTTTTTGGATAGCCAAGCCTTTACTGTGGAGTGCATTCCTACATTATTCCCAATGATTAGGATGCCATCCACATATAGCACCAAGAAGGTGATATCGCTTACACTTACCTTCCTGTACACACAAGACTCATCTTTGTTCTTAACGAAGTTATAAGATTTGATCACCTCATCAAATCTTATGTTCCAACTTCAGGAAGCTTGCTTCAATCCATTAATAGATCTAAACAACCGGCACACTTTATCTAGACTCTTTTTGGATACGAATCCCTCTAACTGTATCATATACACCTCTTTCTTGAGGTTGCTATTGAGGAATGTCATTTTGACATCCATCTGCCAGATCTCATAGCCATAGTGTACTGCAATGGCCAAAATAGTTCTAATGGATTTAAGCATGGCTATAGGTGAAAAGGTTTCATCATAGTCAACTCCTTGTCTTTGACGATATCCTTTAGCTAGCAGCCTTACTTTATAGGTCTCTACCTTCCATCCACTCCGATCTTCTTCTTGAAGATCCATTTACAGTCGATGGGTACAATACTCTTAGGTGTATCCACAAGGTTCCAAACCTTGTTAGAGTACATGAAATCCATCTCAGAATTCATAGCTTCTTGCCACTTCTCAGAGTCTATACTCATAATAGTCTCCTCGTAGGTCTGAGGATCAACATCCTGAGAGTTATCTCCACTAATATGTCCCACATATCTTTCAAGAGGGTGAGATACTTTGCTAGACCTACGTAAAACTGTAATTTGCGTGTTAGGTATCTGAACAGACTCGGGCTCTAGAATGGTGCTTAAGCTAGGTTCTCCAACCTCGCTCAGTTCTCTCACTCCCACTGTTTCCACTAAGAATGCGTTCCTTCTCAAGGAACACAGCTCTCTTGGCAACAAAGATCTTTTGGTCCTCGAGATGATAGAAATAATACCCACAAGTTTCCTTTAGGTATTCTACGAATGTGTATCATTCTGTCATTAATTCCAACTTATCAGGGTTGTGTCCTCTAACATGAGCAGGACAGTCCCAAATCTTAACAATCTTAAGATCGGGCTTCTTTTCTTTCCATATCACATATGGTGTAGACACTATCGACTTTGATGGAACTCTATTCAGAAGGTAAGCTGCGGTCTCTAAGGCATACCCCAGAATGAGATAGGTAGGTCAGCGAAACTCATCATGGACCGCACCATGTCTAACATCGTGCGATTACTCCTTTTTGAGACACCATTGAGTTGAGGTGTATAAGAAGATGTCCACCAGGATAGAATCCCATTATCCCTGAGGAAATGGGTGAACTCCGTACTTAAGTACTCTCGTCCTCGATCTGATCGAAGAGTCTTAATACTCTTTCCAATTTAGTTTCTACCTCATTCTTATATTCCCTAAATTTCTCAAAGGCCTCAGATTTATACTTCATTAAGTACATGTGTCCATAACTAGAGAAATCATCAATGAATGTAATTACGTATGAGTAACCATCTATAGCCTGAGTCAGCATGGGACCACATACATCACTATGTATGAGTTCCAATAACTCAACGGCTCTCCCTCCAATTCCACTAAAAGGAGAGTTAGTCATCTTCCCACGAAGGCAAGGTTCAAATGTTGCATAAGACTCATAGTCAAATGGATCTAGGTATCTATCTTTCACCAACTTTTGAATCCTTTCCTCATGTATATGGCCTAGTCTACAATGCCATAGATATACATTATTCACCTCATCTCTTTTCCTCTTAGACATATTTATATTCATGATATCTGAAAAAGTGTATAACACATATAAGCCATTTATAAGGGTCCCTCAAGTGATGATCTCATCATCCATAATTATTGAATAACTATTATTCTTAAAAACTAATTTATATCCACTAATTGTCAAACAAAAGATGAAAATAATATTTTTGATAATAGAGGGAACAAAATAGCATGCATCCAATGTAATAATAACTCCACTAGGCAGATGTAGGGTGACCTCCTCAATAGCAACTGCAGCAACTCTTGCTCCATTACCCATCTTGAGGTCCATCTCACCTCTAGTCAATATTTTAGGTCTTGCCAGAAAATGCAACAAATTACAGATATGATAAACACTCTCGATATCTAATACCCATATGTTATCAAGAAAATCTAATAAGTGAAGACTGATCATGAATATACTTGAAGCTTCTCTAAGCTTCTGTTTCACCTTCTCTACAAGGTAGTCCTTACAGTTCCTCTTCCAATGCCCGTCTTGGCCATAGTGGAAGCACTATCCTTTGTCCTTTGTCGAGTCTTTCTAGGTAACCTTTGCCTTACCCGATCTTTCTTTGTCCTTGCCCTTCTTATGGGTCTTACTAGCCTTCCTTTTCTTATTGGTCTCACTAATATAGAGAACTAGCTTCTCTTTCTTGATGGTACTCTCATCTTCCCTCAATATATTATGGAGCTCAAATAGAGTCACCTCAAGCTTGTTCATATTATAGTTAATAATAAACTATGAAAAGAAATTCAATAGAGACTGAAGTATAAGATTATACATAAGTTATCCTCTTAGGTTATCCTTTAGGACTATTTATATACTTCATAAAGTGAGTGATCTCATCCTTGCTTGTTCTTTCCTCCAGCGTAGGCACAATCATGTTAAGGACATACATGATTTTCTCCTCAATGATAACAATTCTTGAATTATGGAGCCTTTGGACCAATGAGGCGGTTGGCATCAAGTATGCCACGTAGGGGGTTTGCAAGCGACAAAAAAGATATAGCGTAAATTAGCATAAATTAAATAACATGTAGATTTTACAGAAAATACTAATTAAGATATGGACTTTTATCTTAATGTACTCCCACTATTTTCTTAGCGAATCACACAACACCCTTGACACGTGAGTCGGAAGTCTCCAACAGACTCCTAGTGGGGATCGGGATCCAGTTGGCGTCTTAGTGTAACCTCGAGGGACTCGACCAATTTTGAGGGAGTGCCCACAAAAGTAGGCACTCAATGCTTTAACTGCATCAATACATCCCCATAAGTTGGACAAGGTCAAAGATGTTGCCTTAAGTTCGAGAAGTTCTAAATCCAGTAGCGACAGTGAGGCGTCGCAAGGACCCAGAATAGGAACAATGTGTTTGCTAAATGAATTACGGGGTCAAGTGGGGGAGAACACAAAGGCAAAGCCATCGAAGGCAGGAAGCAACGAGTTGATGTATGTGGACATCAAGCTTAATGGCCGAACAACCTATGCAATGATGGACACAGGTGCTACTCACAATTTTATTACCGATCGTGAAGCTAAGCGACTTGATCTAATCTTGGAGAAGAGCCTAAGTCGTATGAAGGCTGTGAACCCAAAGGCCAAGAGGATCTCTGGACGAGCAAAGGGGGTCACCATCAAGATTAGAACATGGAGCGGGAGCACAAACTTGATGGTGGTGCCATTGGACGACTTCCAAGTGATTCTCAGAATGAAGTTCATACACGCGATGAAGTTGGTGCCAAAGTCATTCCTGAACTTCCTATGTCTAATGGGAGGCGACTATCCTTGCATAGTTCTAGTTTCTTAGGGAGGAACCAAGGACCCACAACAAATCTCAGCTTTATAATTAAAGAGAGGGGTACTGAAAGGTGAATCAACCTTTATAGCCACTATGAAGCTAGAGACACTTGATAGTGAGGCCATTCAAGAACCTACCGTGGTAGCGAACATCCTGAAGGAGTTCTCAGATATGATGCCAACGGAATTACCGAGAACTCTACTACCACGCAGAGACATGGATCATTAGATTGAGCTGGAGTCGGGAGTTAAGCCTCCAGTGAGACCACCGTACCATATGGCCCATACAGAGTTAACAGAACTCAGAAAGCAATTAGACGAACTGCTAAGCAGTGGTCTCATTCTCAGCTCAAAAGTACCTTTCGGAGCTCCAGTCCTCTTCCAGAAGAAACAAGATGAGAGCCTTTGATTATACATTGATTATTGAGCCCTCAACAAGGTGACGGTGAAGAACAAGTACCCCATCCCGCTCATCGCAGACTTGTTCAAGTAGTTGGGCAAGGCAAAGTACTCCAAACTTGACCTTCGGTCTGGGTATTGGTTGGTGCGCATTGTAGAAGGTGATGAAGTGAAGACTACTTGTGTGATCAGGTATGGAGCATTTGAGTTCTTGGTGATGTCTTTCAGCTTGACCAACAGTCCGACGACATTCTGCACTATAATGAACCAATTGTTTAAGGACTATTTGGATAAGTTTTTTGTCGTCTTCTTAGATGATATAGTCACTTATAGCCAAATACTTGAGGATCATGTTGAACACCTTTTGACAATCTTCAAAGTTCTTAGGGAGAACACTTTATTCATGAAGAGGGAGAAGTGCTACTTTGCTCAGATAGAAATTTTATTCTTATGGCATCGAATCGACAATGGTTCCATCCGAATGGATAAGTCTAAGGTGCAACTTATGGCGGACTAGTGAATACCAAAGAAGGTGCTTGAGTTGAGATCCTTCCTTGGATTCATTAACTATTATCAATGCTTCATAGCTGGATATTTGAAGAGCATAGCTCCGCTGACAGAGTTGCTAAAGAAGGAGCAGTCTTGGAGATGGTCGGACAAATGTGAAGCGACATTTTAGGACCTAAAGACTGTTGTATTAGAGGAACCTATACTCAAATTACAGGACTATAGGAAGTCTTTTGAAGTCCATACAGATACTTTTGACTTTGCTATTGAGGGAGTTCTTATGCAAAAATGTTATCCAGTGGCCTACGAGAGTCGCAAGCTCAACGAGACCGAGCGTCGATATCCTATGCATAAGAAGGAGATGATAGCGGTGGTCCACTATCTACACGTGTGGCGACACTACCTTCTGGGAGCACCATTCGTGCTAAGGACAGACAATGTCACATTGAGTTACTTCCAAACTCAAAAGAAACTCTCCCTAAAGCAAGCACGGCGGCAAGACTTCTTAGTTGAGTTTGACATGGTAATGAAGTATAAGCCCGAAAACACAAACGTCGTGACCGATGCATTGAGCCGAAAAGTGGAACTAGTGAATGCTATACAGTTGGAAGGCAGAGGCCAAGCAAGTCAATTGCACTCCAACTTCCTTTCTAGGATTAGGGATGGACTGTACCGCCATCCTCAGGTAGTAACCTTGATGCAACTCATCAAAGAGGGTAAGACATGATGATTTTGGGTCTAGGAGGGACTCATCTATACCAAAGGGAATAGAGTTTCGTGAACTCATAAAAGAGCGGACAAATTGAGACGTGAACTCGTAAAAGAGTGTCACGATTCTCTTGGGCGGGACATCCAGTATTCACCGAATAATGGCTCTCATAGAGAGGGCCTTCTATTGGTCGGAGATGGGGATAAATGTGGAGGAATATGTTCGAAGATGCCTTACTTGCCAATAAGATAAGGTAGAGCAGCGGAAGCTGGTGGGACTTTTGGAACCGCTGTCCATACCAGAAAGGCCATGGGAGAGCATTTCCTTAGACTTCATATCAAGCTTGCCTGTAGTAGGGGGACTTAGATCGATACTCATGGTAGCCGATTGATTTTTGAAGTATGCAACATTTATCGCTGCATCCCTACATTGCTTAATGGATGGGGTGGCTAAGTTGATGATGAAGAATGTGGTGAAGTATGGGGGAGTCCCACACAATATCATTAGTGATCGAGATTCTCGATTCTTGGGATGATTCTAGACCGAGATGTTCAAGCTGTTGGGATCTAAATTATACTTCTCACAAGCCTCCACCCTTAGATGGATGACCAGACTGAATGAATAAATTCGCTCTTCGAGCAATATCTCCAGCACTACGTGAGTGCCAACCAATGAGATTGGGTGAAGCTGTTGGATATAGCCCAATTCTCCAACAAAAGCCCCTTCAAGATTATTATGAGACAACAGCCATCGACAACTCACACCTTGGTTATTGGTTATACAGGGAGTAACCCATCAGCATATCACTTCACAAAGGAATTGCAATGCAATACATATATTACGTGGGCTTACTTGGAGAAGGCAGCCAAAAAGATAAAGAAGTGGACCGACTTGGGAAGGCGACCACAGGAGTTCAAAGTTGGTAACATGGTGTTGGTGAAGCTCCAACCAGCATCACTCCAGTTCTTTAGCCACAAAGTGCATAAAGGATTAGTACGCAAGTATGAAGGGCCCTTCCCAATCATCAGCAGGGTAGGCAATGTCTCATATAAGTTGCAACTGTCAGCATGGCTTAGAATTCAAAATGTCTTTTATGCGAGGAACTTGAAAGCCTACCACTCAGATTCGCAAGATGATTCTTAAAATATTTCAACTCAACTACCCCCCACCAGAGCCTCCTATGAGAAGCGAGTTGAAACTATTCTAACGGACTGTAATACAAAGCTACCCAATGGAGCGGAGCAAATCGAGTACTTGGATAAGTGGCAAAAGCTTCCTCAAACAGAAGCTAGTTAGGAGCCAGAAGACGCCCTACGACATGAAGAAGCCCACGTTAAAGCATACCAACAAGCATCGACGAGTGCATCGATAGTTTAAGTGAGGGAGAATGTCATGAACGATCGTCGCACAACCGCAACATCTTCACTCAAGGAATCATTCATTACTTTTTCTTATTTGTACAAATGTTTGGCAGCTTGTTCTGCCATGATTTTATATTTTTTGGCATAAGAAATGGGAGCAAAAATAGTCTATAATGCTGTAGAACGATCGCTCACTGTGGGGAGCCAAAACTGCCCAAAACAGCTCTGTTTTGGGGCATTTTTCACGTGCTACGGTGATCACTCTGAGCGACGCAAAATATCAACCATCTCAGCACCTTGGAACCCCCCCCAGGTGGCACCGAGCTGGTTGGGGATTCAGGTATATGTCGGGCGTAGGCTTTCATCAACAATTGAACTTGCCTTGCGTCCGATACCTTGGGAACCATCTTTTGTGGACTTACGATCATTTTTATAACCCTCTAAAGCCATGTTTCGCTCTCTTTCTCTCTTTTCTCTATTGTACTCAAGGTGTTTGATAAATTGCTTGTATAACTTCCCTCTTTGCGAGACGTCGGGACTTGTCCATCGCTCGTTTCTAAGCTAATCAACTTCTTCTTTGCAGGTTGTACGGGACCCACACGAGGTTGCAATTGGGCTGACCCTTTGCGGACGAATAATGCTTTGGGCATTTCATGACTTAGGCAATCCCAGCTAAGTCCGGAACAGTGGGCAAGGTTGCTTCACGACTTAGGCAATTTCAACTAAGTCTTCGAGAGTGCCGCTAGGGTGTCGTACAACTTAGGTAAATTCAGCTAAGTCCGTGATACCATGAGGCTACCTGGGTGGCACATGACTAGATGGACCTTTGGGATAGTGTCTTGGGTTAGTTTGTCTCTTAGTTCTATCATTGTGTCATTTGAGCACTTGTTTATGTGGACTTTTGGGCACGGCAGACTGCCTTGGACCTTTTATATGACTGTTTAGAGCTTACGAAGTCTATCTTTATATTTTATATTTTCTATCAAGTGTTTGCCGAAATGTCTACTTGATGGATCTCGAGTTTAACACTTCTACTAACCCATCATCTCTTTGTAGACTACAAGATTATGAAGAGACTAAGCCTTTACGATGGACAAATAAGGATATTACACGACTTAGGAAAAACCAGCTAAGTCCGTGATAGGATCATGACAGGGTCGGGTCCACATCTATTTCATGATTGAGTCATTTTGACCAGTCAAGTTGAGTCAGTTATGAGTTTACTTCAGTTGACTAGGAGTTTTACTTGATTTTTATTATTAAGAGTCTAAATTCTAAAGAACTCTAGTTCTAGAGAACTATAACTAGGAGTCCGAGTTATAGAGAAGTCCAAAGGGATTCTCTGTAAAATTCTATAAATAAGGGTGTAACTTTTTCTTTACAATCAATGAAGAAAATATGGTCTAGCCATTTGGCAAAACCCTAGGAGGGCTGATCTCTTATAGAGATCAAGTAGGTCGATCCCCTCGAAGTGATCAAGGAGACCCGATCATCTTGAAGTGATATTTATCCTCCCTTTTCTATGATAGAACCCCATGGGTTCCTATCAATAGGTATCAGAACGACAATCATCGGTGTTCTCGCTGTGATTCCACTATCAATCTCTGCTGCAACTTCTCCTTCTAGATCTTACAACCTGGCAACCATCTTCACACAATCCAGCCATTGTAGCTATAGACCTTGGTCATGCTACCATACCTCCCTTGTCGTTGCCACCTTGCTGTAGTTTCTCACCATCTTCGCTGCAACTATCATCAGCCAAAAGGAAAAAGAGAGAGAAGAAGGAAGAGCACCGCAGCCGTGGCATCTGAGTGCCTCATCTACTGCTTGCAGCTGGACCAATGCCATCTCTTCCTCAACCACAAAGAAGATCGCTTCCTCCCTTGCCTACGGGTCCAAGGCTGCATTCCTCGGTCCTCGCCTTGTCCAGTACTGCCAACGCATCTTCAACTCGCTTAGGCAGGATCTTGCTTCCTTACATCGCTGCCATCTCTGTTTCAACCCCTCACTACCATCCTGTTCCACAGTCATTGCTGCTACCACCTCTCTACCTCTTCCTATTCACAACTGCTGGAGCCCAGCCACCATTGGTGCCGCTATCTCCCACTATAGCCGCACCTTCCTCCCACTACAGTGACCAGCCCTCCGGCCACAGTTGTTGGTTACAGGTGCCCTGCAAGCCAATCACGTAAGTGATGGCACGTGTGACACGCTGAGCGATCTTTCTACATATTATTATAATTGGTATATTCTCACATTATATTATATGTTGCATATATATATATTTTGATGTCTTTGGTTATTTGCAATGGGAATCGGATCATGATGAGATCACGATAATAAGATATATTCGTCTTTAAACACAGATCCAAAATAATCTCGGTCATAAGTTACTTAAGAGGGACATCGAGATAATCAGATAGACTAGTGTACTGTATACTCATCCATATGATGGAGACGGCTAGTCTCAAAACTACTTGTTTAGAGACACTAAGGATACAGTACAAGTGCTCATTAGAGAATGAGTTTACCGATTGATCCGCTTATGGAAGGCTATATGGTTAATGATACCTAATGTCAGACAACAATTTCGCAGTCTCAGTTATGCATCTGGTACTTAGACTTCAGACACCAAGGATGTCTTATTTGAGTACTCCTTTCTTTGATGCTAAACGTACATGTTTGAAAAGTTCTAGATCTGGTACAACCAGTTATTGAGATTGGTAGCTAACATTATGAAGGCAATTGAGTGTCAATAAAAGATCATCCACTCTCAGAATCACAAGAGGAATATCCCTTTTATGCTTGCTCAGACAAATCCATGGTTAGAGTCATTCATATTGCGAGAGAAGGTGTTTATTGAGAGTATCTGATTAGTGCAAGACTCAAATGGATTTTATATATGGCCTAACAGTACCATGTCTATGGTATCTAGGAAATTAGTTAGATGAACGACTATAAATACATGATAACTATGAACAGACAGGTCTGATGGATTCGATCCCCCTGTACTGTTTGGGGACTATGGCACATTGGCATAGTACGTCTATAGTCGATGTGTCGAGTGAATTATTATAGAGATAATAATTCACTATATCATAAGAAGTTCTGATAGGTGCGACTTACGACCAGCTCGATATCGATCCTAGAGGGTCACACACATAGTGTTGATGCTTCAACGAATAGAGGATTGGATATGAGTTATCCAATTAGCCCTTGTTCTCATCAGATGAGACTCTACATTGATGGGCTCCTTGCATGAGGCCTAATTAGATGCCAAAGGAGATTATTGGATAGAGATCCAATAATCCAAGGTTAGTGGGTAATTGGATGGAGATCCAATACCCACTGAAGCAGGATCCCTTAGGGTTTTTATGGGTGGCTCTCTATAAATAGGAGGGGTGGCACACATAGGTGATAAGCTGCACCCTTGGCCGCCCCCTCCTATTCTCCTCCTCTCCCTCACCTTCTTAGCTGACCAACCCCTCCTAGGTGTGAGAGGGCAACAAAGAAGATATAGGATCTTCTTCTAAGTTCGTAGTGAGAAGATGCACAAGAGTTGCGAGACTTAGGGTGTCGATTGGAGGAGTATCGTTGGAGCAATCCATCGTGTAGATACCACTAGAGAGGACACTTAATCTCCTTCATCTTCTCTATCCAGATCTGAAAAAATAGGGATATACGATCTCCCTAGGTAAACAATCTAAAACATGATGCAGATTTTTTGTTTTACGATTTTTCTCACACCAATCTTTGCACGATGATTTTGATCTACCTTGGAAACCAGTTTTGTTTTGTTCTTTTGTTGCGCATGTGATGCTTCCGCTTGATTTTCTAGTAGTGGTATCAAAGCAATGTTGTTCATGCAAAAGATTGGTTTTAAATTACATGAGATGAGATTGAGATGCGTAAATTATTTTCTAGGTACCTTCCTACGGTTTTTCACGGTTAATCAGATTTGGATAGCACTTTTCTTACTGGAAAAAGGTGCTGTAGAGAGGTGTTCTAAGGTTCTTTGATGTCAAAAATATTGGCACAAAGAAATGCGAAAAGGGCAGCAATTGTTGCTGCCCTTTGGCACGGCCAAAGGCTGCTTGTAGCCTTGGCCGAGAGCAAGGATGTTGTTCTCAACCTGGTCAAAGGCTACAAGGCTGAGAGCTTGCATGGTAGTAGCCTCCAATGAAGCCAAGAGTCTTGGCTACATGAGCAACCTTAGCCGCCAGGGTTTCCTAGCCGCTAGAGGTAACCCTGCGACAAGGGTTTCCTAGCCACAAGGGGTGTTTTGCAGGGCCAAGGTGTGTTGGCCACCCATGGCAGATTACAACCATGTAGAGGGTTGCAAAAGAGTTCTTGGGGGCTAGGGTTTCCTAGCTTCTTGAGGTTCCGTTGTAGCCAGGGACTCCTAGCCATTGGGGACTACTAGTGGCTAGGTTTTCTTAGTCGCACAAAGAGTCCCAAGGTGCCATTTTAGGAATCCTATGGTAGGGTATCCTAAAAATTTCAAAAATAATTAATTAAATAATTTAATGTGATGTGATGTGTACATGTGATGTATGATGTGGATGAAGGATCGTGAGCTATGTGATGTGATGTGTCCATGTGATTATTATTATTGGGGCCTACGAGCCAATAATTTTTCTCATTTATTGTTAGGCATGTGTGCTTGTGATTATTTTGTAATTACACGAAGAGATGCGACGGGAGCGTGGAGGTGACAACGAGACCCATGATGTCATGGTAGGAGATCACGATGCATGGTGATGCGACAAGGATCCGACGAAACCGATGATGATGGGATAAACGATTACAGGGCATGAAGATGCACCGATGCTCAGATAGACCCTATTGTGAGTGATAAGGCCAATTTGCTTGGGCTTAATCATATTAGGTGACCGCTCATGATCATCCGGTGTGACTTGCATATGTGATATATGTTATACAACTTATATATATATATTTGCATGTGATGTAGATATATATATTAAATATGTATGTGTATGACATGACATATTAAGAGACTGATACAAAACGAAAACCCCTCATACGAAAAATAGTAAGTCGGTAAGTGTGAGATAATTAGATTGGCCCATATGACTTTCCATCGTTATAGGAAGAAATTGAATCATGATAAAGGTTGAGTTGGTCGAGTCACTCAAGGCCCACTTATCTACATTATCAAGATATTGCCTACGACATAGAGATGTCACTAGTGACCTGAGGACATAGTATGCTTGGTCGAGTTACTCGAGAGCATATCATTGAATCAGACTCATCTTGAAATGATGGTGATAACTTAACTGAACTTCATGGTTGGTCAAGCAGTCGAAACCATGATAATTCAGAGGCCAAACATGACGGGAATCACAAGGAGTTATGATTGGCAAGAGTTTTCTACCTTTCGGGTTTATTGTAATTGGTCGAGTCACTCGAGGTTGCACTAAGGTGCTGATTGGATCCCGATCCCTACTAGATGTTTGTCGGAGACTTCCAATTCACGTGCCGAGGGTGTCATGTGATTCGCTAGGAAAATAATGGGAGTACATTAAGATAAAAGTCCATATCTTCATTGGTTTTTTCATAAATTTAGTATGTTATTCATTTGTGCTATATCTTGTTTATCAGAAACATATCACTCACAAACCCCCTACGTGGCATACATGATGCCAACCGACTCACTAGTCCAAACTACACAGATTGGCTTCGTAATCTAAGAATTGTTCTCACAACAGAGAAAATCATGTACGTTCTTGATATTATTCCAACACCGGAAGAAGGGGCAAGCGAGGATGAGATCACTTGCTATGTGAAGTATCTAGATAATTTCACATTGGCAAAAGGTTACATGTTAGCCTCCATGACTCTTGAGTTACAGAGGCAACATGAGAGCATGGATGCTGATAGGACTCCAGCAGGGTTGAGTCCTAATCATCTTAATACTAGTCAATAAAAACCCTGTTAGGTTGTAAAAAAGCCACTCCTATCTTATAAAGGAGTATGGCTAGGGTCTAGATTAGCCCTTAGAGCTTAGTAGCCACCACACCCCTTACTGGGCTGGTCGGCTAGGGTTTTCCCCTGCTTAGGTCGGCTATAGAGCCACTTAGCCGCCTCCTGTTCCCATTAAGGCAGGTTGGCTATAGGAGGGGCAAAGGGGTAATTCTAATTAGGCAAGCACCCCCTTAGGCTAGGGTTTTGATCCCTATATAATGATGTAGTTGCCCCCTCTCTTGAATCAAGCAATTATCAATTTTATTTTAGCCTTGTGCCGAATCTAGGAGGGAGGAACCCCTACAGCGTTCCAAGGGTTGATCCCTCTCAAGGATCAAAATCTATAGAACTCCTTCTGGGGTTCTATCATATGGTATCAGAGCAGTGATCTTGCTGCCCCTGTAGCCGTCATCCACACCTCTACCTTCCCAAGCAATTCCCATAATTGCTACGACACGTGCCTCCACCTTCCACCCCAGCAGTAGATCAAATCAGTTTGTCGTTGCCCCATGCGTTTGATCTGGAGATCTGATATATTTTTATCACCCACACCTCTTCAATACTGTAAAATACTTTACCTTACACGTTGAAGAAGTTTTTCAAAAAGTTTCCTTGCTGCAAAATTTTACCATCGCAAACGTTATCATCTTTGCGAAGGCGAAACACTGCAGAAATTTTTAGCTGATGTGTTACTTCTTGGAACTGAACTTTGAATCATCCTTTTTTGCTGAAACTTGTATACAATTTTGTAGATTGCCTTAGCTTTCATCTAATACTAATCTCATAAAAGAACTCCTTCTGGATCCAGACTTATAGTGCTGCGATTCTTTGTCATGCAGTGCTGAAATTTTACGACAGAGAATCTGCCTTCCGTCTATTGGCCTCTTGAAACTGAACTTTTGTTCATCCATTTTGGACGAAAGTTTTTATACAATTCCAAAGATCTACTTGCCTTTCAGTTGGGATTGATTTCTCAAAAAAATTCATTCTGGAAATGGTTTTCTTGTGCAAGCTTTCACCAGCATATAGTTCTGGAATTTTTACGATGAAGGATCTACCTTTCATCTTTTGCCCTATTTCCCTACTGTTACGCTGTCAAAATTTTGCCAAACTTTTTACTGGTATTCCCAACATCTAAATCAAGGGTTTTTATATAATTTCCTTGAACATTCCTCTAGAAATTCCTTTGAGAAGTCATCGTTTCTCTGACGTAAAATCTGTTCGGCAGGACTGCACATCACCGCACCTTTTTTCATCGAATTCTATCAGATTTGAGTGCTGTTTTTTGTGAGATTTCAGACTCTATTTTCCTCATCACCAAACCCTACCATCCTTACCAAAAACCTGTCAAAACCCTACCCTAAACTGAAACCAAACAGCCCCCCAAATCAGCCACCCAAATCAGCCTACTTCCATATCGATCCACTTACCTTTTTAGCTAACTTTCCTTACCGAGACACCTACCTTTGCTGCCATCTATCCCAGATATAAAATATATTTTTCTAACCTTCATCTACTACTATCACAGCCCTCAAACTATACCAATTTGTAGCCTAAACTCCACAAAACCACAGCCCCAAATCAGACACCCAAATCAGCCTATTCCTATCCAAACCAATTCACCTTCCAATCGGGCACCCCCTTCTCCAAAATTCCGATGCCACTAACCCGACAACAGAAAAAGGATCTCAATCTTACAGATCTAGAGGCGTATACTATGGCATCAGAGGAGGCTATCGATGCAAAGCTTGAAGCCTTTGGAAACTGCATGGAAGAGAAGATGCGATCCCTTTTCATCCAATTCAGCATTGGCCGACTGTCGAGCCCGAGGAAATCATAATGTGGAGAAACTTCAGATCGGTGAGATGATTCTCAAGAATATGGCCACATCACCCCTGATCTCAATAATCCATGCATGAAGGTTGACTTCCCTAGATGGGAAGAAGGAGACCTGATTGGGTGGATCTTGTGCACGGAGCGCTATTTTCGATTCTACCGAACTGCCAATGCCACACGGGTGGAGATTGCTGCCATTCACCTCGAGGGAGATGCTATTCAGTAGTTTAATTAGTTTAAGCACACCCATCGAGGACTCTCTTGGCAGCGATTCAAGGAAGGACTACTAGACCGCTTCGGACCAACCAATTTCAATAACATCGATGAACAATTGGGAAAGATTTGTCAAACCTCTGCAATACAAGAATACCAAACAAGGTTTGAGCGTTTATCTAACCAAACTGAGAATTGGTCTGAGAAACAACTATTTGGTACTTTTATCGAGGGCCTAAAGCCAGAGATCTAAGGAGAAGTAAAGGTGCGGCAATTATACACTCTTATGACAGCGATTTCCTTTACGCGTATCAAGGAAGAACAATTGAACCACGTGGTATGAAGGACAAGGGTCGCTCCCTGACCCACCATGCCGAGGCCTACTGCCATCCATGCCCCTGCACCAAAAAAGTTGACAAGAGATGAGCTTCGCGAATGATCGGTCAAGGGGTTGTGTTGGCATTGCGATGAACCGTGGAGCCGCGAACATCACTGCAGAAAGGGCCGACTCCTCGTGATTGAACCAGTGGAGGATGAGGACAATGAAACATCTGAAGAAGCCCTTGAACCTAAAGAAGAAGCCATGGAGGAAGAGTCCAACTGGCCAACTATCTAGTGCACGCATTGGCCGGCTATTCCAACCCGTAGATGATGAAAGTTGGAGGACTTCTAAAACAGCAACCCATCACCGTTCTCATCGACACAGGCAACACCAATAACTTCCTCAACAGCAAGGTTGCTGCATGTTTGGTGCTTCAAATCCAAGGTTGCAACAAGTTTGACGTAAAGGTTGCAGACGATCGAATCTTTAATTGTGACCAATGGTGCCCGCGGGTGAAACTACTCCTCCACGACCAAGAAGTGGTAGCTAATTTCTTCCTCCTACCTATCAATGATTATGAAGCCATACTCAGGATCGAATGGCTCATAACACTAGGTGATATCTCCTAAAATTTTTCTAAATTAATCATGAAATTTTATTACAAAGGGAGACAGGTCATGTTATAAGGCAACTGTGGGAGCCAAATTTTCACCGTTTCGTCGCAACAAATGGAGAAAGTTTTGCACAAAGAACAAGGTGGATTCTTGATGCATATTCAACAACCATCTATTAGGGAGAACATACAAAACTCAGATCCTATACTTGCCCTTTACCTGAACAAATTCGTGGATGTTTTCTTGGAACCGCGCGGGCTGCCCCCTAACCGGCCGCATGACCACCACATTCCTATTTTGCCAGGCAAACCTCTAGCAAATTTGTGATCATACCACTATCCACACTTGCAGAAGATGAGATCAAGAATATTGTTAAAGTGATGCTTGAAACCGGGGTGATTCGACCGAGCTGCAGCCCTTACTCCTCACCGGTGTTGCTAGTTCACAAGAAAGATGGTACGTGGCGGATGTGTGTTGACTATCGGGCTCTAAACGCCATCACTATCAAGGATAAATATCCTATTCCATTCGTAGATGAACTCTTGGATGAATTAAAAGGAGCCCAATTCTTCATTAAATTGGATCTCCGATCCAGATACCATCAGATTCATGTATGCACTGAAGATATTCGAAAAACTGCATTCTGCATTCATAACGGCCACTACGAGTTTCTGGTAATGCCTTTCAGACTTACGAATGCTCCTTCTACTTTCCAAAGCTTGATGAATGACATCTTTTAGAGTTTTCTACGCAAGTTCGTATTGATATTCTTTGATGATATTCTCATTTATAGCCCTACGCTCAATATACATTTTCAGCACTTACGAACTGTTCTAACGATTCTTCGGGAGAATACTCCTTATGTTAAATAGTCAAAGTGTGACTTCTTATAGCATAATGTGGAGTATCTTGGGCACATTATATTAGAGGATGGAGTGGCGGTGGACCTGACAAAGATCGCAGCAATGCAAGGATGGCCGAGACCTACAAACGTACAATCATTACGCGGTTTCCTTGGACTCACGGGCTACTACCAAAATTTTGTGAATGATTATGGCAAGAACAGTGCCCCACTCACATCCTTACTAAAGAAAGACTTCTTCTTATGGTCGAATAAAGCCTCCGCAGACTTCGAACGACTCAAGGAAGCTATGATGATGACGTCGGTCCTAGCGCTGCCCGATTTCGGTCGCACTTTGGTCATTGAGGCCGATGTGTCAGGAGTTGGAATTGGGGCTATTCTTATGCAAGATGGTCGACTCCTAATTTACACCGAGGCTTCCCCCACACTTCATACGAGGTTTTTACAGGAGATACTAATTACTACCAGATTTAAAATATGGTTGGATAAAGGTGCATGGTACGAAAGAGGAGTAAAACTAAAAGAATTGTAATCCATGCTCACGCTAGATTGGGCTCTCATCATCCTGAACCATACTAGAGGGCAGTCACCATTCCAGAAGAAAGATTGGCTATCACTAAAGACTAACCATTTGGCAGCACATGCAAAGAGGAACGGCCTCCCGACAAACTTCAGGATGGACGAAAATTGAAGATCAAGTTTTTTTACACCTCCAGTCCGATTAGCAGGAAACTCGAGCCTTAATGAAGTGGTCTCCCTATTTCTTTGGGCCTTGCAAAATTGAGGATCACATTGGGGCCCTAACTAATCGGATTGGAGGTGTAAAAAAACTTGATCTTTGCATTACAGTTGATCCGCCAAGTATCCCAACGCAAATGAAAATTTAAAAAAGATGACAGCCCAAATCCTTGCAACTAACACCCTAACTGATGAGGAGGCCAAAGTTCAGTTAATGATAGCATGAGACTCACATGAGGAGTTGAAGATCTAGTTTCTAGAGTTTATATACCCTCAACCTTGAGGACAAGGCTGATATGAAGAGGGCGGACTTGATAGGACTCTAGTAGGGTTGAGTCCTAATCATCATAGTATTAGTCAATAAAAATCCTATTAGATTGTAATAAAGCCACTCCTATCTTATAAATGAGTATGACTGGGGTTTAGATTAGCCCTTAGGGCTTAGTAGCCGCCACACCCCTTACTGGGTTGGTCGGTTAGGGTTTCCCCCTGCTTAGGTCGGCTATAGAGCCACTTAGCCGCCTCCTGTTCCTATTAAGGTAGGTTGGCTATAGCAGCGGCAATGGGGTAATTCTACTTAGGCAAGTACCCCCTTAGGCTAGGGTTTTGATCCCTATATAATGATGTAGCCGCCCCCTCTCTTGAATCAAGCAATTATCAATTTTATTTTAGCCTTGTGCCGAATCTAGGAGGAACCCCTACAGCGTTCTAAGGGTTGATCTCCCTCAAGGATCAAAATCTATAGAGCTCCTTCTGGGGTTCTATCACATGTCCCCACCTTTCCAAGCAATTCCCACAATTGCTGTGGCACGCGCCTCCACCTTCCACCCCAGCCGTAAATCAAATCAGTCTACCGTTGCCCCCGCGTTAGATCTAGAAATATGGTATTTCTTTTATCATCTACGCCTCTTCAATACTGTAAGATTCCTTACTTTACACGTTAAAGATTTTTCTCAAATTTTATCTGCTGTAAATTTCATTTGTCGCAAACATTATCGATGTTACAAAGGTAGAATGCTGCAGAAATTTTCAGCCATGTTTTTGCTTTTTGAAACAAGATTATTCCTTCTCCTTTCTAGCCAAAATTTTTACACAAATCTCAAGATCAAGTTGGCTTTCATTTGGATTTGATTTCTCAAAAAAATTCCTTCTAAAACTGGTTTTCTTGTGCAATCTTTGACTATCACAAAATTCTAGAATTTTACGACAAAGGAATCTGCCTTTCACCTTTTGCCCTATTTCTCTACTGTTATGCTGCCAAAATTTTATCAAACTTTTTATTGGTATTAACAACATCTGAACCAAGGGTTTTTGCATAATTTTCTTAAACATTCACTTGGAATTTATATCAAGAAGTCAACATTTCTCTGACGTAAAATCGGTTCAGCAGGACAGCACATTATATCACTTTTTTTCGTCGAATTCTATCTGATTTGAGTGCTGCTTTTTGTGAGATTTTGGACTCTCTTTTCCTCATCTCAAAACCCTACCATCTTCACCAAAAGCCCTAAACCGAAACCAAATAGCCCCTCAAATCTGCCCTAAACCGCAACCTACTTCCATCCAAACCGATTCACCTTCTAACCGGCCACCCCCTTCTCTAAAATTCCCACGCCATTAACCCGATAACAGAAAAAAGATCTCAATATTATAGATCTAGAGGCATTTTCTATGGCATCAAAGGAGGGTATCAATGCAAAGCTTGAAGCCTTTGAAAACTGCATGGAAGAGAAGATGTGATCCCTTTTCGGCGAATTCAGCATTGGCCGACCGTCGAGCCCGAGGAAATCACAACACGGAGAAACTTCAGATTGATGAGATGATCATCAAGAACATGGACACATCACCTCTGATCTAAATAATCTATGCATGAAGGTTGACTTCCATAGATGGGAAGAAGGAGACTCGATCGAGTGGATCTCGCACGCGAAGCGCTATTTTCGGTTCTATCGAACTGCCGATGCCACACGGGTGGAGATTGCTGCCATCCACCTCGAGGGAGATGCTATTCAATGGTTTAATTCATTTGAGCACACCCATGGAGGACTCTCTTGGCAGTGATTCAAGGAAGGACTACTAAACTGCTTCGGACCAACCGATTTCGACAACATCGACAGACAATTAGAAAAGATTCGTCAAACATCTACAATACAAGAATACCAAACAAGGTTTGAGCGTTTATCTAACCAAACTGAGAATTGGTATGAGAAACAACTATTAGGTACTTTTATCGAGGGCCTAAAGCCGGAGATCCGAGGAGAAGTAAAGGCGCGGCAACTGTACACTCTTATGGCGAGGATTTCCTTCGTGCGTATCTAGGAAGAACAATTGAACCATGAGGTATAAAGGACAATGGTCGCTCCCCGACTAGCCATGCTAATGCCTACTACCCCCTCTACTGCTAGCCAAGCCCCTGCACCAAAAAAGTTGACAAGAGACGAGCTTCGCGAACGATCGACTAAGGAGTTGTGTTGGCATTTCGATGAACCATGGAGCTGCGAACACCGCTGCAAAAAGGATCGGCTCCTCATGATTGAAATAGCAGAGGATGAGACCATGAAACATATGAAGAAGCCCCTGAACCTTAAGAAGAAGCCATGGAGGAAGAGTCCCAACCAGCGGACTATGTAGTGCACGCATTGGCCGGCTACTCCAACCGGCAGATGATGAAAGTTGGAGGACTTCTAAAATAGCAACCTATCACCGTTCTCATCGACACTGGCAGCACCAATAACTTCCTCAATATTAAGGTTGTTGCACGTTTGGCGCATCAAATCGAAGGTTGCAACAAGTTCGACGTAAAGGTCGGCGACGGTCGAATCTTTAATTGCGACCAACGGTGCTTGCGGGTGAAACTACTCCTCCAAGACCAAGAAGTGGTAGCTGATTTCTTCCTCCTACCTTGAGTCGTCATCTTTAAATTTCCATTTGAGGTGGGATACTTGGAGGATCAACTGTAATTTTGATCTGGTACACGGATCTGACGTCTAGGTTGGGGCCCCAATATGATCCCCAATTTTGCAAGGCCTAAAGAAATAGGGAGACCAATTTCTTGATGCTTCAATTTCATGCTGGTGGAACTGGAAATGTCGGGGGACTTAATCTTTCTTACGAAATTTTCTTCTGCTTCAGCATTTGTCAGGGGGAAGTTTTTTCCTTGCATAGGTTGCCACATGGTTAGTCTTTAGTGATAGCCAATCTTTCTTCTGGAATGGTGACTGCCCTCTAGTATGGTTCGTGATGATGAGAGCCCAATCTGGCGTGAGCATGGATTGTAATTCTTCTAGTTTAACTCCTCCTTCGTGCCATGGACCTATATCCAACCATATTTTAAATTTGGTAGTAATTAGTATCTCCTGTAAAAATCTCATATGAAGTGTAGGGGAAGCCTCGGTGTAAATTAGGAGTCGGCTATCTTGCATAAGAATAGCCCAAATTCTAACTCCTGATGCATCAGCCTCAAGGACCAAAGTGCGACTGAAATCGGGCAGCGCTAGGACCAACGTCATCGTCATGGCTACCTTAAGTCGCTCGAAGGCTGCGAAGGCTTTATCCGACCATAAGAATGAGTCTTTCTTCAGTAAGGATGTGAGCGAGGCACTGATCTTTCCATAATCTTTCATAAAATTTTTGGTAGCAGCCCGTGAGTCCAAGGAAACCGTGTAATAATTGTACATTTGTAGGTCTCGACCATCCTTGCATTGACTCAATCTTTGTCAAGTCCACTGCCACCCCATCCTTTAATATAATGTGCCAAAGATACTCCACTTTACGCTATAATAAGCTGCACTTTGACTATTTAACATAAGGATTATTCTCCCGAAGAATCATTAGAACAGTTCATAAGTGCTGAAAATGTATATCAAGCGTAGGGCTATAAATGAGAACATCATCAAAGAATACCAATACGAACATGCGTAGAAAACTCTGGAAGATGTCATTCATTTGGCTTTGGAAATTAGAAGGTGCATTCATAAGTCCAAAAGGTGTTACCAGAAACTCGTAGTGGTCGTTAAGCGTGCGAAATGTAGTTTTCAGAATATCTTCAATGCATACCCAAATATGGTGATAACGAAATGGAGATCCAGTTTAGTGAAGACTTGGGCTCCTTCTAATTCATCCAAGAGCTCATCTACGACGGGTGTAGGATATTTGTCCTTGACGGTGATAGCGTTCAAGGCCCGATAATCATTGCACATCCGCAATGTACCATCCTTCTTACGCACTAGCAACACTGGTGAAGAATAAGGGCTGCAACTCGGTCGAATTACCCCGGTGTCCAACATCTCTTTGACGATGTTCTCTATCTCATCCTTCTGCAAGTGAGGGTAGCGATATGGACGTAAGTTTACTGGAGGTTTGCCCGGCAGAATAGGAATATGGTGGTCATGCGGTCGGTTAGGGATCGGCCCGTGCGGCTCCGTGAAAACATCCGCGAATTCATCCAGCAAGAGGGCAAGCTTAGGATATGAAATTTGTATACTCTCCCCCTTAGATGGCTGCTGGATATGCATAAAAAATCCTCCATGCACTTTGTGCAAAACTTTCTCCATTTGTTGTGACGAAATGATGGAAATTTGGCTCCCACGCTTGCCTCGTAACGTGACCTGTCTCCCTTTACAATAAAATTTCATGATTAATTTAGAAAAATTCAAGGAGACATCACCTAGTGTTGTGAGCCATTTGATCCCAAGTATGGCTTCATAATCATCGATGGGTAGGAGGAAGAAATCAGCTACCACTTCTTGGTCTTGGAAGAGTAGTTTCACCCACGGGCACCGTTGGTCGCAATTAAAGATTCGGCCGTCGGCAACCTTTACGTCAAACTTATTGCAACCTTTGATTTGAAGCGCCAAACATGTAGCAACCTTTCTATTGAGGAAGTTATTGGTGCTGCCCGTGTGGATGAGAACCATGATGGGTTGCTGTTTTAGAAGTCCTCCAACTTTCATCATTTGCGGGTTGGAATAGCCAGCCAATGCGTGCACTGCGTAGTTGGCCGGTGAGGACTCTTCCTCCATGGCTTCTTCTTTAGGTTTAAGGGCTTTTTCAGATGTTTCACTGGCCTCATCCTCCACTGGTTCAATCACGAGGAGCCAACCCTTTTTACAGTGATGTTTGCGGTTCTACGGTTCGTTGCAATGCCAACACAACTCCTTGGTCGATCGTTTGCGAAGCTCATATCTTGTCAACTTTTTTGGTGCAGGGGCTTTGATGGCAATAAAGGGGGCAGTAGGCCTTGGCATGGCTAGTCGGGGAGCGACCCTTGTCTTTCATACCTCGTGGTTTAATTGTCCTTCTTGGATATGTACAAAGGAAATCACCGCCATAAGAGTGTACGGTTGTCGCGCCTTTACTTCTCCTCGGATCTCCGGCTTTAGGCCATCGATAATAGTACCTAAAAGTTGTTTCTCAGACCAATTCTCAGTTTGGTTAGATAAATGCTCAAACCTTGTTTGGTATTCTTGTATTGTAGAGGTTTGACGAATCTTTGCCAATTGTCCGTCGATGTTGTTGAAATCGATTGGTCTGAAGCGGTCTAGTAGTCATTCCTTGATCACTGCCAATAGAGTCCTCTATGGGTGTGCTTAAACCAATTAAACCACTGAATAACATCTCCATTGTGGTGGATGGAAGCAATCTCCACTCGCGTGGTGTCGGCGGTTCGGTAGAACCGAAAATAGCGCTCCGTGCGCAAGATCCATCCGATCGGGTCTCCTTCTTCCCATCTTGGGAAGTCAACTTTCATGCATGGATTGTTGAGATCAGAGGTGATGTGGCTATGTTCTTGAGGATCATCTCACCGATATGAAGCTTCTCCATGTTGTGATTTCCTTGGGCTCGACGGTCGGCCAATGCTGAATTTGGCGAAAAGGGATCACATCTTCTCTTCCATGCGGTTTCCAAAGGCTTCAAGCTTTGCATCGATAGCCTTCTCTGATGCCATAGTGTATGCCTCAAGATCTATAATATTGAGATCTTTTTTTCTATTGTTGGGTTAGTGGCATGGGAATTTTGGAGAAGGGAGTGGCCGGTTGGAAGGTGAATCGGTTTGGATGGAAGTAGGCTGCGGTTTAGGGCAGATTTGGGGCTGCAATTTTGTGGAGTTTAGGCTACAAATTGGTGTGGTTTTGGGGCCATGATAGTAGTAGATGAAGGTTAGAAAAATAGGTTTTAGATCTGGGATAGATGGCCGCAAAGGTAGGTGTCTCGGTAAGGAAAGTTTTCTAAAAAGGTAAGTGGATCGATAAGGAAGTAGGCTGATTTAGGTGGCTGATTTGGGGGCTGTTTGGATTCGGTTTAGGGTAGGGTTTTGAAGGGTTTTTAGTAAGGATGGTAGGGTTTGGTGATGAGGAAAGGAGAGTCTAAAATCCCATAAAAAATAGCACTTATATCTGATAGAATTCGATGGAAAGAAGTGCTGCGATGTGCCGTCCTGCTGAACCGGATTTTGCATCGGAGAAACGCTGATTTCTCAATGTAAATTTCAGGGGAAAGTTTAAGAAAATTATACAGAAACCCTTGGTTTAAATGTTGTTAATACTAGTAGGAATTTTGATGAAATTTTGGCAGCATAACGGTAGAGAAATAGGGCAAATGATGCAAGGCAGATTCCTTCGTCGTAAAATTCCAGAACTGCATGATGGTGAAAAATCATACAAGAAAACCGGTTCCAGAAGGTGTTTTTTCATGAAATAAAATCCAGATGAAAGCCAATTTGATCTTGAGAATTGTGTAAAAATTTCAGCGAAAAAGGATGAACAAAAGTTTGGTTTTCAAGAGGCCAATCGACGGAAGGCAGATTCTCCATCGTAAAATTTCAGCACTGTGCGATGAAGAATCACAGCTCTATAAGTCCGGATCCAGAAGGAAATTTTTTATGAGATTAGTCTTAGATGAAAGCTAAGACGATCTATAAAATTTTATAGAAGTTTCAGTCAAAAAGGATGATTAAAAGTTTAGTTCCAAGAAGCAACAATCGGCTGAAAATTTCTGCAGCGTTTCACCTTCGCAACGATGATAACGTTTGCGATGGTAAAATTTTGCAGCAAGGAAACTTTTCAAAAAACTTCTTCAACATGTAAGATAAAGGATTTTGCAGTATTGAAGAGGTGTAAGTGATAAAAATATACCAGATCTCTAGATCAAATGCAGGGGGCACTGGCATATTGATTTCATTTGCTGCTGGGGTGGAAGGTGGAGGCGCGTGGCATAGCAATTGTGCGAATTGCTTGGGAAGGTGGAGGCATGGATGACGGCTACAGGGGTACGAAGATCACTACTCTGATACCAGATAATAGAACCCCAGATGGAGCTCTATAGACTTTGATCCTTGAGGGGGATCAACCCTTGGAACGTTGTAGGGGTTCCTCCCTCCAAGATTCGGCACAAGGCTGAAATAAAATTGATAATTGCTTACTTTCAAAGAGGGGGCCAGCTACATCTTAAATAGGGATCAAGGTCCTAGCCCAAGGGGACACATATGTAGGTAAAATTATCCTTTTGCCCCTCCTATAGCCATCCTACCTTAATAGGAACAAGGGACGGCTAGGTTGGTTCTATAGCCGACCTAAGTAGGGGGAAACCCTGGCTGACTTGCCCAATAAGGGGGCGACGACTTCTAAGCCCTAAGGGCTAATCTAAACTTTAGCGATACTCCTTTATAAGATAGGAGTGACTTTATTACAATCTAGTAGGGTTTTATTGACTACTTCTAGGGAGATTCGGACTCAACCCTACTGGAGTCCTATCATTATATCCTTTATCTCCATTAGCTGTTTGATAAACAGGGAAGAACTCAAAGATATGAGATATCCAAGAAACTCTTCCAAGCTAGGATGATAGAAGGGACATTGATTCAGAACTATGTCTTAAAGATGATAAGGTGGATAAAAAAACTCACGGGTCTAGGAATAGTCCTAGAGGATAACCTATTTGTTGATCTCATACTTCAGTCCCTGCTAGATTCCTTTTCTCACTTCATCATGAATTTTAACATGAGTAAATTTGAGGTGACTCTCCCTATGCTCCTCATTGTTGAAGGAAGCTGAGAATGTCATCAAGAACGAGATGCCAGTTCTCTATATTGGTGAGACTAAGAAGAAAATGAAGGCCAGTAAGACCCTTAAGAAGGACAAGACAAAGAAAAGATCAGGTAAGGCAAAGGTTGCTAAGAAACATGGGACAATGCTTCCACCATAGCAAAGATGTGCATTGGAAGATGAACTGTAAGGATTATATTGCAGATAAGGTGAAACAGAAGCTTAGAGAAGTTTCAGGTATATTCATGTCAGTCTCTACTTGTCAGATTTTTATGATAACATATGAATATTGGATACCGGGAGTGCTTATCATATATGTAATTAACTGCAGGTTCTGGCAAGACCTAGGAGATTGGCTAAAGGTGGGATGGACCTCAAGATGGGCAATGGAGCAAGAGTTGCTACATTTGTCACTGGGGAGATCACCCTACATCTGTCTGGTGGAGCTATCATTGCATTGGATGCATGCTATTTGGTCCCTATATTATCAAAAACATTATTTCCATCTCTTGTTTCATAATTAATGGATATAAATTTATTTTTGAGAAGAATAGTTGTTCAATAATTATGGATTATGAGATCATCACTAAGGACCCTGATAAATGGTTTATATATGTTAGACACTTCTCCACACATCATGAATATAGATACGTCCAAGAGGAAAAGAGATGAGGTGAACAATACATACCTATGGTATTGTAGGTAGATCATATATATGAGGGAATGATTTAAAAGTTGCTGAAAGATGGATACCTAGATCCATTTGACTATGAGCCGTATGCAACTTGCGAACCTTACCTTCATGGGAAGATGACCAACTCTCATTTCAGTGGAACTGGAAGAGATTCACAGAGTTATTGCAACTTATACATAGTGATGTATGTGGTCTTATGTTTACTCAGGCTATTGGTAGTTACTCATACTTCATTACATTCACTGATAATTTCTCTAGGTATGGACACATGTACTTGATGAAGTATAAGTCTGAGGACTTTGAGAAATTTAAGGAATATAAGAATGGGGTAGAGAACCAAATTAGAAAGAGTATTAAGACTCTTCGATCAGATCGAGGAGGAGAATACTTGAGAATGGAGTTCACCCAGTTCCTCAGGGACCATGAGATTCTATTCCTGTGGACACCTTTTATACACCTCAGCTTTATGGTGTATTAGAAAGGAGGAATCACATGTTGGGGATATGCCCTAGAGGCTGCAGCTTACCTTCTAAACAAAGTTTTATCAAAGTTGGTAGTGTCTACACTATATGAGATATGGAAAGGAAAGAAGCCCGATCTTAAGTTGGAATCAAGGATAGAATAATGCATGTTCATAGGATACCCTAAGGAGACTTTGGGGCATTACTTTTATCATCTCGAGGACTAGAAGGTCTTTGTTGCAAAGAGAGTTGTCTTCCTTGAGAAAGAACACATTTTTGGTGGAAACAGTGGGAGTGAGAGTTGAGTGAGGTTAAAGAACCTAACTTATACACCATTCTAGATTCCGAATCTGTTCAAGTACATAGCACACAAGTTTCAACTTTATACAGGTTTAGCAGAGTATCTCACCCTCTTGAAAGATATGTTTGACACAATGTAGAGGACTCTCAGGATGTTTATCTTTAGACCTACGAAGAGGCTATTATGAGTATAAAGTCTAAGAAGTGACAAGATGCCACGAATTTTGAGATGTATTTCATGCACTACAATAAGGTTTGGAACATTGTGGATGCACCTGAGGGTATCATATACATTGACTACAAATGGATCTTTAAGAAAAAGATCCAAGTGGATAGAAAGGTGGAGACCTATAAGGCAAGGCTGATAGCTAAAAGATATCATCAAAGTCAAGGAGTTGACTATGATGAAACATTTTCAACAGTAGCCATGCTTAAATCTATCAAATTCTTTTGGCCATTGCAGTATACTATGATTATGAGATCTAGCAGATGGATATGAAAACGATATTCCTTAATGGCAACCTCGAGGAGGAGGTGTGTATAATACAACCAGAAGGATTCATATTCAGAGAGAGTCCAGAGAAAGTGTGTAGGTTACTAAGGTCGATTTATGGATTGAAGCAAGCTTTCCGTAGTTGGAACATAAGATTTGATGAGACGATCAGATCTTATGACTTCATTAAGAACGAAGATGAGCCTTGTGTGTACAGGAAGGTAAGTGGGAACTCTATCACCTTCTTGGTGCTATATATAGATGACATCATAATCATTGGGTATGACATCATAATCATTGGGAATGATGTAGCAATGATCTCCACAGTAAAGACATGGCTATCAAGAAACTTCTCCATAAAGGGCATAGGGGAAGCATCATATATTTTGGGAATTTGAATCAATAGAGATAGATCCAAGAGGATGTTTGACTTGTCCGAATCTAGGTACATAGACTCCATTATCAAAAGGTTTGGCATGAAAAAATTCAAGAGAAGTCTTATACCAATAAGACATGGAATATTACTTTCTAAGAGTATGTCCCTAAAGACTCCTGAAGAAAGGACAGACATGGATATGATAACTTATGCCATAGCGATAGGGTCTATCATGTATGTTATGCTATGTATCATGCTTGATATAGCATATATTCTGAGTGTCACGAGCAGGTATTAGGCGGATCCAGGTTTGGAACACTGGAAGGTAGTAAAGTATATCCTTAAGTACTTGAGAAGGACAAATGATATTTTACTAGTAAATGGAGGAGCTAGCCTCCATGTTGAAGGCTACACGGACTCAAGTTTCTAATCTGACATTGATGATAGCAAATCAAACTCAGAGTATATTTTCACCCTGAATGGAGGAGCAGTAAGCTGGAAGCGTTCCAAGCAAGATACTATTGCTGACTCGACCACAGAGGCGGAATACATTGTTATAGCAGAAGAAGCAAAGGAAGGGGTGTGGATGGAGAAATTCATCAGGGATTTGGGAGTCGTACCGAGCAGCGTGGAGCCAATTCCTATATACTGCGATAATAATGGGGTGATCGCTCAAGTTAAGGACCAAAGTCTCATCAGGAGTCTAAGCATGTTTTGAGGAGGTTCCATATAATCAGAGAAATCATAGCCCATAAAGATATAGCAATGAAAAGAGTTTCATCCATAGATAACATTGTAGATCTACTAACAAAGTCGTTGGCTCATATTGTATTTGAGCATCACAAGGGTCTGATGGGGATCAGACACGTAGGTGATTCGCTTTAAGTCAAGTGTGAGATTGCTAATTATAGATGCCCTGTAAGCCAATCAAGTGAGTGATGGCACGTGTCACATCCATAGTTTTGTACATATTCTCGCATTATATTATCTGTTATATATATATATTATGATGTGTTTAGTTCTGTGCAATGGGATTCATATCGTGATGAGATCATGATAATGAGATCGATTCACCTTTAAACACAGATCCCAACTAATCCCGATCATAGATTACTCTAGAGGAATATTGAGATAATCAGATAGACCAGTGTACTATATACTCATCCATATGATAGAGGCAGTTGGTCTTATAGCCACTTGTGTGGAGACACTAAATATACAGTACAGGTGCTCATTAGAGAATGAGTTCACTAATTGATCTGCTTATGGAATGTTATATAGTTAATGATACCTAATGTTAGATAGTGATTCAGTAGTCCCAATTGTCATCTAGTCCTTAGACTTGAGACACCAAGGATGTCTTGTTTGAGTACTTATTTCTTTGACGTCAGATTTCTAGGTTTGAAAACTTTCAGATCTGGTACAACCGATTATTGGGATTATTAGATAGCAATTTTTTAGTTCCAATTATCATCTGGTTCTTAGACTTGAGACACCAATGATGCCTTATTTGAGTACCCCTTTCTTTGACACCGGATTTATAGGTTTGAAAAGTTTTAGATCTGATACAACTGGTTATCGGGATTGGTAACCAACCTTACGAAGGTAATTGAGTGTTAATAAAGGATCAACCACTCTCAGTATCACGAGAGGAATATCCCTTGTGTGCTTGCTCAGAAAAATCATTGGCTAGGGTCATTCAGATTGAGAGAATAATTCTCTAGGAGAATCCTATTAGAATGAGACTCGGACAGATTCTATATGTGAATTGACAGAACCGTGTCCAATATATAGTCTCTTGGGTATTAGTTGGATGAGAGATTATAAATACATGATAATTGGATAGATATATCTTTTGGATTCGATCCTCTTGTACCGTCTGGGGACTATGGCGCAGTGCCCTAGTATGTCCATAGTAAATGAGTTGAGTGAATTATTATGAGGATAATAGTTCACTATATCAGAAGAATTTCTGATGAGAGTGACTCACGGCCAGCTCGATATCGGGCTTCGAGGGTCACACACATATGGTGGATACTTTAGCAAATAAGATTGGATATAAGTTATACAATTAACTCCTATTCTCATCAGATGAGACCCTATATTGATGGGCTCCTTACATGAGGCCCAATTACCTCCCAAAGGAGATTATTGGATAGAGATCCAATAATCCAAGGTTATTGGGTAATTGGACGGAGATCCAATACCCACTCATTAGGTTTTTATGGGTGGCTCTCCATAAATAAGAGGGGCGTCACACATAGGTGATAGTGATAGAACCCCAGAAGGAGCTCTATAGATTTTGATCGCTGAGGGGGATCAACCCTTGGAACGCTGTAGGGATTCTTCCCTCCTAGAAGTTGGCACAAGACTGAATAAAAGATTAATCTTGCTTGATAAAATAGAGGGGGTAACTACATCATTATATAGGGTTCTAAACCCTAGCCCAATGGGTGCTTACCTAAGTAAAATTACCCCTTTGCCCCTTCTATAGCCGACCTAAGCAAGGGGACACCCTGGCTGACTAGCCCAGTAAAGGGGGGTGGCGGCCAGTAAGCCCTAAGACCCTAATCTAAACCCTAGCCTCACTTCTTTATAGGATAGAAGTGGCTAGGTGGGGTTTTATTACAATCTCACAGGATTTTATTGATTACTTCTAGGGTGATTAGGACTCAACCCTACTAGAGTCCTATTAAGACTACCCTCTCAAAATCAGTCTTGTCCTCAAGGCTGAGGGTCTATAAACTTTGAAAACCGAGTCTTCAGCTCCTCGTAAGACTCCCACGTTGCGTCTTCTGATAGTAAGTTATTCCACTTCATGAGTACTTCAGTTGAAGGGCGTTGACGACGCATCACAATCCTTCGATCAAGTATAGCTTCAGGTTGAGCTTCAATCTCGCCATCATTTATAGTGTTCGGCAATTGAGTTTGCGCCAACTTTCGTTCTCCCAATTTCGGCTTTAGCAAGGATATGTGGAAGATGGGATGAATCTTAGCATCATTTGGAAGTTTTAATTTGTATGTCATGACCCCAATACGCTCCAAAATCTGATATGGTCCATAGAATTGTCGAAATTGCTTTATTGATGCTCTAGTGTTGATTGATAGCTATTTGTATGGTTGTAGACGAAGGTATACCCAATCTCCTACTGAAAATTCTCGCTCGCTCTAGTGAGTGTCTGCTTGTTGCTTCATGCAGCCTTGAGCTGCAGTTAGGTTATCCTTCAACAGCTGCGGAAGCTTGTCCCTGTCAATTAAATTTTAGTCGATCTGATCTACTTTGGCCACACCAATTACATATTTCGGTATTACAAGGGGCGGTCGACCATACAATGTCTCATAAGGGGTATATTTGGTTGATGAATGATAAGTTGTGTTGTACCACCAATCGGCCCAAGGAAGCCACCTTGTCCACTCTTTGGGCCGTTCACTAGTGAAGCACTATAGGTAAGTCTCGAGGCATCTGTTCACCAGTTCTGTTTAGTCATCCGTCTATGGATGATAGGCTGTGCTCATCTTTAGTTGGGTGCCTTATAGTTGGAAGAGCTCGGTCTAAAATTTACTTGTAAATACCCTGTCACAATCACTTACAATCGACCTTGGCATCCAATGTAGTTTTACAAATTTTTTCACAAAAAACTAAGCAATACTGGTAGCGATTTAGGGATGTCTCACAGCACAAAAATGAGCATATTTGGTTAAACAATCTACCACCACAAAAATCATGATTTTACCTTGAGATGGTGGTAGTCCTTCGATGAAATCCATGGAGATGTTCGTCTATGCTGAGTCCGGTATAGGTAGTGGTTGCAGTTTTCCCGAATTTGCCACTGTTTCACCCTTCTAATGCTGGCATACATCATATTTAGATACATAATCATAATAATTTTTTCATGCTCTTCCAAAATAAATTTTGCTTCACCCTCTTGTATGTTCTCAAAAACCCAGAGTGCCCTACTGAAGGTGAAGAGTGCATCTGATGCAAAATAATCTGAATGCAAGGGAAAGAAGGAACAATCACAATTTGGCCTTTGTAGCGCAGGTCCTTCGAATTTCAAGTGTAGTGGCTCATGGAACCCGGATCATTCTCCAATTTTTCTATGATGTCTTAGGTCTCTAGGTCATTCTTCCATTCCTCTTTAATGTCTTTGAGGAAGTCAGTAGAGGGAAATGGTAAAAATTTTGGCTTGTTCCGGTAGCCGTGATAGAGCATATGCAACAACATTCTCTTTCCCCTTTCAATAAATAATTTCATAATCAAAGCCAAGAAGTTTAGTTACCCATCATTGCTGCTCCAGGGAAGATATTTTCTACTCCAAAAAATATTTAAGACTTCGATGGTCGATCTTAATCTGGAAGAATCGACCAATCAGGTAGGGTCTCCACTTCGTGACGACATGTATGATGACAAATATTTCTTTATCATACACAGACATTTTAAGATATGAGGGAGACAATGTTTTTCCGGAGTAAGCAAGGGGTCGGCCATCTTGCATTAGAACAACCCCAATTCCAACTCCAAACGCATCAGCCTCAATCACGAAGTTACGACTGAAATCAGGTAGCAGTAGGATCGGCGTCATCGTCATGGTTGCCTTGAGTCGTTCAAAAGCTGCGGAGGCTTTATTATACCACAAGAAGCGTCTTTCTTCAATAGGCACATGAGTGGGGCACTAATCTTGTCATAATCTTTCACAAATTTTTTGTAGTAGCCCGTGAGTCCGAGGAAGCCGCGTAGCGATTTTATGTTCGTAGGTCCCGGCCATCCTTGCATTGCCTCAATCTTCGTCGGGTCTACCGCCACTCCATCCTTTGACATAATGCCCTAGATACTCCACTTTATGCTATAAAAAGCTACACTTTGATTGTTTAATATAAAGGGTGGTATCCCGAAGAATCGTTAGACTAGTTTATAAGTGCTAAAAATGCATATTAAGCATAGGGCTATAAATGAGAATATCATAAAAAAATATTAACACGAACTTACATAGAAAACTCTAGAAGATGTCATTCATTAGGCTTTGAAAAGTAGAAGAGCATTCGTAAGTCCGAAAGGCATTACCAGAAACTCGTTGTGGCTGTTATGAGTGCAGAATGCAGTTTTCGGAATATCTTCAGCGCATACCCGAATTTGATGATAACCAGAATGGAGATCCAATTTAGTGAAGACTCGAGCTCCTTTTAATTCATCCAAAAGCTCATCTATGACTGGTATAGGATATTTATCTTTGACGGTGATAGCGTTCAAAGCCCCGTAATCAACGCACATCTACCACATACCATCCTTCTTGCATACTAGAAACATCGACGAGGAGTAAGGGCTGCAGCTTAGTCGAATTACTCCAGTATTGAGCATCTCCTTGACGATGTTCTTAATCTCGTCCTTCTGCAAGTGAGAATAGTGGTATGGTCTCAAATTTACTGGAGGTTTGCCCAGCAAAATAGGTATACGGTGGTCATGCAATTGGTTAGGGGGAAGCCATCGCGGTTCCGTGAAAACATCCGCGAATTCGTCCAGTGAGAGGGCAAGTTTAGGATTTAAATTTTGCATGTTCACCTCCTTGGACGGCTATTGGACATCCTTAAAAAATCCACCATTTATTTTATGTAGCACCTTCTCCATTCGCTATGTCGAAACGGTGGAAATATGGCTCCCGCGTTTGCCTCGTAATGTGACGTGTCTCCCTTGGTAATAAAACTTCATGATTAGTATAGAAAAATTCAAGGAGAAGTCACATAATGTTGTGAGCCATTCAATCCCAAGCACAGCTTCATAATCAACAATTGGTAGGAGGAAAAAATCGGCTATCACTTCTTAGTCTTGTAGGAGCAATTTTACCCGCGGGCACAGTTGGTCGCAATTGAGGATTCGATCGTCGGTGACCTTTATGTCAAACTTGTTGTAACCTTCAATTTGAAGCACCATATGTGCAGCAACCGTGCTATCGAGGAAGTTATTTGTGCTGCCCATATCGATGAGAATGGTGATCGGTTGTTATTTAAGAAGTCCTCCAGCTTTCATTGTCTGCTGGTTGGAGTAGCCGACCAGCGTGTGCACTACATAGTCGGCCGGTTGGGACTCTTCCTCCATGGCTTTATCTTTGATTTCGAGACATTCTTCAGATGGTTCGCTGTCCTTCTCCTCTACTAGTTCAATCATAAGGAGCTGGCCCTTTTTGCAGCGATGTTCTTAGCTCCACAGTTCATCACAGTGCCAACAACCCCTTGGCCAATCATTCACGAAGCTCGTCTCTTATTAACTTTTTTAGTGTGGGGGCTCGGATGGCAGTAGAGGGGGCTGAATGCTTTGGCATGGCTGCTCGGGGAGTGACCCTTATCCTTCATACTTCGTGGTTCAATCGTTCTTCTTGGATTCTCACAAAGGAAATTACCGCCAAAATAGTATACGGTTGTCGCACCTTTACTTCTCAAATGTTTGGCTTTAGGCCCTCAATAAAAGTCCCTAAAAGTTACTTTTTAGACCAATCCATAGTTTGGTTACATAAACGTTCAAACCTTGTTTGGTACTCGTGTATTATCAAGGTTTGTCGAATCTTCGCCAATTATCCATCGATGTTGTCGAAATTGGTTGGTCCGAAGTGATTAATTAGTCCTTCCTTAAATTGCTTCCTAGAGAGACCTCCATGGGTGTGCTTATACTAATTAAACCACTGAATAACCTCTCACTCGAGGTGGATGGCAGCAATATCCTCCCTTGTAGCATTGGCGGTTCGGTAGAACCAAAAATAACGTTCTGCGTGCAGGATCCATCCGATTGGGTCTCCTTCTTCCCATCTAGGGATGATGTGGCCATTCTCTTAATGTGGCCATTCTCTTGAAGATCGTCTCACCGATCTGAAGTTTCTCCTTGCTGTGATTTCTTTGGGCTAGGTGGTTGGCCCATGCTGAATTCGATGAAAAGGGATCACATCTTTTCCTCCATACTACTTTCAAAGACTTCGAACTTAGTGTTGATAGCCTCCTCTGATGCCATGGTGTATGCCTCTAGATCTGTAATATTGAGATCTTTCTTTTGTTGTCAGGTTAGTGGTATGAGAATTTTTGGAGAGGGTATGGCTGGTTGGATGGGTGGATCGGTTTAGATGGGAGTAGGCTACGGTTTAGGGCTGATTTGGGTGGCTGTTTGGGATCAATTTAGGGCACATTTGGAAGGGCTTTGGTGAGGATGGTAGGGTGATAGGACTCCAGCAGGGTTGAGTCCTAATCATCAATAAAAACCCTGTTAGATTGTAATAAAACCACTCCTATCTTATAAAGGAGTATGGCTATGATTTAGATTAGCCCTTAGGGCTTAGTAGCTGCCACAACCCTTACTGGGTTGGTCGGTTAGGGTTTCCCCCTACTTAGGTCGGGTATAGAGCCACTTAGCCGTTGTTCCTATTAAGGCAGGTTGGCTATAGGTGGGGCAAAGGGGTAATTCTATTTAGGCAAGCACCCCCTTAGACTAGGGTTTTGATCCCTATTTAAAGATGTAGCCGCCCCCATTTCTTGAAGCAAGCAATCATCAATTTTATTTCAGCCTTGTGCCGAATCTAGGAAGGAGGAACCCCTATAGTGTTCCAAGGGTTGATCCCCCTCAATGATCAAAATATATAGAGCTCCTTCTGAGGTTCTATCATCTGGTATCAAAGCAACGATCTTGCTACCCCTGTAGCCATCTCATCTGCCGCCATCTTCCCAAGCAATTCCCATAATTGCTGCGACATGTGCCTGCACCTTCCACCCCAGTAGCAGATCAAATCAGTCTGTCGCTCCCCCTGCGTTTGATCTGGAATTCTGGTATATTTTTATAACCCATGCATATTGAATACTACAAGATCCTTCATATTATACATGGGAGAAGTTTTCCAAAGTTTCCTTGTTGTAAATTTTTACCGTCGCAAATGTTATTATCGTTGCGAAGGTGAAATATTGCAGAAATTTTCAGCTGATTGTTGCTACTTGAAACTGAACTTTTGTTCATCCTTTCTGGCCAAAATATTTACACAATTCTCAAGATCAAGTTAGCTTTCATCTGAATTTGATTTCATAAAAAAACTACTTCTGGAACTGATTTTCTTGTATGATTTTTCACCATCATGCAGTTCTGGAATTTTATGATAAAGGAATATGCCTTGCATGTTTTGCCCTATTTCCCTACTGTTATGCTGCCAAAATTTCGTCAAAGTTTCTACTAGTATTTACAACATCTAAACCAAGGGTTTTTGCATAATTTCCTTAAAATTTCCTCTGGAATTTACATTGAGAAGTCATTGTTTCTCCAACGTAAAAACTGATTCAGCAGGACAGCACATCGCAGCACTTCTTTTCTCTGAATTCTATCAAATTTGAGTACTATTTTTTGTGGGATTTCAAACTCTCTTTTTCTTATCTCCAGACCCTACCATCATCATCAAAAACCCTTCTGAATATTACCCTAAACTGAATCCAAACAACCACCCAAATCAGCTACTTCCTTATCGATCCACTTACCTTTTTAGCCAACTTACCTTATCGAGACACCTACCTTTGCTGCCATCTATCCCAGATCTAAAATCTATTTTCCTAACCTTTATCTACTGCTATCATAGCCCTAAAACCATATCAATTCATAGCCTAAACTCCATAAAACTGCAGCCCCAAATCTGTCCTGAACCGCAGCCTACTTCCATCCAAACTGATTCACCTTCCAACCGGCCGCCCCCTTCTCCAAAATTCCCATGCCACTAACCCGATAATAAAAATTAGATCTCAATATTACAAATCTAGAGGCATATACTAGGCATTAGAGGAGGCTATCGATGCAAAGCTTGAAGCCTTTAAAAACCGCATGGAAAAGAAGATGTGATCCCTTTTCGTCGAATTCAGCATTGGCCAACCGTTGAGCCCGAGGAAATCAAAACACGAAAAAACTTCAGATCGGCAAGATGATCCTCAAGAACATAGCCACATCACCTCTGATCTCAATAATCCATGCATGAAGGTTGAGATTGCTGTCATTCACCTTGAGGGAGATGCTATTCAGTGGTTTAATTGGTTTGAGCACACCCATGGAGGACTCTCTTGGCAGTGATTCAAGGAGGGACTACTGAACCGCTTCGGACCAACCGATTTTGACAACATCGACGGACAATTGGCAAAGATTCGTCAAACCTTCACAATACAAGAATACCAAACAAGGTTTGAATGATTATCTAATCAAACTATGGATTGGTCTGAAAAATAACTTTTAGGGACTTTCATCGAGGGCCTAAATCCAAAGATTCGGGGAGACGTAAAGGAGCGGCAATTGTACACTCTTGTGGCGGCGATTTCCTTTGCGCGTATTCAATAAGAATGATTGAACCAAGTGGCACGAAGGACAAGGGTCACTCCCCGACTAACCATGCTGAGGCCTACAGCCCCCTCTACTACCATCCGAGCCCCTGCACCAAAAAAATTGACGAGGGATGAGCTTCGTGAAGGATCGGCCAAAGGATTATGTTGGCACTGTGATGAACCGTGGAGCCGAGAATATCACTGCAAAAAGGGCCGGCTCCTTATGATTGAACTAATGGAGGATGAGGACAATGAACCATCTGAAGAAGCTCTTGAACCTAAAGAAGAAGCTATGGAGGAAGAGTCCAACCGGCCGACTACGTAGTGCATGCATTTGCTGGCTACTCCAACCCGCAGACGATGAAAGTTGGAGGACTTCTAAAACAGCAACCCATCACCATTCTCATCGATATGGGTAGCACAAATAACTTCCTCAACATTAAGGTTGCTGCACGTTTGATGCTTCAAATCGAAGGTTGCAACATGTTCGACATAAAGGTCACCGACGGTCGAATCCTCAATTGCGACCAACGGTGCCCGCGGGTGAAACTACTCCTCCAAAACCAAGAAGTGGTAGCTGATTTTTGCCTCCTACACATTGATGATTATGAAGCCGTACTCAAGATCCAATGGTTCATAATACTAGGTGATATCTCTTGAAAAATTTCTAAATTAATTATAAAATTTTATTACAAAGGGAGACAGGTCAAGTTACGTGGCAAGCGCGGGAGCTATATTTCCACCGTTTCGTCGTAACGAATGGAGAAAGTTTTGCACAAAGCACATAGTGGATTCTTGATGCATATCCAGCAGCCATCTAAAGGGGAGAATATACAAAACACAAATCCTAAGCTTGCCCTGTTGCTGGACAAATTCGTAAATGTTTTCTTGGAGCCGCGTGGGTTGCCCCCTAACCGACCGCATAACCACTGCATTCCTATTTTCCAGGCAAACCTCCAGCAAACTTGCAACCATACCACTCTCCTCACTTGCAGAAGGATGAGATCGAGAACATTGTTAAAGAGATGCTTGACATCGGGGTGATTCGACCGAGTTGCAGCCCTTACTCCTCACTGGTGTTGCTAGTGCGCAAGAAAGATGGTACGTGGCGGATATGCATTGACTACCGGGCTCTAAACGCCATCACTGTCAAGGACAAATATCCAATCCCAATCATGGATGAACTTTTGGGTGAATTAAAAGGAGCCCGAGTCTTCACTAAATTGGATCTCCGATCTGGATACCATTAGATTCGGGTGTGCACTGAGGACATTCCGAAAACTGCATTCCGCATGCATAACGACCACTACGAGTTTTTGGTAATGCCTTTCGGACTTGCAAATGCTCCTTCTACCTTTTAAAGTTTGATGAATGACCTCTTCCAAAGGTTTCTACGTAAATTCGTATTGATATTCTTTGATGATATTCTCATTTATAGCCCTACGCTTGATATATATTTTGAGCACTTACGAACTACTCTAACTGTTCTTTGTGAGAATACTCTTTATGTTAAACAGTCAAATTGTAGCTTCTTATAGCCTAAAGTGGAGTATCTAGGGCACAGTATCAGAGGATGGAGTGGCGGTAGACCCAACAAAGATCGAGGAAATGCAAGGATGGCCGAGACCTATAAATGTAAAATCACTACGTGGCTTCCTTGGACTCACGGGCTATTACCGGAAGTTTGTAAAAGATTATGGCAAGATTAGTTCCCCACTCATATCCCTACTCAAGAAGGACTCTTTTTTATGGTCGGATCAAGCCTCCGCAGCCTTTGAAAGTCTCAAGGCCACCATGATAACGATGCCGGTCCTAGCGCTACCCGATTTCAATCGAACTTTCGTGATTGAGGCCGACGCGTCCGGAGATGGAATTGGGACTGTTCTAATGCAAGATGGCCGACCCCTTACCTACACCAGCAAAGCTTTATCTCCCTTACATCTTAAAATGTCCATGTATGACAAAGAAATGCTTGTTATCGTACACACAATTACAAAGTGGAGACCCTACCTAATCGGTCGACGCTTCCAGATTAAGACCGACCTCCGAAGCCTTAAATATTTCTCAGAGCATAAAATATCCTCCCCAGAGCAGCAATGATGGGTAACTAAACTCCTTGGCTTTGATTATGAAATTACTTATCAAAAAGGAAAAGAGAATGTTGTTGTAGATGCCCTATCTCGGCTACCTGCACAAGCCAAAATTTTAGTCATCTCCCTTCCCTCCACCGACTTCGTCGACAATATTAGGGAGGAATGGATGAATGATCCAGAAGCCTGATCCATCATAGAAAAGTTGGAGAAAGACCCGGGGTCCATGAGTCACTACTCATGGGATTAAAGGACTTGTGCTATAAAGATCGAATTGTTATTGTTCCTTTTTCCCCTTGCATTCAAATTATTTTATACGAGATTCATTCTTCACCCTCAGCAAGGCACTCTGGATTTCTGAGGACTTACAAAAGGGTGAAGCAAAACTTCTTGGAAGGGCATGAAAAATTAATTTATGATTATGTATCCAAATGTGATGTATGTCAGCAGCAGAAAGGCGAAACAGTGGCAAGACAAGGGAAACTACAGCCACTACCCATACCAGACTTAGCATGAACCAACATTTCTATGGATTTCATCGATGGGCTGCCACTATCCCAAGTATGCTCACGATTTTTGTGGTGGTAGATCGCCTAACCAAGTATGCTCACTTCTATGCTATGAAACATCCCTATACTGCTGCTAGTATTGCTCAACTTTTTTTGGAACATATAGCAAAACTGCATGGGGTGCGAAGGTCGATTGTGAGCGACCGTGATGGGGTATTCACAAGTAAATTTTTGATAGAGCTCTTTCATCTACATGGCACCCAGTTGAAGATGAGCACAACCTATCTTCCCCAGACAGACAACCAAACAGAAGTGGTGAACAGATGCCTCGAGACATACCTACGGTGCTTCACCAGTGATCGGCCCAAAGAGTGGACAAGGTGGCTTCCTTGGGCTGAATGGTGGTACAACACGACATCTCATTCATCAACTAAATGTACCCCTTATGAGGCCTTGTAATACCGAGATATGTGCTTGGTTCGGCCAAAGCATATCAGGTCGACCAAAATTTGATTAACAGGGACAAACTACTGTAACTACTGAAGGACAACTTGAATGCCGCTCAAGCTCGCATAAAGCAACAAGCAGACAACCACCGGAGTGAGCGGGAATTCATAGTGGGAGATTGGGTCTACCTTCGGCTCCAACCATACAAGCAGCTATCAATCAACGCAAGAGCATCAATGAAGCTGATTGGGTCTACCTTCGGCTCCAACCATACAAGCAGCTATCAATCAATGCAAGAGCATCAATGAAGCTATCTCCACGATTTATGGACCATAACAGATCTTAGAGTGAGTTAGGGTTATGGCATACAAATTAAAGCTTTCAGATAACACTAAGATATATCCCATCTTCCACGTGTCCTTATTAAAGCTAAAGTTGGGAGAACATAAGAAGGCCCAGACTCAGCTTCCGAGCACCACTAATGATGGTGAAATCAAAGCCCAACCTGAAGCTATACTTGATTGGAGGATTGTGATGCACCGACGACGCCCTTCAACCGAAGTACTTGTGAAGTGGACTAACTTACCCTCTGAAGATGCAATATGGGAGTCACACGAGGAGTTGAAGATCTAGTTTTCAGAGTTTATGGACCCTCAGCCTTGAGGACAAGATTGATCTGAAGAGGGTGGACTTAATAGGACTCCAGCAGGGTTGAGTCATAATCATCTTAGTACTAGTTAATAAAAACCCTATTAGATTATAATAAAGCCACTCATATCTTATAAAGTAGTATGACTAAGATTTAGATTAGCCCTTAAGGCTTAGTAGCCACACACCCCTTACTGGGTTGGTCAGCTAGGGTTTCCCCCTGCTTAGGTAGGCTATAGAGTCACTTAGCCACCCCTTGTTCCTATTAAGGCCGGTTGGCTATAAGAGGGGTAAAGGGGTAATTTTACTTAGACAAGCACCCCCTTAGGCTAGGGTTTTGATCCCTATTTAAAGATGTAGCCGCCCCCCTCTTAAAACAAGCAATCATCAATTTTATTTCAGCCTTGTGCCAAATCTAAGAGGGAGGAACCCCTATAGTGTTCCAAGGGTTGATCCCCCTCAAGGATCAAAATCTATAGAGCTCCTTCTAGGTTCTATCATAGGGTTTGCAGATGAGAGAAAGAAAGTCCAAAAACCCACAAAAGATAACACTAAAATATGATAGAATCAATGAAGAAAGGTGCTGCGATGTGCAACTATGAATTCTTGACATAAATTCCATAGAAAAACTTGAGGAAAATATGCAGAAATCCTTAGTTTAGATGTGGTCAATATCAAAAAAAAATTTGATAAAATTTTGACGGAGTAATAGTAGCAAAATAGGGTAAAAGATGGAAGGCAGATCTTTCATCATAAAATTCCAATACTGTGTGATGACGAAAGAAGGAACGATAAAATCGGTTCTAGAAGGAATTTTTTCTAGAGATCAATCTTAGATGAAAGCTAAGTTGATCTAGGGAATTGTGTAAATATTTGGGCAAAAAAGGAGAAGCAATAAAATAGTTTCAAGAGCCAAATAGGCGGCTTAAAATTTCTACATCGTTCACTAGAAATCGTCAAAGATTTTTGAATCACATGCCGGAGGGTGTTGTGTGTTTCACGAGAAAATAGTAGGAATATATTAAGATAAAAGTTTGTATTTTATTTTTTAAATCTAAAAATTTTCATGTTATTGATTATTTGTTACATTTTTTTTAAAAATATCGCTTGCAAATCCCTTACATGGCATACTTGTCCAATAGTCTCAATGGTCTAAACTATATAGATCGCTTTTCAACTTGAGAATTGTTCACATGGTCGAGAAAATCATGTATATCGTTGACGTAGTATGAGCCTAGGGTAGGGGTGAGTTAGGAAGAAATCGCTCACTATACGAAGTATATAGATGATTCCACTCTTGCTCAGTTTTACATATTGGGCTGTATGACACCTGAGTTATAGAGGCAACATGAAAAGATAGATATTGGATCCATTCTCCTTTATTTTCATAAATTGTTTGAGGAAGAGGAAATGACTCAGCGATATTAGATATCTAAGAGTCTCTATTGCGCAAGGATGACTGAAGAGACATTATTTTAGAACCATATCTTTAAGATGATTGAGTGGATAGAGAAGCTCATAGGTCTAGGAATGGTTCTAGAGGATAAACTATGTGTGGATCTCATACTTCAGTCCCTCCCAAATTTCCTTTCTTAGTTTTTAATAAATTTTAATATGAACAAAATTGAGGTGACACTTCCCGAGCTCCATAATATGTTGAGGGAGGCTGAGAGCTCAATCAAGAAAAAGAAGTCAGTTTTCTATATTGGTATGAATAGAAAAAAAGGAAGGCTAAAAAGTCCCTTAAGAAGGGCAAGGGCAAGGGTAAGCCCAGCAAGGCAAAGGTTGTTAAAAAGGACTCGACAAAAGATAAAGGCCAGTGCTCCCATGGTGGGAAAGACCGACACTAGAAGACGAATTACAAGGAATACCTTGTAAGCGAAACAAAAGCTTCAAGAAGCTTTAGATACATTCATGATTGATCTCCTTTTGTTAGAAAGTTATGATAATGCATAGGTATTGGTTACCGATAGTGCATCTCATATCTGCAATTCGTTGCAGGTTTTGGCTAGGCCTAGGAGATTGGCGAGAGATGAGGTGAACCTCAGGATAGGGAATGGCGCAAAGGTTGCTACTGTTGCTATTGGCGAGGTCATCATACATTTGCTTGGTGGAGTTGTTCTTGCATTAGATGCATACTACATCATTCCTTCGATCATCAAAAATATTATTTCCATTTATTGTTTGATAAATAATGGATACAAGTTAGTATTTGAGAACAATGGTTGTTTATTGATTTTAGATGATGAGATCATTAGTAGAGGAACATTAAAAAATAATTTATTTATGTTAGAAGTTGCTCCACATGTCATGAATATTGGTGTGTATAAGAGGAAGCAAGATGAGGTGAATGATGTATAATTGTGATATTATAGGCTAGGTCATATCCAAGAGGGAAGAATTCAATGGCTGCTCAATGATGGAGACTTAGATCCATTTGATTATAATTATATACAGCCTGTGAGTTTTGTCTTCAAGAGAACTGACTAACTCTCTATTTATAGAATTGGAAAGAGAGCTAATGAGTTGCTACAACTCATACATACTGATGTATGTGGTCCCATGTCAACTCAGGCCATATACAATTATTCATACTTCATTGTATTCACTAATGATTTCTTTAGGTATGTATATGTATACTTATTGAATTATAAGTCTGAAGCCTTCAGGAAATTCAAGGATTACAAGAATAAAGTAGAAACTAGACTTAAAAGAGTATCAAAACTTCTCGATTAGATCATGGAGGAGAGTACATAGGTATAGAGTTCACTCAGTTTCTCAAAGACTAAGGGATCTTATTCCATTGGACTCTCTTTATACATCTCACCTCAATGATGTATCTGAAAGGAAAAACCACACTCTGTTAAGCATGGTGCGATCCATGATAAGTTTCATTGAACTATGTTGAATCTCAAATTTTGATGATGAAACCAATTGGTGTGCTTATAATCTAACATATATATTGGAGATAAGTGATGTAGGATTAACTACGATTGGGAGAAGATAAACAATTAAGGAAGAATCTATTATTGGGCTGGAATCAAGATCGAGCATTGGCAGGAGCTCGTTGGGAATTCACTGGAGGTTGTCGAGAGTTCGCTGATAGGTGGTCGGGAGCTCTCTGGGAGTTCACCGGAGGTTTGCCGGGAGTTCACTGATAAGAGATCGAGAGCTCGCTATGGGTTCATCGAAAGGATACCAGGAGTTCGTTGAAAGATCGATTAACGTGCCAAACAATGAGGATTACATATTGTAATTATTTATCTTAAGTGTCATAGTTAGCATCTTGATTTGAGTCCTAATTTAAGTTAGTTTTAGAGAAATCCTACTAATTCAATTAGGGACCAACTGGGTCCAATTGGGTTTGATTTGAGCTCATGACAGATCTCATTTTGTTGACCTGGAAGGAGGTACATCTAGGTCAAAAGAAGGTATAACTCATGGTGTGAAAAGTACTAAAAGTATTTTTCTCGAGATTTTGGGCGATGGTACCACCGACTATCGGCGGTGGTATCACCCAAGCGACGTTAGTACCACCATCACTTAGGTTTTTGGGTAGCTTTCGATGGTAGTACTGCTAGTGCCGATAGTAGTACTGTTCGTACCTGGATTTTTCAAAGAAAGGTTGAATTTTGGCTTCAATTTTTGAAGCAAATTGGGGTCTATAAATACCCCCAAGTATTTTTATATGAAAAAGCAAGAAAGTGATAAGAAAGTGGAAAAAATACCTAGGTAAATTATGTAAAAATTGATTGAGACTTTCCTTTGTCTTTTAAGTAGAAAGTGAGTTTAAGGGAAGGGTTGATTGAGTCATAAAGGTTGATCTCCTGAGCCTGAGAAAAGGAGAGTATAAAGGTTGTTCTCTTGAGCCTGTGAAAAAGAGAATGGTGTGTAAAGGGGTGTTTGATCTTCGCCCGTAAAGAAGATCAATAGTGGACACCAATTGGCCTTGAGTGATGCGGGATCAAGAGTAGACGTAGGTCAAAGTTTTGATCAAACCACTATAAAATACTATGAGCATCTCTTCCTTGTCATTCTTTCTATTTGCTCTTCATTTTCGTAGTTTATAACTAGTTCTGAGAAAAGCTCAAGCTTCTCCATTTGATTTTAAATCGTTCTCTAATTTTTGTTTTACTTCTAGTAAAATTTTTTGAATCAAGTTTTTCTTTTAACACTTGCACTAATTCCCCCCCCCCCCCCCTCCCCCCCCTCTCGATAGGACTCCAGCAGGATTGAGTCCTAATCTCCCTAGAAGTAGTGAATAAAACCCTATTAGATTATAATAAAACCCCACCTAACCACTTCTATCCTATAAAGAAGTATGGTTAGGGTTTAGATTGGGGCCTTGGGGTTTGGTAGCCACCGCCCCCTTTACTAGGCTGGTCGACCAGGGTTTTCCCCTACTTAAGTCAGCTATAGAGCCAACCTAGTCGCCACCTGTTTCCACATAGGCAGGTCGGCTATAGAAGGGGGTAAAAGGATAATTTTATTGAGGCAAGCACCCCCTGGGCTAGGGTTTAGAGCCTTATATAATGAGTTAGTTGCCCCCTCTCTTTTATCAAGCAATTATCACCTTTTGTTCAGCCGTGTGTTGAGTCTAGGAGGGAGGAACCCCTACAGCGTTCCAAGGGTTGATCCCTCTCAAGGGTCAAAATTTATAGAGCTCCTTCTGGGATTCTATCATCTGTTATCAGAGCCAGATGATCCTCAAGAATGTGGCCACATCATCTCTGATCCCAACAATCCATGCATGAAGGTTGACTTCCCTAGATAGGAAGAAGGAGACTCGATCGAATGGATCTCATGCGCAGAGCGCTATTTTCGGTTCTACCGAATCGCCGACGCCACACGGGTGGAGCTTGCTGCCATCCACCTCGAGGGAGATGCTATTCAGTGGTTTAATTGGTTTGAGCACATCCATGGCGGTCTCTCTTGGTAGATATTCAAGGAAGGACTACTAAATCACTTCGGACCAACCGATTTTGACAACATTGACGGACAATTGGCAAAGATTTGTCAAACCTCTACAATACAAGAATACCAAACAAGGTTTGAACATTTATCTAATCAAACTATGGATTGGTCAACGAAATAACTTTTAGAGACTTTTATTGAGGGCCTAAAGCCAGAGATTTGAGAAGTAAAGGCGCTGCAACTATACACTCTTATGGCGATGATTTCTTTCACGCATATTCAAGAAGAACAATTGAACCACGAGGTACGAATGATAAGGGTCACTCCCTGACTAGCCATACTAGGGCCTATAGCCCCCTCTACTACCATCCGAGCCCCCGCACCAAAGAAATTAACAAGACACGAGCTTCGTGAATGTTCAGCCAAGGGGTTGTGTTGGCACTCGCGATGAACCGTGGAGTTGAGAACATCATTGCAAAAAGGCCTCGAACCTAAAGAGGAAGCCACAGAGGAAGAGCCCCAAATGACCGACTATCCAGTGCATGCATTGTCCGGCTACTCCAACTTGCAGATGATGAAAGTTGGAGGACTTCTGAAACAGCAACCCATCATCGTTCTCATTAATACATGCAGCACAAATAACTTCCTCAACAATAAGGTTGCTGCACGTATGGTGCTTCAAATCAATGGTTGCAACATGTTTGATGTAAAGGTCGCCGACGACCGAATCCTCAATTGCAGACAATGGTGCCCGCGGGTGAAACTACTCCTCCAAGACCAAGAAGTGGTAGCCGATTTCTTCCTCCTATCCATCAATGATTATAAAGCCATGCTCAAGATCGAATGGCTCACAACTCTAGGTGATATCTCTTAAAATTTTTCTAAACTAATTATGAAGTTCTATTGCAATGGGAGACAGTTCACATTGCGAGGCAAGCGTGGGAGCCATATTTCTACTGTTTTGACGCAACGGATGGAGAAAGTTTTGCACAAACCACAAGGAGGATTTTTTATGCATATCTAGTAGCCAACCAAGGAGGAGCATGCAAAATTCAGATCCTAAGCTTGCCTTCTTACTGGACGAATACGTGGATGTTTTCACGGAGCCGCGAGGGCTGTCCCCTAACCGGTCACACGACCACCGCATACCGATTCTGCCGAGCAAACCTCCATCAAATTTGAGACCATACCGCTACCCTCATTTGCAGAAGGATGAGATTGAGAACATCATCAAGGAGATGCTCGACACCGGAGTAATTCGACCAAGTTGCAACCCTTACTCTTCGTTGGTGTTGCTAGTGCGCAAGAAGGATGGTACATGGTAGATGTGTGTTGATTACCGGGCTTTGAACGCCATCACCATTAAAGATAAATATCCTATACTAGTAGTAGATGAGCTCTTGGATGAATTAAAAGGAGCCCGAGTTTTCACAAAATTGGATCTCCATTCCGGTTACCATTAGATTCGGGTATATGCTGAAGATATCCTGAAAATCATATTCTGCAAACATAATGGCCATTATGAGTTTCTGGTAATGCCTTTTGGACTTACGAATGCTCCTTCCACTTTTTAAAGCCTAACGAATGACATCTTCCAGAGTTTTCTACGCTTGATATGCATTTTCAACACTTACGAACTGTTCTAATAATTATTTGGGAGAACACCCTTTATGTTAAATAGTAAAAGTGTAGTTTTTTATAGTGTAAAGTGGAGTATCTAGGGCATATTATATCGGAGGATAGAGTGGCGGTATACCCGATGAAGATCGAGGTAATGCAAGGCTGGCCGAGACCTATGAACATAAAATGGCTACGCAGCTTCCTTGGACTCACGGGCTACTACCGAAAATTCGTGAAAGATTATGACAAGATCCGTGCCCCATGTCCCTACTAAAGAAAGATTCCTTCTTGTGGTCAGATAAAGTCTCCACAGCCTTCAAACAACTCAAGGCAACCATGACGACGATGTCGATCCTTGCGTTGCCCGATTCAGCCGCACCTTCGTCATTGAGGCTGACGCGTCATGAGTTGGAATTGGAGCTATCCTAATGCTAGATGGCCGACCCCTTGCTTATACTAGTAAAGCTTTATCTCCCTCACATATCAAAATATCTGTGTATGATAAAGAAATCCTTGCCATCGTACATGCCGTCACGAAGTGGATACCCTACCTGATCAGCCGACGCTTCCAGATAAAGACTGACCACTAAAGCCTTAAATATTTTTTGGAGCAAAAAATATCATCCTTGGTGTAGCAACGATGGGTAACTAAACTTCTTGGCTTTGATTATGAAATTATTTGTTGAAAAGGGAAAGAGACTGTTGTTGCAGATGCTCTATCACGGCTACCGGGATAAGCCAAAATTTCAGCCATCTCCCTTCCTTCCACGGACTTCCTCAAAGATATTAGGGAGGAACGAAAGAATGACTTAGACACCCGAGACATCATAGAAAAATTGGAGAAGGATGCAGGTTCCATTGATCACTACACATGGGATTCGAAGGACTTACGCTACAAAGACCGAATTGTTATCATTCCTTCTTCCCCTTACATTCAAGTTATTTTGCATTAGATGCACTCTTCACCTTTGGCAGGGCACTCTGGATTTCTGAAAACTTACAAGAGGGTGAAACAAAACTTCTTTTGGAAAGGCACGAAAAAATCAATTTATGACTATGTATCCAAATGTGATGTATGCCAGCAGCAGAAAGGTGAATCGGTGGCAAATCTAGGAAAACTACAACCATTACTTATACCGGACTCAGCGTGGACAGATATCTCAATGGATTTTATCGAAGGTCTGCCATCATCTCAAGGTAAAAGCATAATTTTCGTGGTAGTAGATCGTCTAACTAAATATGCTCATTTTTGTGCTGTGAGACATCCTTATAGCGCTGCCAGCATTGCTCAACATTTTGTAGAAAATATTGTAAAACTGCAAGGGATGGTAAGGTCGATTATGAGTGACTGTGACAGGTTTACAAGTAAATTTTGGACCGAGCTCTTCCAACTAGAAGGCACCCAACTGAAGATGAGCACAACTTACCACCCACAGACGGACGGCCAAACAGAAGTGGTGAACAGATGCTTCAAGACTTACTTATGGTGCTTCACCAGCGACCGGCCCAAAGAGTGGACAAGATGGCTTCCTTGGGCCGAATGGTGATATAACACAGCTTATCATTCATCAAAAACCAAATCTACCCCTTATGAGGCATTATATGGCCGACCGCCCCCTGTAATACCGAGATATGTAATTGGTACAGCCAAAGTGGATTAGGTCAATCAAAATTTAATTGATAGGGATAAGCTTCTGCAGCTGCTGAAGGACAACTTAACAGCCGCTCAAGCCCGCATAAAGCAATAAGTAGATACGCACCGGAGCGAGCGAGAATTTTTAGTAGGAGATTGGGTCTACCTTCGCCTACAACCATACAAGTAGTTGTCCATCAACACTAGAGCATCGATGAAGCTATCTCCATGATTCTATGGACCATATCAGATTTTGGAGCGCATTGGAGCCGTGACATACAAATTAAAGCTTCTAGATGACGCTAAGATCCATCCCATCTTCCATGTATCCTTGCTAAAGCTGAAATTAAGAGAATGAGAGTTGGCGCAGACTCGGCTGCCGAACACTACAACTGATGGTGAAATCCAAGCCCATCCTGAAGCTATACTTGATCGAAGAATTGTAATGCACCAACGATACCCTTCAACGAAAAGTACTTGTGAAGTGGAGTAAATTACCATCTGAAGATGCAACATGGGAGTCACATGAGGAGCTGAAGACCCGATTCCCAGAGTTTATAGACCCTTAGCCTTGAGGAAAAGGCTGATTCTAAGAGGGCAAGCTTGATAGGACTCCAGCAGGGTTGAGTCCTAATCTCCCTAGAAGTAGCCAATAAAACCCTATGAGATTATAATAAAACCCCACCTAGCCACTTCTATCCTATAAAGAAGTGTGGTTAGGGTTTAGATTGGAGCCTTAGGGTTTAGTAGTCGTTGCCCCTTTATTGGGCTGGTCGGCCAGGTTTTCCCCTTGCTTAGATCGACTATAGAGCCAACCTAGCCACCACCTATTCCTACTTAGGCAGGTCGACTATAGAAGGGGGCAAAGGGATAATTTTACTTAGGCAAGCACCCCATGCGCTAGGGTTTAGAGCCCTATATAATGATGTAGCTGCCCCCTCGCTTTTATCAAGCAATTATCAACTTTTATTCAGCCTTGTGCCAAGTCTAGGAGGGAGGAATCCCTACAGCGTTCCAAGGGTTGATCCCCCTCAAGGGTCAAAATTTATAGAGCTCCTTCTGGGGTTCTATCAACCCCCCTCTTAGTGCCAACTCGATCCTAACAGTTGGTATCAGAGTTTCATTCACTTAATTGGATTAACACCCAAGCAAGTTAAATAGCTTTTTTTGGCACTAACAAGGGTTATTCTATCACACGTCTTCCTATGTTCAATAGGACGGACTACACCTACAGGAAAACTAGGATGAGAATCTTTTTTATTTCAATAAATTTTTATTTATGGAATTTAGTTGAAATGGCTTTTAGAAATCTTTCAATCCTATAAATGATTAGAATGATTATGAAAGAAGATATATTCTTTAAATGCCAAAGCTATGAATGATTTATTTTGTTCTTTGGCCATAAATAAATTTAATCAGGTTTCTACTTGTGATTCTGCTTTTGATATATGACACACATCAGAAGTTACACACTAAAGTATAAGTAAAGTAAATGAATAAAAAATAAATATCTTAGTACATAATCATGAAAAGACTTGCAAAGACGAACAAAAACAATATTATAAAGAACGAGAAGGATTTGACACTGAGAACACAAGAAGAATAGCTTCCAAAGAACAAGAAGGATATTGAACTGAGAACAAAAGAAGACTACTTGAGTGAAACCTCGAGTGATGAGGATTATGATATTGAACTTATGACAAAAGAACCTAAAAAATTCATGAAAAGTAACAAAACAAAACAAGATATTAAAAATAAAAATAAACTCAATGAAGACAACCTCTTACTATGAACATAAGAAGTCGGGACACTCTAAAGATCAAGAGGAAAACCAAGAAGAAGTGGCAAACTATGTGCTCATGGCCATGAATGATAATGTAAGTGACTCTCCCGAAGCCACTTTTACATTTAATGAGTTATTTAATGTCTTTCATGAATTATTTGATGAGTATAAAAAGATTAGCAAAGCTTATAAATCACTCAAAATGGATCATGATTTACTTGTAATTAAACTTGAAACCATGCATGAAGCACCAACACCATGTATTTTTTGCTAAATGTGATATGCTAGATGCAACTAAAAAAGAAAATATCATATTACGACAAACCTTAGAAAAATTTAAAATAGATAATACATCTATAAATATGATCATTACTAATAACGATCATGTTCACAGGAAGGAAGGCATTGGCTTTGTGAGTAACACTCAACAAAAGCCAACTATCATTACATTCTTTACACCATAACAAATGTAACTTTTATGGTAACTTGGACATTTTATCTATAGATGCTCTTTTGGAAGGTATAGTCGACACAAGTTAGTTTGGGTTCCTAAAGGAACTATAAACAATTCAATATCGTTAGTAAAATTAGAAAGAGCATTTCATGAGGGACCCATAGTCAAATAGATCAAAACCCCCTTCATTGTAATTTTGTCTCCGAACAAAGGCTAGGAGTACAAAATAGTATCTTGATAGTGGATGTCTAAGGCATATGATGTTGGGAAACCTCAATGGGAAGATCAAACAAAATTGGTTTCCCACGTAGATCAAACTCGTCGTGCAAAGATTGGGGCGTAGGAAAAGTCACAAAATAAAAAACAACATCATGTGAGAGATTGTTTACCTAGGGAGATCGTATATCCCTATTTTTCTAGATCCGGCTAGAGAGGATGAAGGAGGTTAAACGTCCTCCTCTCTAGTAGTATCCACACGATAAATCACTACAGTGATACTCCTCCAATCATAGCCCTAAGTATCGTAACTCTTATGCAAAGGGAGAGAGGAGAATATGAGGGGACGGCCAAAGGTGTAGCCTATCATCTATATGCCTCCCCTCCTATTTATAGAGAGCCACCCATATAACCCTAACGGATCTTGTCTTAGTGGGTATTGTTACCCATTAACCTTGGATTATAGGATCTCTATTCAAGAATCTCCTTTGGCCTCTAATTTGGCCTCATGTAAGGAGTCCATCAATGTAGGGTCTCATTTTATGAGAATAGGGGCTAATTGGATAGCTCATATATAATCCTCTATTCGCTGAAGCATCCACCATATGTGTGTGACACACTAGGCCTAATACTAAGCTAGTCGTAAGTCCGACTTGTATGTTGAACAACCCCCTAGTTTTAAAAATAATCTTCTTCCTAATCATATTTTTAAACTTACAAAAGCTTTTTATGGATTAAAACAAACCCCTAGGGTTTGGTATGAAAGACTTAGTTCTTTTCTTATTTCAAATAAATTTTTAAAAGGCAAGGTTGATACCACATTATTTTTTAAGCACTTTGAAAATGATCTTCTTGTTATTCAAATTTATGTTGATGATATCATTTTTGGATCTATAAATGAATCTAATGGGTGAGTTAACATTCTTTTTAGGATTACAAATAAAACAACTAGATGATGGTATTTTTATTAGTCAAACTAAATACATGTTGAACTTGATAAAATGGTTTGAGATGAAAAATGCTAAAGCATTAAACACTCCCATGAGCACATCTACAAAGTTGGACTTAGATAATGAAGGAGAAAACTTTGATAAAAAAACTTATAGAGGAATTATAGGAAGTTTATTATATTTAACTACTACTGGACCAGATATCATATTTAGTGTTGGATTATATGTAAGATTTCAACCTAATCCTAAACTCTCTCATTTGAAAATAGTTAATGAATCTTTAGATAATTAAAAGGAACCTCAAAACTAACATTATGGTATCCAAAATCAAAGAATTTTGACTTGATTGCTTATTTAGATGTTGACTTTGGTGGATGTAGAATATATAGAAAGAGTACCATCAAGACATATCAATTTTTAGGGCATGCACTTGTTTCTTGGACTTCAAAGAAACAAAATTCAATTGCTTTACCTACTACAGAAGCATAATACATTGAAGCTAGTGCATGTTATGCCCAAGTCATTTAGATAAAAACATACTAGAAGATTACGGAATGAAATTGAAAAATATTCTTATAAAATATGATAACACAAGCGTTATATATTTAACCAAAAATTATATACAACATTCGAAGGCCAAACATATTGACATTAAACATCATTTTATAAGGGATCATGTAAATTGTCAAGATATCTCCTTGGAATTTATTGACACTAAGCATCAATTAGCAGATATTTTTATAAAATCATTGAATGAAGAACAATTTGATTTTATTAAAAGAGAACTTGGAATGCTAAAATATGAAAATATATGAATTGCTAATCTAGATATCATAATATTAAATTTCTGTGATAATGTTTTTGAAAAATTATCTTATTGTTCACGTAAAATTATCTTATTGTTCACATTAGATGTTTATATTATTATTCATAAAAGGGGAGAAAATTTGCATGATGTTTTGCTACTTTACAGATCTATTTGCTAGGCTTGCTTGAAATTACATGAGATGATTTTAAATGCCTGAGCCGCTCTAAAACTTTTGAATCTCCTTGAATATCTTGGAGTTTTAAGCTTATATTCGAAATTCACCTCGACAAAATTGAGAGCTATGTTTAATGATGTTTTACAACTCCTCTATTATTTTCTTTCCTTCTTTTTCACAAGAGGAAGAAAATTATTTATGACTCATATCGTATTTTAAGAAGGGGGAGCAAAGACTCATGTGCTTTAAAATCCTTAGCACTATATTTCACCTTTTTGTTGATGATAAAAGGGGAGAAATATATATGGATGACACATGATCGTAATGATATACATGGATGATAAATAATATTGATGATATACTTGGATATCTTGGATATGGATGCATAATTCTTCTTAAAATTCATGAAAATCCTTGATGAGTTGATGACTTGATAATTTAAAAGTAAATTTTTATTGCGACATGAGTATATCATTGCAATCCTTGAAACATTATTTGCTTGAAATATGAATTGCTTTATGATACTTGAATTCAAGAGTTTGTGGTTCTCTTGAATTTAAGTTTACCTTATTATGGCATGGACTTAGGGGGAGTTATGATTAACTCCTATCATCAATTGATTTTCATCATTAAAAAGGGGAAGATAATTGAATATCAGATTTTGATGATGAAATCAATTGATGGGTGTTTAATCTAACATATATGTTAAAGGAAGTATTGCAGGTCTAACTACGGCAGAGGAATTGAGTTACAGCCAAATGATGGGCCAAGATCAAGCTTCGGCATAGGGCCGAGGTTCGGACGATACAGTAAGACCTCGTCGAGAGTTCGTTAGGAGATTTGCCAAAGGGATAAGGAAATTCGCTGGGAACACGCCGGGAAGTTGCCGGAAGAGGACCGTAAGACTCGCCATAAGAATGTCAGATTGACAGGAGTTAGGTCTTAGTTTAGCTTGTTGGTCATTAAGAGTTGTAATCATTGAGTCGTAGTTAGGGATTAAGTCCTAATTGAGTTTGATTTGGAAGGAATCCAAATCAACTCAATGAGGTAACCGGGTTCACTATGGGGTTTGATTGAGCTCATGTTGAGCTCAATTAGTTGACCAAAGAATTGGTCAACATCATGTTCAAGTCAGAATTCGAAAAGTGGAGGGAACAACTTTTTCGGAGATTCCGATGGCTGAATCACCGGTGAGCGACAGATGTACCATCGTCACCTTGGATTTCGGGCGATTGTCAATGGTTGAACCATTCAGGCTGGGCGACTGAACCCCCTAAACCCTAGATTCTAGGTACTTTTGACGGTTGACCCGCTCAGGCCTACGGTTGAACTGCTCGTACTCGGATTTTCTAGGTATGTTTGAATTTTGGCTCTAATTTCTGAAGCCATTTGTGACCTATAAATACCCATGTTTTTTTGCATTCTACATAATAATTTTGGGTATTATATTCCATAAAAAAAATTATGTGTGAATTGTAAGAAAAAGAAAAGGGGAAGAGAGAGAGCTTAAAGTTAGAAAAATTATTGAAGTCTCCCTTGTCAGCTCAAGTGTAAGGGTTTGGTCTTCACCCAAAGAAGATCGGTAGTGGATGTTGGTGTGCCTCAAGGAGGAGGACATGGGAGTGGACGTAGGCCGGTTAGTGTCGAACCACTATAAAACTGAGTTTTTTTTTTCTTACCTTGCTTACTACTTTTGTATTGACGATTCTAATTTTATTTACATTTTGAAAGCAAAGCTTTGAAATCAAGCACTTTACTTATGACATTGCCTATCTCCTTCTTTGGATTTACTTTTTTTTTTAGTTATCTTCAAGCAAGAAGCTTAGCATTTCTCTATAAGATTAAATTGCTTTACTTGAACTAAAAGCTTAGGATTTTTCTTTCTTGCTTCAAATGAAAAGTTTGAAGTCAAAATGAGAATTTAATCTTGCACTAATTCCCCCCCCCCCTGCTCTCTTATTGCCAATTGATCTTAATAATTAATTCTGACCCGTATCCAACTCTGACTCCTAATCGCACTCTAGTTCAACTGAATCCTAACCCTACTAGGATTTGGGCTGATTTATTACAATAGATCAAATCTTCTCCTAGCTGACCTAATATCAGGTCTAGGTTGGTCAATAAGGCCCAATCTAAGGACTCGACTCAATCGTCTAGTCCTAACACAATTCTACTAAAGGAGAGTTGGTCATCTTTCCACGAAGGCATGGTTCATAAGTTACATATGACTCATAGTCAAATGGATCTAAGTATCCATCTTTTAGCAACCTTTGAATCATTCCCTCATGGATATGACCAATCCTACAATGCCAATGGTATGCATTGTTCATATCATCTCATTTTCTCTTGGACGTATTTACATTCATGATGTGTGGAGAAGTGTAACACATATAAGTTATTTATCAAGGTCCCTCAAGTGATGATCTCATCATCCAGAATTATTGAACAACTATGATTCTTAAAAACTAAATCATATCCACTAATTGTCAAACACGAAAGGGAAATAATTTTTTTACAATAGAGAGAACAAAATAGCACGCATCCAATGCAATGATAGCTCTACCAGGCAGATGTAGGGTGACCTCTCCAATGACAATTGCAGCAACTCTTGCTCCATTACCCATCATGATGTCCATCTCGCATTTGGCCAAATCTTCTAGGTCATACTAGAATCTGTAATGTATTGCAGATATAATAAGCACTCATAGTATCCAATACCCATCGTTATTATGAAAATCTAACAAGTGGAGACTGATCACGAATATACCTGAAGCTTATCCATGCTTCTGTTTTACCTTGTCTGCAAGGTAATCCTTACAGTTCCTCTTCCAATGCCCGTCTTTGTTATAGTGAAAGCACTATCGTTTGTCCTTTGCCAAGTCTTTCTGTTAAGACCCTACCAAGGTCGGGTCTATCGGTTCATAATTAATTCGAGTTAAGTCATGATTAGTATATTCAATCAGAGTTAGTAATGGGTCGGGTGGGCCTAATCGAGTCGGTTATGAGTTAATTGGAGTTTGTTTTAATCTTCAGGTAGGGTGGAGTCAATTTTTATTTTCAGTTAGAAGTTTATTTGATTTATATCAATTAGATAAGAGTCTAAGTTTAGTGGGACTCTAAGTCCAAGCTAGAGGGACTCTTGGTAAAGCACTATAAATAATGGTGTAAACTCTTTTATCAAGCAATCAATGAAGAAGTATGTGTTTTAGCCAATAGGTAGAACCGTAGGATGGCCGATCCCCTATGGAGATCAAGGATGTAGATCCTATCGAAGTGATCAAGGAGGCCCGATCCCCTCGAAGTCATCATTTATCCCCCTTTTCCACCTCCATCCATGATAGAATCCTGTGGGGTTCTACCAATTGATATCAGAGCAGTGTTTCTGTGCACTTTCCTACTACTATTGTATATCCACACTACCGTTGTCATCGCTCTCTTACTGTTGCCGCCACCATCATCCTTTGTTGTTGCAGCCATATGCAAACCACAAATTGGTATTGCCATCTTCACTTGCTGCAGCCACCACCCTCATCCCTTGTTGCCACAACCACCTTGCTTTAACTATCATCAGCAAAAAAAAAAAAAACAAAGGAAAAGATTGAAGCCGATAGCATCATCCTGCCCAAAGGACTATTGTTGGTCATTATAGTTCCTCCCCTCCTCTTCATCGCCCGATAGGCCATCCCTACCATCTCCCACTACAATCGTTGCTTCCCACTACCGTAGCCCACCCGCGGACAGCAACCAACCGTCGGACCATTGTCGCTACCCACTTCTTCCTCCTTTGCCATCGAGATCCCACGTTGCTGTCTCCCTCGTCTGTCGCTGCCACTACCACTGCCCAGCCGCCATCTTCCTCCCCTCGCTACCAGCGCCCTCTCCCCTACCTACTACTGCTTACCATCGCTAGCTGCGCCCCAATCGTTGATTTCGTTGCTACTACCGCTAGTTCTTTGTTTCTCCTCTGCTTCCTATAATTTTTCCACCCCATCTGTCACCCACTGCTCCAAACCATGCCCTCCTCTGCCACCGAGGTCCCCTCGCTAGACTCTCTTCCTCCCCTCCCGTTGCTAATGCCGCTGTCGTCGTCTCTAGCCCTCTGCCGCCTGTAGCACATCCATCGTTGCTACCTCCTCCTCTGCTATCATCGCTGGCCTCGTCTTTCCCCTGTTCTCCATGACAAATTTATAGCCGCCATCAACACCAACCATAGCCACTAACAGACGCCTGCTATCACTATAATGCGTCACTACTGCCCTCTTCCTCCCCTCCTCTCCACCAATGCTGACCGTCGTTGTCCCTCGGCCATTGCTTCCCCAGCCATTGCTTTCTCCTCTTCCGCTAGCGTTCCCTTCCCCTACCGCTACCATCTCCTGCGCTTTCACCAAAAACACTACTACCACCCTCCATTGCTGATGTTGATGCTTCTACCATCTTCCACCAGTGTTGCCAGTCGTCATCGCCTCTTTGCGAAAACAACAAGCGGCGCCACTGCCAGCACCCCCACCTTAGTCGCTACTTCCCTTACTCTCCGCTATAATCTCCCTCAGCCACAGCTACCGCTGGGCGCTCCTCACGCCGATGCTACTGCCTCCTCCCTCTCTAGCCCCGAACGCTTGTGAACCTGTAACACTCTCACCCCATGCAACAACATAAGGAACTTGTCATCACCACTAGTTTCACAACCGCAACCAAGAATTGACAATTATAGATCTATACTTCAATGCAATGGTGATAAAAAACTCATTAGAAGTAAGATTTGTGCTTTCGAAGCCTGCAAAGTGAATATACTGCAAGAACTCTTCAACAAATTCAAAAGAAGTTTATCGGAGAACCCCAATAAATCTCAGTATTATGAAAGTTCCAGTCTCAAAGGGAACAAATTTGAAAAATATGATCAAGGGTAACACATAGGATACCCATGCATGGAGTTTTCCGAATGGAAAGAAGGAGCCCAATCGGCTGGATCTGACATGCTGAATTTTCTTTTCATTTTCACAGAAATCCAGAGGAATCCAAGGTGGAGATAGCTTCTATTCAACTCGAAGAAGATGTGATCTAGTGGCATGATTTATATAAAACCATTCACGGAGTCCTTTCGTGGGGAAAGTTCAAGAGAAAGCTCCTGATGCAATTCAGATTGTCAGAGTACAAGAACGTTAATAGACAGCTCACTAAAATTTGTCAGACTTCCACAATACAATAGTTCTAAAGCAAATTTGAGCGCTTGTCGAACCAAACCCGAGATTGGTCCGAGGTACAATTAGTGAGAAAATTTATCGAGGGACTTAATCTCGAGATTCAATGTAAAGTTAAAACTTGTCATCATCGTTCCATGGTAGCAGCCATATCATTCGCCAGCGTGCATGAAGGAAAATCAATATGCACTCGCTGAAATAGAAGCTTCAATAGATAGGAAAAATTAACAAAGGAGGACATCAAAGTGGTCAACATAGAAGAGCAGCTTCTGACGGTCGAGCCAACTAAAGAGGAATAAAAAACTAACAATATGGAATCCGATAATGAAGGCTGTGATAAACTTTTGACAATTAAACCAGCTAAGGAGGAATATAAAATTGACAATGTGGAGTCCGATCATGAAAGTTGTGACAAATTCAAATACAAGATTACTAATGGGTGAATCCTAATTTGTGAAAACAGGTGCTCAAATGTAAAGCTGATTATATAGGGTAAACAACTACTTGTAGATTTCTTTTGGATGCCCCAGGAAGACTTCAATGTGGTAATCCTCAAAGGAAGATATGACACTACCACCAGCCATTAGATAAAAAGGGGTCCTTAGAAGATGACTACTGTACCAGAAGATTGACTCATTGCTTACACCAAGTGGAGACCCTACTTGATTGATCAAAGGGTTGTAATGTGTAGCAAATATCCTGGGCTGAAGGACTTCCAAAGTTTGATGCTGCTCAGCCTTGAGGACAAGGCTGATTTGAAGAGGGATGCGGGTCTATTAGGACCTTACCAAAGTCGGGTCCATCGGTCTATAATTAATTCAAGTTGAGTCATGATTAATCTATTAAGTCAGAGTTAGTTATGGGTTAGGTGAGCCAAATCGAGTTAGTTATGAGTTGGTTGGAGTTGGTTTTTATGTTCAGTTAGGGTGAAGTCGGTTATTATTTTCAATTAGGAGTTTATTTGATTTCTATTAGTTAGTTAAGAGTCCAAGTATAGTGGGACTCTAAGTCCAAGCCTAGAGGGACTCTTGGTATAGCACTATAAATAATGGTGTAAACTCTTTAATCAAGCAATCAATAAAGAAATATATATTTTAGCCAATAGATAGAACCCAAGTAGAGCTGATCCCCTATTAAATTCAAGGAGGCAAATCCCCTCGAAGTGTTCAACGAGGCTTGATCTTCTCGAAGTGATCATTTTTCTCCCTTTACCATCTCTATCCACGATATAATCCTACGGGGTTCTATCACTTTCTTGGCAACTTTTGCCTTTCCCGGTCTTTCTTTGCTCTTGCCATTCATAAGGGTCTTACTGGTATTCCTTTTCTTTTTGGTCTTACCAATATAGAGAACTAGCTTCTCATTTTTAATAGCTCTTAGCTTCCCTCAACATATTGAGGAGCTCAGGGAGAGTCATCTCAAACTTGTTTATGTTAAAATTCATGATGAAGTGAGAAAAGAAATCTGGTAGGGACTAAAGTATAATATCAACACACAAGTTACCCTCTAGGATTGTTTCTAGACTTGTGAGTTTCTCGATCCACACTATCATCTTCAGGACATGGTTCTGAACTGATGTCCCTTCTATCATTAGCTAGTAATAGACTCTTGGATATCTCATATCTTTGAGTTCTTCGTTCCTCAAACTGCTGGTAAAGATGAAAAAGGATAGAATTGACATCCATGCTCTTATGTTGCCTTTGTAACTTAGGAGTCATGAAGGCCAACATATAGCATTTTGCTAATATTGAATCATATATATACTTCATATAGCGAGCAATCTCATCCTCGCTTGCCTCTTCCTCTACCGTGGGCAAAATTGTATCAAGGACATACACGATTTTCTTCGTTGTGAGAATAATTCTCAAATTGCAAAGTCAATCCATATAGTTTGGACTAGTGAGGTGGTTGGCGTCAAGTATGCCACGTAGGGGGGTTACGAGCGATATTTCTAACAAACAAGATATAACATAAATAAATAACATATAAATTTTATAGAAAAAATAACTAAGATATGGACTTCTATCTTAATTTACTCTTGTTAATTTTTCTAGCGAATCACATGACACCCTTGGCACGTAAAGCGAAAGTCTCTAGCAGACTTCTAGTGGGGATCGGGATCCAATTGGTATCTTAGTACAACCTCGAAGAACTTGACCAATTACACTAAGCCCAAAAGGTAGGCAACTCTTGCCAATCACCTCTTTATAATTCCTGTCAACCATTATGGTCTTGAGGGACTCAACCTATATCGTGATTTAATTTGTTGCCTCATGCTCACCGACATAATATTATCATAGGAGGGGATTTCATTTTATATCAATCTCCTAATATGTCGTGTGTGTATATATATATATATATATATATATATAGTAGATGTATAACACATATCACATATGCAAGTCACACCGAATGATCATGAGCCGTCACCTAATATGGTTAAGCTTGAGCCTCACTCACAATAGGATCTATGTGTGCATCAATGTATCTCTATGCCTTATGATCGTTGATCTCGTCATCATTAGTTTCGTCAGATCCTTGCCGCATCACCATGCGTCGTAATCTCCCGCCACGGCATCATGGGTCCCGTTGTCACCTCCATTTTCCCACCGTGCCTCTTCGTGTAATTACAAAATAATCATAGACATGTAGGCTCGATAATAAATGAGAAAAAATAGAGGCTCACAGGCCCTAATAATAATAATAATCATATGTATACATATCACATCACATGGCTCATAATCATCCATCCATATCATACATCATTTGTATACATCACCTTGTAACATTACTAGATCATAAATAATTAATTAAATTATTTAATTAATTATTTTTCTGAAAATCAGGATATGTTAAGAATTTTCAACTAGCATATGTTAAGAATTTTCAATAATTAATAATTAAGAATTTCTAACTATTTAATTAATTAAACTATTTAATTAAATATTTTTTAACTATTTAATTAATTAAACTAGTTACTTCCTACAATCTTCAAAAGAGAAAGTTTTTTGTCAATCACTTTATAAAAGTCAGTAAACCTCAAGATACATTACGCAACTAGCTTATCAACAAAAATGTCACAGTGATCCTCAAATTATGCCCTGATACCACCTCCGTCACCCGCACCCCCTGAAGTATTGCATTCAAGAGGCATAAACCTATCTTAAATATGAAAACATTATAGGTCATCAATAGACCAAGTCCAGGATCCAAACTAACATTTAAGGATACTAAGAAAACATTCAAACTTCAAAATCCACGTCTAGAAAACCTATTTAGTTTATAATACGCCATTTCACCCAAATATTTATAAAATATGAGCCAACTCTATGAAATAATAATCACATCATAAATCCATAAGAGTGAGAATCTATACAATCACAAAATCATCATTTACCACAAGTTCATATTGTTATACAAGTTAACTTAACATTCCAAAATCTTTAAACATGAGAGGCTATTTAAACATTTACAAGACACATCCCTTCAAAACTTATTGATAATATTCCATTAGACATAAAGTATTCTTATACAATAGAAATATATCATCTAATAATGATTTGCCTAAAATCTTCTAGCTTCCCACTACGTCAACCTAGTTTTTAAGTATTTCAGTAAATAACTAGCTAACCTGAAAAACTGATATATCAACAGAGTGAGCTACAAAGCTCAGCAAGTATCAAACATATTGAAGGCAAAGGAGATTAGTTTCAAACAAAGTTGGTATCAAAATACAAGGCATAGATACAAGGATTTACGGATATCAGCTCATTAGATACAAAACTATAAATTTCATTTCATTCAAAACACATTTGATTCATAACAAATGGAATGAAAAACAATTGGAGCATCTCAATGATGTAAGAAATATTTCGGAGCATAGGAAAGGTGCATAGGATATTTTGAAGTGTATCAATATCAAATAAAACCTTTCAAAATATATAAAATATTTTAGAACATATCAATGGTAAACTAAACATTTCAGAATATATCAAAGATGTTACTACATATTTCGAAACATATCAATCGTGTATGAATAATCTCAAAACTTATCAAATGAACAAATAAGAAAACATAAGCTCAAATATCATAACAAACATAACATCCATTTCATTCTTTTCCAAATGAGCACATATAAACTCAAAAGCAATGCTTTGAATATCATATCAAAGACATAGAGGGTGAAGTAGTTAGAACCCTTGTAGAATATAAGCTTGGGGTGATCTCTATGGGGGATCGGCCTCCTTGAAACACTATCGGGGTTCCTCCCTCCTTGGTTTTCTACACATAGGCCGAAAAATAATTGATCTAGTGATGGAGAAAAGTAGCTGATTATAAGGCTATTTATAGGGCTTCTAAACCCTAACTCATAATAGGACTTCTACTCAAGACTCCTTCTAATAACTCCAACTTCAACTCTAAGAAGCAACACCTACTTCTAACAACTCCAACTCCAACTCTAAAAAGCAACTCCTACTTCAAATAACTCCAATCCCTTCTCTAAGAAGCAACCCCTAGCTGGCCTAACTAGGGGTGGCCGACTGCCATTGACTCCTAACCTTCCTCCAACTTAACCCTAACCCTAGCTGGTCCCTTTTACTAAAGTAGGGGGTAGCTAGCTAGGGTTTATATGTGCCCCAACTCCTAACTCAATCCCTTATCCTAGTCGGCCACTCTTAAGAGGAGAAGGGGCTAGGAGACTCTCATCCCATAAGGACTCCTCCCGAACCCTAGTCAACCACTTCTTTACTAGGGGGTGGTATCTAGATTATGGTTTATTACATTCTTGATGCAATTGACTTTAACCCATATCTAACTCCCACTCCTAACCCGATCCAAATCAGTCGAATCCTAGCCCTACTAGGATTTATGTTGATTTATTCCAATGAACTCAAATCTTCTCATAGTTAACCTAATGTCAGGTCTAGGTTAGCCAATAGGGCCTAATCGAATGACTCGACTTAATTGACTAGGACCTGACTCAGCTAGGTTCCTAACAGGCCCGCCCTCTTCAAATCAGCATTGTACTCAAGGTTGAGCTCCACATCTCCAGGTCTTGATATGCAACTCCTCATGGGGCTCCTCATGGTTCCCGTAGAAGGCACACCATGCTCCTACCATCCAGTATCCGCAGTAGTGTATGGACAGTGATGCGTCATGATCTTACGATCCCATGCAATCATCAGCTGAACCTGGGCCTCCTCATCAATAGGAATATCAGGTGGGTAGACCTGGGCTGAGTCATTCTTTCTGAACATCCATTTACAGTGAGATACTTGGAGGATCAATTATATTTTTGAATTAGTACACCAATTTGATCCATAAGTCACGGCTCCAATGTGATCTTCAATTTTGAAAGGGCCAAAGTAGTAGGGGACCACTTCCGTGAGGCTCCAATTTCCTACTGGTAGGGTTGGAGATGAAGGGAAACTCGATCTTCATTAGCAAACTTTTTTCAGCTATGATATTTGTCAGGGGGTTGTTTCTTTCTTGTATGGGATACCACTTGATTGTTCTTTAGTAACCAAGCCTTCTCTTAGAATAATGGCTACCCTTTGATAAGGTCCCTAGTGGTGTGAGCCTGTTCTAAGTCTAAGGTGGATAGGAGCTATAATTTTTCAGGACTTATTTTTATCTACCCTTTGTGTCGTGGTCCTGTATCATGCCAAGCCACAAATTCAACGAAGGTTAGCATTTCCTCATCGTTGATTAGTAGCTTTAGGTGATATGGAGATAGGGCTTTGCTTATGTAGGCTAGGGGTCAGCCATATTGCATGTGGATAATACAAATTCTAGCTCCCAATGTGTCAATCACACACTTTGTTGGAGTCATGTAAAACTAGCACCGACGAAGAGTTGGGGCTGCAACTTAGCCAAATGACCCCTGTTTCAAGTATCTCTTCTTCAGCCTCTCTATTTCGGCTTTCTGGAGGTGAGGATAACAATATGGTAGAGTGTTTGCTGCTGGTTTTCTTGGGAGAACTAGAATTCAGTGGTCATACCGGCGGGTAGGAAATAGGCTGCACAGTTCGATGAAAATGTCTAAAAATTCAGCAAGCAATTAGAGAAGGTTTGGTTCTTCAATTTTGTTGGCTCCCCTATAGAGTGCTATTGAAGTTGCATCAAGAACTTTCTCCATTTGCTGCATGCAAATCGTCGTTACATCACTCCCACGTTTCCCAAATAGAATCTCCTATTTCTCATGACTGAAAAATTTCATGATAAATTTAAAAAAATTTCAGGGAACATCACCTAGTGTAGTCAGCCATTTGATGTTGACCATGGCATCATAATCATTAAGAGAAATGAGGAAGAAGTCAACAAGTATCTCTTGGTCCTGCTGCAACAATTTCACTCGTGGGCATCTTTGGTCGCACTTCAAAATTTTACCGTCGGTGATCTCAATGTCAAACCTACTACAATCTTCATTTTAGAGCATCAATTAGGCAACGACCTTATTGTTCATATAGTTGTTGGTGCTCCTAATTTTGATGAGGACAATGACGATCTCCTGCTTAAGAGATTCTTCAACTTTTGCAAATTGCGGGTTTGCATGGCCGGCTAAAGCATGAGTCGTGCAATCAACCAGCTATGGGTCTTCCTTTGTGTTCTCCTCCTCAGGTTGAAGGTCATCTTCTTTATATTCCTCAATAGGTTCTATCATGAAAAATTTTCATTTTTTGCAGCGATGGTTGCGGCTCCAAAGTTCATTGCAATGCCAACAAAGGCCCTTTGCCAATCTATTGTGAAGTTCTTCTCTCTTCAATTTCTTTAGCAAGCGAAGGATGGTTGGGAGTAGGGGGTACTGAAGGTTTATATTTTGCTGGTTTAGAAGTGGTTCTCATCCTCCGAGCATCTTGGTTGAGCCACTTCTCTTGGATTCGGGCAAAGAGATTACGGCTGTTATGGTGCGGGGCTGCCGCACCTTATCCTCTCCTTTAATCTATGGCTTGAGTCCTTCAAAGAATGTCCATAATAATTGTCTATCAGTCCAATCATGAGTGAGGTAGGATAACTTGGTGGCAACAAGATTGGTAGGGTTTTGGGGGTTTGGGAGAAAAAGAACGACAAAGGTACAATAGAAGAATTTTTCGTCGAAAAATTTTTAGCAGTATAGATGCAATTTTTTCCAGCAATTCACAAGAAGGATTTGAGTAAAACTCAAGGGGAATCCATTAGTGAGGGAGAGTTAATGCTATAAAAAAATTCATGGAAGAAAACGGAAGCAAATGATTTGGCAAGATCAAAGGTCACGGGAAGGTATTGCGATAGATTTTTACGTCTAAAGTGCAGTAGTTTGGATATAAAAGATCAGTGGTTTATACCAACAATTTTTCAACAAAACCAAAAAGAAATATGCTATTAAAGAGTGCCAAAGCTGTCATAAAAACTTGTGGAAGATTGGATAGAAAAATCATAGCAGTAAGATCAAAACAGGTAGTGGTATGCTGCTGAATTCTGCAGCACAACTTTCGTAGTAAAGATGGAAACTTTATGACGAAGAGTTTATGCACCGAGATAGAAAATTTTTCTTTTGATTTTTTAGATGAAGGATAACTAAATTGCAACAACATTAAGGTAGGAAACTAGAATCTACTGCAATTCATAGGGAGATCAAAAAATGATCTGCGATAGTGGAGATGATGGCGGAATTCGGCGATAATCAAAGCAATTATGGGAATTGCTTGGGCGGCTATGGAAGGATGATGAGTGGCTTTGGAAGGGCAGTGAGACATCAAGAATACTGCTCTGATACCAAGTGTTAGAACCCTTTCAGATTCTACATTTGGGGTGATCTCTATAGGGGATCAGCCTCCTTGGAACTCTATATGGGTTCCTTCCTCCTTGGTTTTCTACACATAGGCTGAAAAATAATTGATCTATTGATGGTGACAAGTGGCTTATTACAAGATAATTTATAGGGCTTTAAAACACTAACTCCTAATAAGACTCCTACTCAAGAATCCTACTTCTAACAACTCTAACTCTAACTCTAAGAAGCAACTCCTACTTCCAACAACTCCAACTCCATCTCTAAGAAGCAACTCCTACTTCCAACAACTCCAATCCCTTCTCTAAGAAGCAACACTTAGCCTACCTAAGTACGGGTGGCTGACTGCCATTGACTCCTAACTCTCCTCCAACTTAACCCTAACCCTAGCCGGCCCCTTTTACTAAAGTATTGGGTGACTAGCTAGGGTTTACATGTGCCCTAACTCCTAACTCAATCTCTCATCCTAGCCGGCCTCTTTTAAGAGGAGGAGGGGCTAGGAGACTCCCATCCCATAATGACTCCTCCCTAACCCTAGCCAACCACTTCTTTACTAGGGGTTGGCATCTAGATTATGGTTTATTATATTCATAACATAATTAACTTTAACCCGTATCTAACTCCGACTCCTAACCCGACTCTAGATTAGCCGAATCCTAACCTTTCTAGGATTTAGACTGATTTATTACAACAAACTTAAATCTTCTCCTAGCTGACCTAATGTCAGATCTAAATTAGCCAACAAGGTATAATCTAAGGACTCGAATCAATCGACTAGGACCCGACTCAGCTAGGGTCCTAACAGAAGTGGGATTATAAACATAATATGGTTCATTTGAATGACCACCAAACATAAGTCTCCCATGTCTGAGAGCTACATCCACCTATGTCTGAGTGAAGTAATAGGTGGCTGGCAGAGCATCACAGGCTCTAAGCATAACTCCCTTTACCATTTTTGGCAAAAGTTCATATTATCCCACAAACACTAAAGTACAAAAGGACATGAGCAATAAAATTGGCATATATAGGAAGCACATGCGGAACAATGAAATATACATGTGCCAAATATAGAACAATGCGATTTACTAGTATGGTGCATGTGAGCCTTAGTCCAGTGGTGCTCCAAACTGTGTTGTGTTCAAAGCACTCCTTCCACAAATAGCCCTTTCCAACTAGGTCCCCTCGCTATGCCTTAATACTAGCTCAATTTTTCATAATAAGATAAAAGCAAAGATAGAACACTTGCAATCTAGGTATCAAAAGAAAGATCTAGGTAACTAATTTCTAAAAATATGTTTTGCTCAAATCAGAGTTCCCAACAGGAATATAAAAGCAGTTTAGTATCAAAAGATCAGAAGTTAGGGTCCCTATTTTACATAATTCATAGGGTCAATCAAAACAAAAATCTAGGCAGCCATTTGGACTCCAAATCTTTCAATTTCAGTATAAAAAGAAAGATATATAAGTCTACTTTTGAATGAGCTAGATCTTGCCCAAATGAGAGTTTAGTGCTGAAAGTTATGGCTAGAACATGCTGAAAGGTCAAAGGCTCAAAATTTTCCAGATTCCCAATTTCACATATAAACAGGTGAGCATTTTATTCTAAGCTACAATCCATAGAATTTATTTCAAAATTGAGATGAAATTAAGGATTGAAAGAATCATAAGGTAGGGTTACAAAACTTGCCTTTGAAGATTTTGATCCCAAATGTGTGGATTTGATCAAAATCTCAAAACCCCCAAATCTTTTTTTCTCCTCTTCCTTCTCTTCTTCTTCTTCTTCTTAAGTTTATGTTGCAGCAATCCCTTTCTTCTCTAAACTATTTGTTTTAGCTAACATATGGGTTGCTAAGTGGCAAGCATGTGTGTAAGGTGCTTATGTGTCACCTATGCACATGCATAAGTGGCACTGCTTTAAACTAGGTAGTGTGACATGTCCTCTCCCCCCCCCCCCCCCCATTTTTAACTTAATGTGAATCTTTCATAATTCATTTCAGATTTTTAAGATTCACATTTAGGTCACTAGCAATAAACTTTTAATATAAAATTATTTAATTAAAAAAATTATTAAACAAATTCTTAAATTTACAAATAGGTCCTCATAAACAATTTAAAATATACTATTACAAATATTTCAGAAAATAAGGGATATTACAATGGTTGAATCTTAAAGTGTGACCAAAGATGCGCGTAGGTGAAACTATTATTGCAAGACCAATAAATTATTGTCGACTTCTTCCTCCTACCAATTGATGATTATGAGGCCGTGCTTGGCATAGAATGACTAACAATGCTAGGTGATATCTCCTAAAACTTTTCCAAAATAGTTATAAAGTTTTATTGACAAGGCAAACAGGTCATCCTACGTGGGAAGCACAGAAGCAACATAACGACCGTTTCGACTCAACGAATGGAGAAAGTCTTACACAAATAGTGGCTTCTTGATGCAACTCTAGCAGCAACTAGAAGATAATAAAATAAAAATTGAAGATCAAAACCTTGCCCATCTACTTGCTGAATTTTTCAACATTTTCGTCGAACCGTGCGGTTTTTCTCCTACCCACTCATGCTACCCGGCATGACCATCAGATTCAAATCCTTTTGGCCAAACCACTAGTGAACACTCGGCCATACCACTATCCCCATCTCTAGAAGGATGAATTTGAGAAGATTGTGAAGGAAATGCTTGAGATAGGGGTCATTTGGCCAAGCTGCCGCCCTTATTCTTTGTAGGTATTACTTGTACGAAAGAATGACGGAACTTGACGGATGTGCATCGACTATCGAGCAGTAAATGGCATCACCGTCAAGGATAAGTACCCAATACTAATGGTGGATGAACTTCTTGATGAGTTAAAAGGAGCTTGAGTCTTCCCAAGTTGGACCTCTGATCTGGGTATCACCAAATTCGGGTATGTGAAGATAGCATTCCAAAAACTACATTTCGAATGCATAATGGTCATTATGAATTCTTGGTAATACCTTTCGGACTGACTAATGTTCCTTCAACCCTCCAAAGTCTCATGAACGATATTTTTTGGAGCTTTCTTCATAAATTCGTGTTAGTATTTTTTGACGATATTCTTATTTATAGCCCTTCTCTTGAGACTCACTTTCAACACTTGCGATTTATTTTACGACCCTTCGGGAGAATACTCTTTTTGTTAAGAAATCAAAGTGCAGCTTTCTCCAACAAAAAGTAGAGTAACTTGAGCAAATAATATCATAAAAAGGAGTGGCGGTAAACCCAACAAAAATTAAAGCAATGCAGAGCTGGCCGAAACCTAAGAACATGAAAACGCTATGCGGTTTCATTGGACTAACGGGCTATTATTGAAAGTTTGTGAAAGACTATAGGAAGACCAGTGCACCCCTTATCTCCCTACTGAAAAAAGATGCCTTTCAATAGTAAGATAAAGCGTCCACTATCTTCGACAAACTCAAGGCAGCCATGACGACGAAGCCAGTGCTAGCACCACTCGATTTCAGTCGTACCTTCATCATTGAGGCCGACACATCTGGAGTCAGAATTTGAGCCATTCTCTTGCAAGATAGTTAACCACTCGCATATACTAGCAAGGCATTGTCTCCCTCCCTTCATAAAATGTCAATATATGATAAGGAGATGATCGCTATTATGCATGTAGCAACAAAGTGGCAACCCTACCTAATCGGCCGGCGCTTTCAAATTAAAACCAACCATAGAAGCCTCAAATATTTTTTAGAGCAAAAGATATCATCCCCCAAGTAGCAAAAATGGGTAACCAAACTTCTTGGATTTGATTATGAAATTATTTATAAGAAGGGGAAAGAAAATATTGTTGTAGATGCACTCTCATGGCTACCCGAGCAAGTTGAATATTCAGCCATCTCCCTTCCTACCAGCATCTTCCTTAAGGACATTTGGGATGAATGGAAGAAGGATCCAGAGACTAGCAACATCATAAAAAAATTAGAGGAGGATCCAAGCGCAATACCTCACTATACTTGGGATTCGATGGATCTACGCTACAATGATCGCATTGTGCTTATGCCAAACTCCCCTTGCATCAAAACCATCTTGCAAGTGATGCAATCCACACCTTCAGCATGGCACTCCAGATTTTTAAGAACCTATAAAAGAGTGAAACAAAATTTTTATTTGAGATGGATGAAAAAAATTATTTATGAATTTGTAGCACATTGCGATGTATGTCAACAGCAAAAGGGTGAATCAATGGCAAGTCTAGAGAAGCTACAACCACTACCTATAATGAACTCGGTGTGGACTGACATCTCCATAGATTTCTTTGAAGGACTACCACTATCCCAAGGTAAAATCACAATTCACGTGGTTGTTGATCCACTTACGAAATATGTCCATTTTTGTACTATGCAAAATTCCTACACTATTTCTAGCATTGCTTAGATTTTCATAGAAAATATTGTTAAACTACATGGGATGCCAAGGACCATTATAAGTGATCATGACAAGGCCTTCACCACTAAATTTTGGACTAAGTTAATTCAATTACAAGGCACCAAACTAAAGATGAGAACAACATACCATCCACAGACTGATGGCCAAATTGAGGTAGTGAACAGGTGTTTAGAGACATACCTTCGGTATTTCACTAGTGACCGACCAAAGGAGTGGATAAAATTGCTCCCTTGTGCTGAATGGTGGTATAATACTACATATTACCCATCTACAAAATGTACCCCATATGAAGCACTGTATGGTCGACCAGCCCTTGTAATTCCAAAATATGTAATTGGCTCAACGAAAGCAGATTAGGTCAACTATGATCTAATTAACAGAGAGAAACTCCTACAGCTACCAAAGGAAAATCTCTTCGCCGCTCAAGCCAGAATGAAGCAACAAGCAGACACACATCGAACCGAAAGAGACTTCTCAGTAGGAGATTGGGTTTATCTTCGCCTGCAGCTGTACAAGTAATTATCCATCAACACACAAGCCTCCTTGAAGCTATCTCCACGCTTTTATGGACCCTATCAAATCACAGAGTGATAGAACCCCAGATGGAGATCTATAAATTTTGATCTTTGAGGGGGATCAACCCTTGGAATGCTATAGGGGTTTCTCCCTCCTAGTAGTCAGCCTTATGGCTAAATTATAGATTGATCTTGCTTGATAAAAAGAGGTGGAGGCTACATGCTTATATAGAACTCCAAACCCTAGCCATAGGGGGTGTTGGCCTAACTAAAATTATCATTTTACCCCTTCTATAGCCTACCTACCTTAGAGGGAACAGGTGGTGGCTAGGTTGGCTCTATAGCCGACCTAAGCAAGGGGAAACCTTGGCTGATCAGCCCAGTAAAGGGGGCGACAACTACTAAACCCTAAGTTCCCAATCTAAACCCTAATTACACTTCTTTATAGGAAAGAAGTGGCTAGGTAGGGTTTTACTACAATCTCGCAGGGTTTTATTGACTACTTTTAGGGAGATTAGGTCTCAACCCAACTGGAGTCATATCATAGAGCATATTGGAGTCATGGTGTATAGACATAAATTGCCTAATGATGCCAAAATCCACCTTGTCTTCCCCATGTCCTGCTTGAAGCCCATGTTGGGAGAGCACGAGTGAGCCCAAATTCTACTACTCAACACCACTAATGATGGAGATATAAGAGCCCAACCACAAGTCATACTTAATTGCAGGATTTTGATGCGTCGCCGATGTACCTATATTGAGTACTGCATTAGAATAATTTGTCACTTGAAGATACAATATGGGAACCATATGAGGAAAGACTAGGTTCCCGAAGTTCATGGAACCTCAACCTTGAGGACAAGGCTGATTTGAAGAGGATGGGCTTGATAGGAGGACCCTAGTAGGGTTGGGTCCTACTCAACTAAGTAGTCACTAATAAAAACCCTATGAGATTATAATAAATCTCACCTAGCTGCCTCTATCTTATAAAGATGGTTGGCTAGGGTTTATCTAGGGCCTTAGGGCTTCCTAGCCGCCACCCCCCATTACTGGGCAAGTCGATTAGGGTTTCTAGCAGGGGCACCTAGCTTATTGCAGCCCCCTAGGCCGTCGCCCCTTACAGGATAAGTTGGCTAGGGTGGAGGACGAGGATGGTGTTAGGATCAATTGGCACTAGGGGGGGGGGGGGAGGGGGGGAGTGGGGGGGGATTGAATTAGTGCAAAAGTGGAAGTGCTCGATTTAAAAACCTTGCTTTCAAGAAGTAAAGAAGTAAAATCGAATCTTTTGTATTTAGTTGGAAATAATTATGAACTTGAAAGTACTGAGAATGATGATCGTATCTTTATATGAAAAATAAGATAAGTAAAGAGCACTCATAATTTATAGTGGTTCGGCCCTAATCTTGGTCTATGTCCACTTTCGAGTCCTCTTCATCGAGACCCACCGGTGTATACTACCAGTCTTCTTTGCATGAAGACTAAACCCTTACAAACTATTAACTTACAAGGGAAACTCTTTACAAGAATACAACACTTAGCTCACTCCCTTCCCCCTTTTCTTTTTCTTATACACTTTTAGCACACACTTATTTTCATAGATTTTTGCTCAATGACTTGTGCGAATACTTATGCTAAATACAAGAAAACTTGGGTATTTATAAGCCCCAATTGGCTTCAGAAGAATGGAGCCAACATTCAAACTCACTTGAAACATCCGGCTATGGGCGGTAAAACCACCGACGCTGATGGTACAACTACCGAAAGCCACCCTTAAAACAAGATACGGGTAGTACAACCGTCGGCCTGGGTGATCCCACCATCGCTTGCTGCACAGATTCTTGGACAGTGGTGGTACAACCATCGCTCATCGATGGTACAACCATCAGGATTTCTGAAAAAGTGATTCTCTTCACTTTTCCAATCCTGACTTGTACCTCTTTTTAACCAATTCTCAGGTCAACTAATTGAGCTCGACTTGAGCTCAATCCAATCCCTTTATGGACCCGGTTGCCTCATATTGAGTTGATTTGGATTCCTTCCAAATCAAACTTAATTAGGGCTTAATCCCTAACTACAACACATTGATTACAACCATAAGGACCATCAAGCTAAACAATGACCTAACTCCCGCTAATTCGGCATTCTTCGGTATTCTTCCGGTGAGTCTTACGGTCTTCCTCCGACGATCTCCCGATGTGTTCCCAGCGAGCTTCCCGATTCCTTCTGCAAAGTCCTAGCGAACTCCCACAACCTCGTCCGAACCTTGACCCGATGCCCAAACTTGATTCAGGCCCATCATTTAGGTATAAGTTAATTCCTCCACCATAGTTGTTGGTTACAGGTGCCCTACAAGCCAATCACATGAGTGATAGCATGTGTGACATGCTGCACGATCTTTTTACTTATGATTATTACTAGTATATTGATAGAACCCAGAAGGAGCTCTATAGATTTTGATCCTTAAGGGGGATCAACCCTTGGAATGCTGTAAGGGTTCCTCCCTCCTAGATTCGGCACAAGGCTGAAATAAAACTGATAATTGCTTAATAAAAAGAGATGGAGGCTACATGTTTATATAAGGTTCCAAACCCTTGCCCTAAGGGGTGCTTGCCGTAATAAAATTATCCTTTTGCCCCTTCTATAGCTTACCTGCCTTAGAGGGAACTGGTGACGGCTAGGTTGGCTCTATAGCCGACCTAAGCAAGGGGAAACCCTAGCCTACCAATCCAGTAAGGGGGGTGGCAGCCACTAAGCCCTAAGGGCTAATCTAAACCATAGCCATACTCGTTTATAAGATATGAGTGGCTTTATTATAATCTAGTAGGGTTTTATTGACTACTTCTAAGGAGATTAGGACTCAACCCTGTTGGAGTCCTATCAAACCCGCCCTCTTAAAATCAGTCTTCTCCTCAAGGCTAAAGTTCCATGAACTCAGGGAACCGGGTCTTTAGCTCCTCGTCAGCTTGGGTGTCAATTGGAAGAACTTGAGCTGAGTCATCGTCTTTAAATTTCTATTTGAGGTGGGATACCTGGAGGATCAACTGTAATTTTGATCTGGTGCACGGATCTGATCTTCAGATTAGGGCCCTAATATGATCCCCAATTTTGCAAGGCCCAAAGAAATAGGGAGACCACTTTCTTGAGGCTTGAATTTTGTGCTGGTGGAGCTTGAGATGAAGGGGGACTTGATCTTTCTCAAGAAACTTTCTTCTACTCCGACGTTTGTCAGGAGGGAGTTTCTTCCTTGCATGGGCTGCCACGTGGTTGCTCTGTAATAGTAGTCGTGCCTTCTTTTGGGGTGAGAGTTATCCTCTAATAAAATCTCTAGTGGTGTGAGCCCGATCTGAGTCTCAGGTGGGTAGGAGTAGTGATTTTTTAGGGCCCATTTTCACTTCTTCGTGTTGTTGACCATCTTGCATGAGGATGGTGCTGACCCCCACTTTGGATGTGTCTGCTCCAATAATAAATATCTGGCCACGATTTGGTGTGGATGACATCATGGTCGTGAGGGCTATAGTTCCACTCGGCCAAGGTAATACTTCTTTCTTTATAATGAGAGAGATGATGTTCATGCTTCGTTGAGTCCTACGAATGATCCTTCCCCTTTTCTGATTTCGCCACTCGAGGGGCTCAATTTTCACGCGATCTTGGGCTGTAGATCAGAGGTCATCATCAAGAAGTCTTTAAGCATCATGGTCTGATCCTAGGGAAAGTCATGGAAGTCACCTGAGATCAGCAACCATGGTGAGTTTGACGGGATGTAATACTTTAGAAGTAGCGTATCTCCGGGAAAAGGATGTAGGGATGTGTCGTAGTGGGAAATAAGTATGGCCGAACAATCCATGTCTCTATCATCTCTTGGTGACCCTTTTCTCTTCGACCTTCTAAGGTTGTAGGAAGCAATCTGACCAAGCAACAACTAGTAGAAGTGTCGGTCTGTTCAGCATAGGATGGTCGGACAGCTTTAGAGGAGGTAATCGGCTCGATTTGGTGGAGACGCCTAAAATTTTAGCATGTTGTGGGAGAGGGTTCTTATCTTCAATCTCATGAAACCCTTGAATTTGAATTGGGAAACCGCTGGATTTTTCTTTTGGTACCCCCTCCAAGTGTTGTGTTGTGGTTGTAGTAGTTGGGCTCCCTCGCAGAATCACCTACTTTCCTTTTCTGAAAAATTTCATGGTTAGCTTTGAAAAATTCCAAAAAACATCTCCAATCATGGACAACTAATCAATGTCAAGCATTATATAAAAACCATCAAGAGCGAGGAGGAAAAAATCAACAACTACGTCTTGCTCCTATAGGATCAGTTTTACCCGCGACACTTCTGGTTGCACTTCAGAATTTGGCTATTAGCTACGTTGAATTCGAATCCATTGTAATCTTCTTTTTGTAGCATTAAGTGGGCAACAACCTTACTGCTCATGAAGTTGAGTGTGCTCCCGTCATCGATGAGGATGATGACGGACTGCTGCTCAAGAAACCCTTTGATCTTCCATTTTTGCAGGTTGGTGTAGCTGGCTAAGGTAGGGACCGTGCGGGTGGCCAGTGGTGGTGTCTCCTCCTTGGGCTTGAGAGTCGTATCTTCAAGTTTGGGTTCTTTAGTCGGCGCAATCATCAGCGGTGTCTCCTTTTTACACTTATGTTCTAGGCTCCATAGTTTATCACAATACCCACATAGGCCCTTTATCGATCTGCCATGAAGGTCTTCTCTTGTTAATTTCTGTGGCTGAGGGGGTTAGCTGACAGTAGGAGGAGGTGAAAGCTTTAGTGTCGCTAGTTGGGGAGCAACTCTAGTCTTATGAGCTTCATAGTTCAATCGCTCCTCTTGATGTCGTGCAAAGGAGATAGCTGCCTTAAGTGTGTACGATTGTCACGCTTTAACTTCTTCTTGAATCTCCAGCTTCAAGCCCTCAATAGAAGTCCTCAATATCTATTTTTTAGACTAATTATAAGTTTGATTAGATAACCTTTCAAACCTGGTTTGGTACTCTTGGATGGTGGAGGTTTGACGGTTCATCACTAATTCTTCGCTAAGGTTCTTTTTACAATCTAAATTTGCACCACGTTGTGATCTTATTAGGCTCAGTGATCGGCCCAATCTAAACTCCTCAAAGAGAGCGCATAATTTAACATCCATACATGTCTCAAGAGCCTCCAATTTGGCTTCGAATAAGCCCACTGATGTCATGACGTAAGGATCTCCAACCTGTTGAATCAAATTGATTAAAGAGTGTAGCTGCAATCTTCAGGTTGAAGGTAGTAATGACAGCAATATCGAGGCTACGGTGGTGAAGTCTCCAAGTGGAGGATAGCAGCCAAGGGTAGCAGCAACGGTGGAGGAAGAAAATGGCAGTAGTAACGTTGGCTGCGGTCCTTCGATGATGCTGCAATGTTGACATTGCAATGTCGTTGAGGCTGCAATTTTTTTGGTGGCTGATATTTATCGAAAGATGGCAGCCAAGAGATCTGAGTTGGAAGGCCATAGCAACGATGGAGGAAGAAGAGGGCAGCAGCAATGTTGGCTACGGCTGTGGTGCGACTTCGTGGCTACAGGTGGCGTCTGTTGTAGCAAGGGTACGATTGCAATAGGAGGAAGACATGGCAGCAATGTACACGACTGTTGCAGAGGAGGGCAGCAGCAGTATGGAGTGAGAGATGACTGTCATTGTGTTCAATTTGTTGCTGGCTATGAGCAAGATAGTTGGCAGCGAACAATTGTTACGGGCTACGATGTAAACAAATTGTAGGGAAAGATCACTGCTAGTAGCTTTTTGCCGTAAGGATCATTACTGGCTGTGATCAAGGTGTTTTGGGTGCGATTTGGGGTTGCAATTTTATGGAGTTTAGGCTACGAATTAGTGTTAGGGCTGTGATAGTAGTAGATGAAGGTTAGGAAAATAGATTTTAGATCTGGGATAGATGGCAGTAAAGGTAGGTGTATCGGTAAGGAAAGTTGGCTGAAAAGGTAAGTGGATCGATAAGGAAGTAGGCTGCGGTTAGGGCTTATTTGGGTGGCTTTTTTATTTTAGTTTAAGGTTTTTGGTAAGGATGGTAGGGTTTGGTGATGAGGAAAAGAGAGTCCAAAATCCTACAAAAAAATAGCACTCAAATCCGATAGAATTTGATGAAAAAAAGTGTGGCGATGTGCAGTCCTACCGAACAGATTTTACACCGGAGAAACAATGACTTCTTGATGTAATTTCCAGAGGAAAGTTCAAGGAAATTTTTTATAAACCCTTGGTTTAGATGTTGGGAATACCAGTAAAAGGTTTGGAGAAATTTTTGCAGCGTAACAGTAAAGAAATGATAGGACTCCAGTAGGGTTGAGTCCTAATCATTCTAGTAGAAGTCAATAAAAACTCTGCTAAATTATAATAAGGCCTCTCCTATCATATAAAGGAGTATGGCCAGAGTTTGGATTAGCCCTTAGGGCATAGTAATCACCGCCCCCCTTACTGGGTAAGTCGGCCAGGGTTTCCCCCTGCCTAGGTCGGCTATAGAGCCAACCTAGCTGCCCCTTGTTCCTATTAAGGTAGGATGGCTATAGGAGAGGCAAAAGGGTAATTTAACCCAGATAAGTGCCCCCTTAGGCTAGGACTTGAACTATTTAAGATGTAGCCACCCCCCTCTTTAAAGGCAATTATCATCTTCAATTCAGCCTTTGTGCCGAGTCTAGGAGGGAGGAACCCCTATAACATTCGAAGGGTTGATCCCCCTCAAGGATCAAAATCTATAGGGCTCCTTTTGGGGTTCTATCATCTGGTATCAGAGCAGCGATCTTGCTGCCCCTGTAGCCATCATCCATGCCTCCACCTTCCCAAGCAGTTCCCACAATTACTATGACACGTGCCTCTACCTTCCACGCCAGCCGTATATCAAATCAGTCTGCCGTTAGCCCCTGTGTTTGATCTGGAATTCTGGTATATTTTATAACCCACGCCTCTTCAATACTGCAAGATCCTTCCTATTACACGTGGGAGAAGTTTTCCAAAGTTTCCTTGCTGTAATTTTTTACCGTCATAAACGTTATCATCGTTGCGAAGGTGAAACGTTGCAGAAATATTTTCAGCCGATTGTTGCTACTTGAAATCAAACTTTTGTTTATCGTTTCTGAATGAAATTTTTACACAATTCTCAAGATCAAGTTGTCTTTCATCTAGATTTGATTTCATGAAAGAACTCCTTCTGTAACTGGTTTTCTTATACGATTTTTCACCATCACGCAGTTCTGGAATTTTACGACGAAGGAATCTACTTTGCATCTTTTGCCCTATTTCCCTACCGTTATGCAGTCAAAATTTTGTCAAAATTTCTATTGGTGTTGACAATATCTAAACCAAGAGTTTCTGTATAATTTTCTTAAACTTTTCCCTGGAATTTATGTTGAGAAATCATCGTTTCTCCGACGCAAAAATTGGATCAGCAGGACAGCACATCGCACACTTCTTTTCACCGAATTCTATCAGATTTGAGTGCTGTTTTTTGTGTGATTTCAGACTCTCCTCTCCTTATTACCAAACCCTACCATCCTTACCAAAAATCCTTCAAAACCATACCCTAAACCGAAACCAAACAGCCACCCAAATCTGCCCTAAACCGCAGCCTACTTCCACCCAAACCGATCCACCTTCCAACCGGCCACCCCTTCTCCAAAATTCCCATGCCACTAACCCGACAACAGAAAAGAGATCTTAATGTTACAGATCTTGAGGCATATACTATGGCATCAGAGGAGGCCATCCATGTAAAGCTTGAAGCCTTTGAAAATCGCATGGAAAAGAAGATTCTTATTCGCCAAATTCAGCATAGGCCGACCATCAAGCCCGAGGAAGTCACACCATGGAGAGACTTTAGATAGGCGAGATGATCCTCAAGAGCATGGACACATCACCTCTGATCCCAAGAATCCATGGGAAGAAGGAGACCCGATCAGATGGATCTCGTGCGCGGAGCGCTATTTTCGGTTCTACCGAACCGCCGATGCCACACGGGTGGAGATTGCTGCCATACACCTCGAGGGAGATGCTATTCAGTGGTTCAATTGGTTTGAACACACCCATGGAGGACTCTCTTGGCAGCAGTTCAAGGAAGGGCTTTTAAACCGCTTCGGTCCGACCGATTTCGATAGCATTGACGGACAATTGGCAAAGATTCATCAAACCTCTATAATACAAGATTACCAAACAATGTTTGAGCATTTATCTAACCAAATTGAAGATTGGTCTAAGAAACAACTTTTATGTACTTTCATTGAGGGCCTAAAGCCAGAAATCCGAGAAGTCAAAGCACGGCAACCGTACACCCTTATGGCGGCAATTTCCTTCGCGTGTATCCAGGAAGAACGATTGAACCATGAGGCATGGAGGACAAGGGTCACTCCCCAACCAGCCATACCAAGGCCTATTGCCCCCTCTACTGCCATCCAAGCCCCCGCATCAAAAAAATTGACAAGAGATGAGCTTCGTGAACGATCGGCTAAAGGATTATGTTGGCATTACGACGAACCATGGAGCCGCGAACATCGCTGTCAAAAGGATCGGCTCCTTATGATTGAAGCAGTGGAGGATGAGGACAACGAACCATCTGAAGAAGGCCTCGAACCCAAAGAGGAAGCCATAGAGGAAGAGCCCCAACTGGCTGACTATGCAGTGCATGCATTGGCCGACTACTCCAATCCGCAGACGATGAAAGTTGGAGGACTTCTAAAGCAGTAACCCATCATCGTTCTCATCGACATAGGTAGCACAAATAACTTCCTCGATAGTAAGGTTGCTGCTCGTTTAGCACTTCAAATCAAAGGTTACAAGAAGTTCGACGTAAAGGTTGCCGACGGTCGAATCCTTAATTGCGACCAACGATGCCCGCGGGTGAAGCTACTCCTCCAAGACCAAGAAGTGGTAGCCGATTTCTTTCTCCTACCCATCGATGACTATGAAGCCATGCTTGGGATCGAATGGCTCACAATGTTAGATGATATCTCCTGGAATTTTTCTAAATTAATTATGAAATTCTATTGCAAAGAGAGACAGGTCACATTACGAGGCAATCGCGGGAGCCATATCTCCACCGTTTCAACGCAACAGATGGAGAAAGTTTTGCACAAAGCACATGGGGGATTTTTTATGCATATCCAGCAGCCATCTAAGGGGGAGAATATACAAATTTCAGATCCTAAGCTTGCCCTCTTGCTGGATGAATTTGAAGATGTTTTCACGGAGCCACGCGGGCTGCCCCCTAACCGGTAGCATGACCACCATATTCCTATTCTGTCGGGCAAACCTCCAGCAAATATGCATCCATATCGCTACCCTCACTTACAGAAGGATGAGATCAAGAACATCATCAAAGAGATGCTTGATACCGGGGTAATTCGACTGAGTTGCAGCCCTTATTCTTTACCGGTGTTGCTAATGCGCAAGAAGGACGGTACATGGCAGATGTGCATTGATTATCGGGCCTTAAACGCTATCACCATCAAGGATAAATATCCTATACCCATCATAGATGAGCTCTTGGATGAACTAAAAGGAGCCCGAGTCTTCACTATACTAGATCTCCATTCCGGTTATCACCAGATTCGGGTATGCAATGAAGATATTCCAAAAACTGCATTCCACACGCATAACGGCCACTACGAGTTTTTGCACTTGCGAACTGTTCTAACAATTATCCAGGAGAATACTCTTTATATGAAATAGTCAAAGTGCAGCTTCTTACAATGTAAAGTAGAGTATCTTGGGAAAATTATATCAGAGGATGGAGTGGCGGTAGACCCGACAAAGATCGAGGCAATGCAAGGATGGCCGAAACCTACAAACGTAAAATCACTGCGTGGCTTCCTTGGACTCACGGGCTACTACCAGAAATTCATAAAAGATTATGGCAAGATCAGTGCCCCACTCACTTCCCTACTAAAGAAAGACTCCTTCTTATGGTCGGAACAAGCTTCTACAGCCTTTGAACGACTCAAGACCGCCATGACGACGACGCCGGTCCTAGCATTACCTGATTTTAGCCGCACCTTCGTGATCGAGGCCGACGCGTCTAGAGTTGGGATTGGAGCTGTTCTAATGTAAGGTGGCCAACCTCTTACCTACACCAGCAAGGCATTGTCTCCCTCACACTTGAAAATGTCGGTATATGATAAAGAAATATTTGCCATTGTACACGCCGTCACAAAGTGGAGACTCTACCTGATCGGTCGGCGCTTCCGAATTAAGACTGACCATGGAAGTTTTAAGTATTTCTTGGAGCAAAAAATATCCTCCGTGGAGCAGCAATGTTGGTAACTAAACTTCTCGGATTTGATTATGAAGTTACTTATCGAAAAGGAAAAGAGAATGTTGTTGCAGATGCTCTATCTCGGCTCCCGGGGCAAGCAAAAATTTCAGCCATCTCCCTTCCCACCACCGATTTCCTCGAACACATTAGGGAGGAATGGAAGAATGATCCGGAAATCTGAAGCATCATAGAAAAATTGGAGAAGGATCCGGATTCCATATGACACTACACGTGGGCCTCGAAGGGCTTACGCTATAAACACCGAATTGTTGTTGTTCCTTCTTCTCCTCACATTCAACTTATTCTGCATGAAATGTACTCTTCACCTTCGGTAGGGCACTCTAGATTTCTAAGGACTTATAAAAGGGTAAAGCAAAACTTCTTCTAGAAGGGCATAAAGAAATCAATTTATGATTATGTATCCAAATGTGATGTATGTCAGCGGCATAAAGGAGAAACAATGGCAAGTCCCGGTAAACTACAGCCGCTACCTATACCAGATTTGACTTGGATGGGCATCTCCATGGATTTCGTCGAAGGATTGCCACTATCTCAAGGTAAAAGCACAATCTTTGTGGTGGTAGATCGCCTAACTAAGTATGCTCATTTTTGTGCTGTGAGACATTCCGATACTGCTGCCACTATTGCTCAGATTTTTGTGGAAAATAGTGTGAAATTGCATGGGATGCTAAGATCGATAGTAAACGACCGTGATAAGGTGTTTACAAGTAAATTTTGGACCAAGCTCTTCCATCTATAGGGCACCCAATTGAAGATGAGCATAGCCTATCATCCACAAACAGAAGGCCAAACAGAGGTGGTGAATAGATGCCTCGAGACTTACTTATGATGCTTCACCAGCAACCGACCCAAAGAGTGGACAAAATGGCTTCTCTAGGCTGAATGGTGGTACAACACAACTTTTCATTCATCGACTAAATGTACCCCTTACGAGGCACTGTATGGCCGACCACCCCCTGTAATTCCCAGATATGTACTTGGTTCGGCCAAAGTGGATTAGTTTGTCCAAGACCTAATTAATAGGGATAAACTGCTATAGCTACTGAAGGACAACCTAACTACCGCTCAAGCCCGCATGAAGTAACAAGTAGACAATCATCGGAGTGAGCAAAAATTTTCAGTAGGAGATTGGGTTTATCTCTGCCTACAACCATACAAGCAGCTATCCATCAACACTAGAGCATCGATGAAATTGTCTCCATGATTTTATGGACCATATCAGATTTTGGAACGCATTGGGGTCGTGGCATACTGACTTAAACTTCCAGATGATGCCAAAATTCATCCCGTCTTCCACGTATCCTTACTGAAGCCGAAATTGGGTGAACATGAACTGGCTCATACTCAGCTGCCGAGCACTACAATTGAAGGTGAAATCCAAGCCCAACCTGAAGCTATACTTGATCGAAGAATTGTGATGCACCGACGAAGCCCCTCCACCAAAGTACTTGTGAAGTGAAATAACTTACTATATGAAGACGCAACATGGGAGTCACACGAAGAGCTGAAGACTCGGTTCCCATGTTTATGGATCCTCAGCGTTTAGGACAAGGCTGATTCTGAGAGGGCAGACTTGATAGAGCTCTAGTAGGGTTGAGTCCTAATCATTCTAGTAGAAGTCAATAAAAACTCTGCTAAATTGTAATAAGGCCTCTCCTATCTTATAAAGGAGTATGGCCAGAGTTTGGATTAGCCCTTAGGGCATAGTAGTCGTCGCCCCCCTTACTGGGCAAGTTGGCCAAGGTTTCCCCCTACTTAGGTCAGCTATAGAGCCAACCTAGCCGCCCCTTATTCCTACTAAGGTAGGATGGCTATAGGAGGGGTAAAAGGGTAATTGAACCTGGATAAGTGCCCCCTTAGGCTACGACTTGAACCCTATTTAAGATGTAGCCGCCCCCCTCTTTGAAAGTAATTATCATCTTTAATTCAGCCTTTGTGCCGAGTCTAGGAGAGAGGAACCCCTATAGTGTTCCAAGGGTTAATCCCCCTCAAGGATCAAAATCTATAGGGCTCACTTTGGGGTTCTATCAGGAAATAGGGCAAAAGACAAAAGGTAGATCCTTCGTTGTAAAAATTCCAGAACTGTGTGCTGGTGAAAGATTAAACAAGAAAACTAGTTCCAGAAGGAATTTTTTCAAGAAATCAATCGCATATGAAAGCCAAGTTGATCTTTAGAATTGTATAAAAATTTTGGCCACAAAGATAAACAAAAGTTTGGTTTCAAGAGGCCACTAGACGGAAGGTAGATTCTCCATCATAAAATTTTAGTACTGCACAACGAAGAATCGCAGCGCTATAAGTCCAGATCCAGAAGGAGTTTTTTAATGAGATCAGTTTTAGATGAAAGCTAAGATGATCTATGAAATTATTTAAAAGTTTCAACTAAAAAGGACGATTAAAAGTTCAGTTCCAAGAAGCAACAATCGGTTGAAAATTTCTGCAGTGTTTCACCTTCGCAATGATGATAACGTTTGCGACGGTAAAATTTTGCAACAAGGAAATTTTGAAAAAATATATCCCATGTATAAGATAGAGGAATAACAGTAACAAGAGGTGTGGGCTTGGAGTTTTTACCAAATCTTTTGATGTTGATGCAGAGGAAGGCAGTAGATTGATTTGATCTGCGATTGGGGTAGTTGACGATGGATGGAGGTGACGTCAAAAGTAATTATGGGAATTGTTGGAAGATGGGGGCGTGGATGATGGCTACAGGGGCAGCAAGATCAGTACTCTGATACCAAATGATAGAACCCCAGAAGGAGCTCTATAGATTTTGATCCTTGAGGGGGATCAACCCTTGGGACACTATGGGGGTTCCTCCTTCCTAGATCCAACACAAGGTTGAAATAAAATTGATAATTATTTAATAAAAAGAGATGGAGGCTACATGCTTATATAGGGCTCCAAGCTCTAGCCCTAGGGGGTGTTTGCCTAACTAAAATTACTCTTTTACCCCTTCTATAGCCTACCTACCTTTGAGGGTACAGGTGCCGACCTAAGCAGGGGGAAACCCTAGCCTACCAACCCAATAAGGGGGGCGACAGCCACTAAGCCCTAAGGGCTAATCTGAACCATAGCCATACTCCTTTATAAGATAGGAGTGGCTTTATTACAATCTAGTAGGGTTTTATTGACTACTTCTAGGGAGATTAGGACTCAACCCTACTAGAGTCTTATCACATATTCTGATATTATATTATTTATTATATATATATATATTGTGATGTCCTTGGTTCTGTGCAATAGGAATCAAATCATGATGAGATCATAATAATGAGATTGATTCACCTTTAAACACATATCCTAAATAATCTCAGTCATAGGTTACTCGAGAGGGACATCGAGATAACCAGACAGATCGATGTACTATATACCCGTCCATATGATGGAGGCAACTGGTCTCATAGACACTTGTGTGGAGACACTAAAGATATAGTACAGGTGCTCATTGGAGAATGAGTTCACTGATTGATCTGCTTATGAAATATAATATGGTTAATGATATCTAATGTAAGATAGCAATTTCATAGTCCCAGTTGTGTATCTGATCCTTAGACTTGAGACACCAAGGATGCCTTGTTTGAGTACTCATTTCTTTGATGCTAGACTTATAGGCTTGGAAAGTTCCAGATCTGAGATAGTTGTTTATCGGGATTGGTAGAAAACCTTATGAAGGCAATTGAGTGTCAATAAAAGATCATTCACTCTCGGTATCATGAGAGGAATATCACATATATGCTTGCTCAGACAAATCCCTAGCTAGGGTTATTCAAATGAGAGAGAAGAAGTTCTTTGGGAGAACCCAATTAGAGCGACTCAGATGGATTCTGTATGTGATCTGATAGTACCAAGTCTGATATACGATCTCTGAAATATTAGTTGGATGATGGATTATAGATATATGGTAACTGTGGATAAATAGATCTGATGGATTTGATCCCCCTGTACTGTTTGGAGACTATGGCATAGTAGCTTAGTATGTTTATAGTCGATGAGTCAAGTGAATTATTATGAGGATAATAATTCACTATATTAAAAGGAGTTCTAATGGGAGTGACTCACGGCTAGCTTGATATCGGGCCTAGAGGGTCACACACTTATGGTGGATGCTTCAATGAATAGAGGATTGGATGGAGATCCAATTAGCCCCTATTCTTGTTAGATGAGTTCCTGCACTGATGGACTCATTGCATGAGGCCCAATTAGAGGCCTAAGAAGATTATTGGATAGAGATCCAATAATATAAGATTAATGGATAATTGGATGGAGATCCAATACCCACTATGGCATAAACCCTAGGGTTTTTTGGTGGCTCTCTATAAATAGGAGGGAGGTTCATTGTTGATAGATTGGAGCTTTGGCCACCCCCTCCTATTCTCCTCCCTCCTTCTGCGCAAGTGTTGCGAGATCAGATTGGAGGAGTTTCGCTACAGAGATCCATCATTCGGATACCGCTAGAAAGGAAGATATTTAACTTCATTCATCCTCATTATCTAGATCTGGAATACAAGGATATACGATCTCCCTAGGTAAAACAATCTCTCACATAATGTGATTTTTTTTATTTTTGCTGCTTTCTCGCGACCCAATCTTTTGCACGATGATTTGATCTGCATGGGAAACCTATTTTTTGTTTTAATTTCTACTACGCATGTGATGCTCCCATTGATGTTTCCCAATGATGGAATCAGAGCCAAGGTTTTCAAGCGAAATATTGGTTTTAAACTATGTGTGATAAGATTGAATCATGTAGAACTGTTCCACACATTCTTGTTGCATTTTTGCAGTGAAGATAGTGTGGAAAGGTGGATGATGAGATCATCACTAAAGGGACACTGATAAATGGCTTATGTGTATTAGACACTTTTCGCACATCATGAATATAAATACATCTGAGAGGAAAAGAGATAAGGTGAACAATTCATACCAATGGCATTGCAAGCTAGGTCATATACATGAAGGAAGGATTCAAAAGTTGCTGAAAGATAGATACTTAGATCCATTTGACTATGAGTCATATGCAACTTGCGAACCATGCCTTCATGGGAAGATAACCAACTCTCCTTTTAGTGAAATTGGAGAGAGAGCCATTGAGTTATTGGAACTCATACATAGAGATGCATGTGGTCCCATGTCGACTCAGGCTATAGGTGGTTACTCATACTTCATTATATTTACTGATGATTTCTGTAGGTAAGGACACATGTACTTGATGAAGTACAAGTCCGAGGCCCTTCAGAAATTCAGAGAATATAAGAATAAAGTAGAGAACCAGATTGGAAAGAGTATTAAGTCTCTTCGATCTGATCGAGGAGAAGAGTGCTTGAGTACAGAGTTTACCAATTTCCTCAAAGACAATGAGATTCTATCCCTGTTGTCACGAATGGTCATCGCTTAATGCAGCACCTTCGCTCGACGAACCGTTCATGGCCATTTCTTGTTTGTACAGATGTTTGGCAGCTTGTTTTACCTTGAGTTTATGTGTTTTTACCTAAGAAATGTGAGCAAAAGTCATGTAGAAGGTTGTAGAACGATCGCTTGTTGTGTGGAGCTAAAAGAGCCCAAAACAACCTCATTTTTGGGTCTTTTTCATGTGCTGCGGTGACCACACTAAGTGGTGCAAAATGTCAGTCATTTCAGCACCTTGGAACCCCCCGGGTGGCACCGGGCTGAATGGGGTTTCGAGTATATGTAGCGCGCAGGCTTTCATCAATAATTGAACTTGTCTTGTATCCGATACCTTAGGAACCGTCATTTATGGACTTAAGACCGTTCTTACAACCTTCTAAAGTCCTGTTTCGCTCTCTTTCTCTCTTTTCTCTACTACTCTCAAGGTGTTCTTATTAGATGAGACTCTATGCTGATGGGCTCCTTGATTAAGGCCCAATTAGAGGCCTAAGGAGATTATTAGATAGAGATCCAATAATGCAAAGTTAGTGGGTTATTGGATGGAGATCCAATACCCACTAAGGCAGGAGCCCTAGGATTTTTGGTGGCTCTCTATGAATAGGAGGGGAGACTCATGGTTGATAGCTGTAGCTTTAGCCACCACCTCCTATTCTCCTCCCTCCCTCTGAGTAAGAGTTGCAAGATCATATTGGAGGAGTTTTGCTGTAGAGATCCATCGTGTGGATACCGCTAGAGAGGAGGATGCTTGACCTCCTTCATCTTCTCCATCCAGATCTGGAATACAACGATATACGATCTCCCTAGGTAAAATCAATCTCTCATACATCATGGTTTTTTTTGTTTTTTGTGATTTTACTTGTGACCCCAATCTTTTGCATGACAATTTGATCTGCGTGGGAAATCGATTTTTGTTTTGATTTTCGCTGTGCATATGATGCACCCTATGAGGTTTCCCAACAATGGTATCAGAGCCAAGGTTTTTGTGCGAAGGATATATTTTAAACTGCGTATGATGAGATTGAATCACGTATAACTATTCTACATGCTTGTTGCAACAATTGGTAGCGAAAGTAGGCATTGCCTGGGGGGAGGGGCGGCCACATGCATGCTGTCTGTATGCAGAGGTGGCTGGCCACGGCCAGGCCCCCTTCAGGGGCAATCAGCCATGGCCTAGCTACCTACAAGGGCCAGTCGGTAGTTGCCAGCCCGTAAGGGGTTGCTGCCCGCGGCCAGACCTGTTGCCAACAAGGGCGGCGGTGCCGGTCGTATGGGTGGCCACCCCTTGGCACGGCGACTGCCGACCGCAAAGGGCAGCTGTCGCCTGCGCAGGAGTAGCGGCGGCGACGACGTAGTGATGGTGAAGGAGGGCTAGGGCATCTTTTTGAGAAAAAGATGGTTACGCCCATTAGAATTTGAGAAATTCCAACTATGTCCCCTTATACATAATTCCTTAAATGCCCTCAATAGTTCTGAAAATTTCAAGGACTGTCCTCTTATCTAGAATACCAAAAATACCCTCAACAATTCTGGAAATTCTGAGGACTGTCCTCATCTATAATTTTAAAAATACCCTTGACAATTTTAGAAATTTTGATGATTATCCTCTCATCCAGAAGTATGAAAATGCCCTTGACAATTCTGAAAATTTCGAACATATCCTCAAATTTCTAAAAAAATAATTAATTAAATAGTTTAATTAATTATTATATATATCTAGTAATCCTACATATGATGTGATGTACATGTGATGTATGATGTGAGTGGATGATCATGAGCTATGTGTTGTGATGTGTGTAATTGTGATTATTATTATTATTATTATTAGGGCCTGCGAGTTTATGTTTTTCTTGTTTATTGTCCGGCCTACGTGCCTGTGATTATTTGTAATTACATGAAGAGGCGCAGTGGAGTGTGGAGGTTACAACGGGACCCACGATGCCATGTCGGGAGATAACAATGCATGGTGATCCGATAATCCGACGAAATCGATAATGACGAGATCAACAATCACAAGGCATGGAGATGTGCTAATGCACACATAGATCCTATTGTGAGTGATTAGGCCCAGTGGCTCCGGCTTAATCATATTAGGTGACAGCTCATGATCATCCGATGTGGCTTGCATATGTGATGTGTTATACACTTACTAGATATATGTATATATATATTTGCATGTGATGTAGATATATATTAAATATGTATGTATGTGACACGATATATTAGGAGACCGATAGAAAATACAAAACCCCTCCTACGATAATATTAAGTCGGTAAGCGTGAGGCAATAAGATTGACCCACGTGGCCTTCCATCGTTACAGGAAGAAATTGAATCCCGACATAGGTTGAGTTGGTCGAGTCACTTAAGGCTCACCTATCTACGTGATCGAGTTCTTGCCTACGACATATATATATCATCGATGACCGAGGACATGGTATGACTTGGTCGAGCAGTCGAGAGCATATCCATCGAATCAGACTCATCGTATAACGATGGTGATGACTTTACTAAACTTCATGGTTGGTCGAGCAGTCGAGACCATGATGATTCAGAGGCCGAACATGACGGGAATCATAAGGAGTTGTGATTAACAAGAGTTATCTACCTTTTGGGCTTAGTGTAGTTGGTCGAGTCCCTCGAGATTGCAATAAGATGCCAATTGGATCCCGATCCCCACTAGGAGTCTACCGGAGACTTTCGTCTCACGTGTCGAGGGTGTCATGTGATTCCCTAGGAAAATAGTGGGAGTATATTAAGATAGAAGTCCATATTTTAATTAGTATTTCTGTATAATCTGCATGTTATTTATTTTGCTATATCTTGTTTTGTTATAAACATGTCGCTCACAAACCCCCTATGTGACATACTTGATGCCAACCACTTCACAGGTCCAAACTATACAAATTGGCTCCACAATTTGAGAATTATTCTCACGGTAGAGAAAATCACATATGTCCTTGATACAATTCTGCCCACGTCGGAAGAAGGGGCAAGCGAGGATGAGATCGCTCACTATGTGAAGTATATAGATGATTTCATGTTAACAAAATGTTACATGTTGGCCTCCATGACTCCTGAGTTACAAAGGCAACATGAGAGCATGGATGCAGATTCTATCCTTCTTCATCTCCTCCAGCTGTTTGAGAAACAGGGAAGAACTCAAAGATATGAGATATCTAAGAAACTCTTCCAAGCCAGGATGATAGAAGGGACATCGATTGAGAACCATGTCCTAAAGATGATAGAGTGGATCGAGAAACTCATAGGTCTAGGAAAGTCCTAGAGGATAACCTATGCGTTGATCTTATACTTCAATCCCTACCAAATTCCTTTTCTCACTTCATCATGAATTTTAACATGAGCAAGTTTGAGGTGACTCTTCCTGAGCTCCTCAATATATTGAGGGAAGTTTAGAGTGCCATCAAGAAGGAGAAGTCAGTTCTCTATATTGGTGAGACCAAAAAGAAAAGGAAGGTCAACAAGACCCTTAACAAGGGCAAGGGCAAAGAAAGATTAGGTAAGGCAAAGGTTGCAAAGAAATACCCAGGAAAGGACAAAGGATAATGCTTCCACTATGGCCAAGACAGACATTAGAAGAGGAACTACAAGGACTATTTTGCAGAGAAGGTGAGACAGAAGCTTGGAGAAGCTTTAGGTATATTCATGATCAATCTCCACTTGTCAGATTTTCATGATAACACATGGGTATTGGATACCGGGAGTATTTATCATATCTGCAATTCGTTGCAGGTTCTAGCAAGACCTAGGAGATTGGCTAGAGGCGAGATGGACCTCAAGATGGGCAATAGAGCAAGAGTTACTGCAGTTGCTATTGGAGAGGTCACCCTACATCTTCTTGATGGAGCTATTATTGCATTAGATGCATGCTATTTTGTTCCCTCTACTATCAAAAATATTATTTCTATCTTTTGTTTGACAATTAGTGGATATAAATTAGTTTTGGAGAACAATAGTTGTTCAATAATCATGGATGATGAGATCATCACTAGAGGGACCCTTAAATGGTTTATATGTGTTAGACACTTCTCCACATATCATGAATATAAATATGTCTAAGAGGAAAAGAGATGAGGTGAATAATGCATACCTATGGCATTGTAGGCTAGGTCATATACATGAGGGAAAGATTCAAAAGTTGCTGAAAGATGAATACTTAGATCCATTTGACTATGAGGCATATGCAACTTGCGAACCTTACCTTCATGAGAAGATGACCAACCTTCCTTTTAGTGGAACTGGAGAGAGAGCCACCGAGTTATTGGAACTCATACATAGTGATGTATGTAGTCCCATGTCGACTCAAGCTATAGGGGGTTACTCATACTTCGTTACATTCACTGATGATTTCTCTATGTATGGACACATGTACTTAATGAAGTACAAATCTGAGGCCTTTGAGAAATTCAAGGAATATAAAAATAAGGCAGAGAACCTAATTGGAAAGTGTATGAAGACTCTTCGATCAGATCGAGGAGGAGAGTACTTGAGTATGAAGTTCACCCATTTCCTCAAGGACAATGAGATTCTATCCCAGTGGACACCTCCTTATACACCTCAGCTCAATGGTGCATCTGAAAGGAGGAACTGCATGCTGTTAGACATGGTGCGGACCATGATGAGTTTCGCTGACCTACCCATTTCATTCTGGGGTACGCCCTAGAGACTGCAGCTTACCTTCTGAACAGAGTTTCATCAAAGTCGGTAGTGTCTACACCATATGAGATATGGAAAGGAAAGAAGCCCGATCTTAAGATTGTTAAGATTTGGGGCTGTCCTGCCCACGTTAGAAGACACAACCTCGATAAGTTAGAATCAAGGACAGAATTATACATATTCGTGGGATACTCAACGGAAACTTGTGGATATTATTTCTATCATCCCGAGGACCGGAAGGTCTTTGTTTCCAAGAGAGTTGTATTCCTTGAGAAGAAACACATTCTTGGTGAAAACAGTGGGAGTAAGATAGAATTGAGCAAGGTTGTAGAACCTAGCTCAAGCGCCATTCCTGAGCCCGAGTCTGTTCTGGTACCTAACACACAAGTTCCAACTTTACGTAGGTCTAATAGAGTACCTCACCCTCCTGAAAGATATGTGGGACATATCAGTAGAGATGATTCTCAGGATATTGATCCTCAAACCTACGAGGAGGCTATTATAAGTATAGACTCCGGGAAGTGGCAAGAAGCCATGAATTCTAAGATGGATTTCATATACACTAACAAGGTTTGGAACCTTGTGGATGCACCTAAGGGTATTGTACCCATCGGCTGCAAATAGATCTTCAAGAAGAAGATCAGAGTGGATGGAAAGGTAGAGACCTATAAAGCAAGGTTGGTAGTTAAAGGATATCATCAAAGACAAGGAGTTGACTATGACGAAACCTTTTCACCTGTAGCCATACATAAGTCCATTAGAATTATTTTGGCCATTGCAACACACTATAACTATGAGATCTAGCAAATGGATATCAAAGTGGCATTCCTCAATGGCAACCTCGAGAAGGAGGTGTATATGATACAGCCAAAGGGATTCGTATCCAAATAGAATCAAGATCAAGTGTACAGATTGCTTAGATTTATTTATGGATTGAAGCAAGCTTCTCGAAGTTGGAACATAAGATTTGATGAGGTGATCAGATCTTCTGACTTTATTAAGAACGAAGATGAGTCTTGTGTGTACAGGAAGGTAAGTGGGAGCGCTATCACCTTCTTGGTACTATATGTGGATGACATCATAATCTTTGGAAATGATATATGAATGCTCTCCACAGTAAAGGCTTGGCTAACCAGAAACTTCTCCATGAACGACTTAGGGGAAGCATCCTATATTTTGGGAATCGAGATCTATAAAGATAGACCCTTAAGGATGCTTGGCTTGTCCCAGTGTAGGTACATAGACTCCATTGTCAAAAGGTTTGACATGAAGAATTCCAAGAGAGATCTTATACTGATGAGACATGGAATATCACTTTCCAGGAGTATGTCCCTAAAGACTCCTGAAGAAAGGACAGACATAGATAAGATACCTTATGCCTCAGCGATAGGGTCTATCATGTATGTGATGCTATGTACCAGGCCTGATATAGCACATGCTCTGAGTGTCACGAGCAGGTATCAGGTAGATCCAGGTTTAGAACATTGGAAGGCAGTAAAGTGTATCCTTAAGTACTTAAGAAGGACTAAGGATCTTTTACTGATATATGGAGGAGGTAACCTCCAGGTTGAGGGCTATACGTACTCGAGTTTTCAGTCTGATATTAATGATAGCAAGTCAAATTCAGGGTATATTTTCACCATGAATGGAGGAGCAATAAGCTGGAAGAGTTCCAAGCAAGATACTACTGCTGACTTAACCAAAGTGGCGGAATACATTGCTGTAGTAGAAGCAGCAAGACAAAGGGGTGTGGATGAAGAAGTTCATCGAGGATGTGGGAGTCATACCAAGCAGGTGGAGCTGACTCCCATATATTGGGATAGCGACAGGGCGATAACTATAGCAAGAGAACCCAAGTCTCATCAGAATTGTTCTGAGGAGGTTCCATCTGATTAGAGCGATAATGACCCGAAAAGATATAGCAATGGAAAGAGTTCCATCCAAAGATAACATTAGGAGATTGTTGGTTACAGGTGCCCTGCAAGCCAATCACGTGAGTGATGGCACGTGTGACATGTTGTATGATCTTTTTGCTTATGATTAATATTAGCATATTCTCACATTATATTATTTGTTACATATATATTGTGATGTCCTTGGTTCTGTGCAATGGGAATCAGATCATGATGAGATCACGATAATAAGATCTTTTCACCTTTAAACACAGATTCTAAATAATCTCGGTCATAGGTTACTCAAGAGGGACATTGAGATAATCGGATAGATTGGTGTGCTATATACCCGTCCATATAATGGAGGCGGTTGGTCTCATAATCACTTGTGTGGAGACACTAAGGATATAGTATAGGTGCTCATTAGAGAATGAGTTTACTGATTGATCCGTTTATGGAATGCTATATGGTTAATGATACCTAATGTCAGATAGCGATTCCATAGTCCCAGTTGTGTATCTGGTCCTTAGACTTGAGACACCAAGGATGCCTTCTATGAGTACTCCTTTCTTTGACGCTAGATTTACATATTTGGAAAGTTTCAGATCTGGTACAGTTGGTTATTGGGGTTGGTAACCAACCTTACATAGGCAATGAAGTGTCAATAGAGGATCATCCACTCTCAGTATAATGAGAGGAATATCTAATATGTGCTTGCTCAGACAAATCCCTAGCCAGGGTTATTCAGATTGAGAGAGAAAGAGTTCTCCGGTATAATCCGAATAGAGTAAGACAAACTGATTCCGTATATGACTTGACAGTACTATATCCAATATACGGTCTCTGGAATATTATTTGGATAAGAGATTATAAATACATGATAACTGTGGATAGACAGGTCCGATGGATTTGATCCCCTCTGCACCGTTTGGGGACTATGGTGTAGTGGCCTAGTACGTCCATAGTCGATGAGTCGAGTGAATTATTATGAGGATAATAATTCACTATATCAGAAATAATTCTGATGGGAGTGACTCACAGCCAGCTCGGTATCGGGCCTAGAGGGTCACACACATATGGTGGATGCTTTAGCGAATAGAGGATTGGATGAAGATCCAATTAGCCCCTATTCTTATTAGATGAGACTCTGTGCTTATAAGCTCCTTGATTAAGGCCCAATTAGAGGCCTAAGAAGATTCTTGGATAGACATCCAATAATACAAGGTTAGTGGATTATTAGATGGAGATCCAATACCACTAAGGCAGGAGCCCTAGAGTTTTTGGTGGCCCTCTATAAATAGGAGGGGAGACTCATGGTTGATAGGCTGCAGCTTTAGCCACCACCTCCTATTCTCCTCCCTCCCTCTGAGCAAGAGTTGCAAGATCAGATTGGAGGAGTTTCGCTACAGAGATCCATCGTATGGATACCGGTAGAGAGGAGGACGCTTGATCTCCTTCATCTTCTCCATTCAGATCTCGAATACATATACGATCACCCTAGGTAAAATCAATCTCTCACACATCATGATTTTTTTTGTTTTTATAGTTTTTTCTCGCGACCCCAATCTTTTGCACGATGATTTAATCTGCATGGGAAACCGGTTTTTGTTTTGATTTTCGCTGCGCATGTGATGCACCCGCTGAGGTTTCCCAACATTACAAATACGAAAACGTGCCTTAATATTCTTGAAGCAAGCTTGGAGGAACTCTACCAAGGCCAACGACGACTCCTTGGGGTAGAGAGCTCATAAGAAGAAGCTGAATCTCCGATCAAGAAAGTTGAATCTCTGATCGATCAACTAACAGAGGACACCAAAGATTCTGTACGACATCTACACGAAGTTGTGGCGGAACTCACGGCTAAGGTGATGGTGTTAAAAAGGACTCTTGATGCAAGAGGGAACAATAGCCACGCTGTGCCACCACAAAGCTTCAGGGCACCGGAGCCGCATTGCTACAGGGGTGCTAGGGATGCCAAAGAGCTTGAAAATTTGTTGTTCGACATGGAATAGTATTTTTGTTCTACAAGGCTCGATTCTGAAGAGACCAAAGTTGCTATAGCAACAATGTATCTGAATGGAGATGCAAAACTTTGGTGGCGAACCGGTTGGGAAGAGATCTAGCAAGGCAGATGTCGAGTGGATACATGGGAGACTTGAAGCGAGAGTTGAGAACTCAATTCTTGCCCGAGAACACAAAGTTTATCGCAAGAAGGAAACTGAGACAACTCTGCCAAAGTACTACAATTCGAGACTATGTGAAATAATTTTCAGCACTAATGCTGAATATACAGGACATGTTTGAAAAAGATGAGCTATTTAGCTTCCTCGATGGCTTGAAGCCATGGGCACAACAAGAACTACATCGAAGGAATGTCATCGACGTAGTCGGGACAATTGCAGCCACAAAAAGGCTAACTGACTTTGATTCTTCGGAGGATTTGAGAAAGAAGAAATAATCTTCAAGAAATTGCCTAGCTAAATACTCTCGAGTGAAGGAGTCTAGGGGCGAACAAAAGAAGAAGAATTTTCACAAGGGACCAAGCTCAAAAGGTAAAGTCCCAAAGTCTGGTGGATGCTTCTTGTATGGAGGACTGCACATGGTGAGGGAGTGCCCATAAAAGCAAGCACTCAATGCTTCAACTGCATCGATATAACCCCATAAGTCAAACAAGGGCAAAGTTGTTGCCCTTAATTCGAGCAGCTCTGAGTCCAGTAACGACAGTGAGGCATCACAAGGACCAAGGATAGGAGCAATGTGTTTGTTGAATGCGTTGCGTGGTCAAGTGGGCGAGAACACAAAGGCAAAGCCACCGAAGGCAGGAAGTAGCGAGTTGATATATGTGGACATCATGCTTAATGGTCGTACGACCAATGCAATGGTTGCAATGATGGACATGGGCGTGACCCACAATTTTATTGCCGATCGAGAAGTTAAGCGGCTGGGACTGATCTTGCAGAAGAGTCCAAATCGTATGAAGGTTGTGAACTCGGAGGCCAAGCTGATCTCTAGACGAGCAAAGGGGGTCCCCATCAAGATCGAAACATGGAGTGGGAGCACAAACTTGATGACGGTGCCATTGGTCGACTTCCAAGTGATTCTCAGAATGAAGTTTATGCATGCGGCGAAGTTGGTGCCAATGTCGTTCCTAAACTTTCTATGTCTAATGGGAGGCGACGATCCCTGCGTGGTTTCAGTTGCTCGAGGAGGAACTAAGGACCCACAACAAATATCAGCTTTACAATTGAAGAATGACGTACGAAAAGGTGAATCAACCTTTGTAGCTGCTATGAAGCTAGAGACACTTGACGGGGAGGCCATTCAAGAACCTGATGTTATGGTGAACATCCTGAAGGAGTTCTCAGATATGATGCTAACAGAGTTATCGAGAACTCTACCGCCATGCAAATGCGTGGATCATTGGATTGAGCTGGAGCCGGGAGTTAAGCCTCCAACGAGACCACCATATGTATGGCCCCTCCAGAGTTGGCAGAACTGAGGAAGCAGTTAGACGAACTGCTAAGCAGTGGTCTCATCCACAATTCCAAAGCACGTTTCGGAGCTCTAGTCCTCTTCCAGAAGAAACAAGATGGGAGCCTCCAATTATGCATTGATCATCGAGCCCTGAACAACATGGCAGTGAAGAATAAGTACCCCATCCCGCTCATCGTGGACTTGTTCAATCAATTGGGCAAGGCCAAGTACTTCTCCAAACTCGACCTTTGGTCGGAGTATTGGCAGGTGTGCATTGCAGAAGGTGATGAGGCGAAGACTACTTGTGTGACCAACTATGGAGCATTCAAGTTCTTGGTGATGTCTTTCAGCATAACCAATGCTCCAGCCACATTCTGCACTCTAATGAACCAATTGTTCAAGGAGAATTTGGACAACTTTGTGGTTGTCTACTTAAACAATATCATCATCTATAGCTAAACACTTGAGGAGCATGTTAAGCACCTCCGAATAATTTTTGAAGTTCTCAAGAAGAACACCTTGTTCGTGAAGAGGAAAAAGTGCTACTTCGCCAAACGAAGATTTTATTCTTGGGGCATCGAATCAGCAATGATTCCATCCGAATGGACAAGTCTAAGGTGCAAGCTATGGCAGACTGGCGAACACCAAAGAAGCTGCAAGCTATGGCAGACTGGAGGAATATATTCGAACATGCCTTACTTGTCAACAGGACAAGGTAGAGCAGTAGAAGCCAGTGGGACTTTTAGAGCCGCTTCCTGTACCAGAAAGGCCATGGGAGAACATTTCCTTGGACTTCATATCAAGCTTGCCCATAGTAGGGGGACTTGGATCGATACTCATGGTAGTTGATCAATTTTCGAAGTATGCAACATTTATTGTTGCACCCCCTACATTGCATAGCGAAGGAGGTGGCTAAGTTGATGATGAAGAATATGATGAAGTATTGGGGAGTCCCACACAACATCATTAGTGATTCAAAATCTCAGTTCTTGGGACGATTCTGGACCGAGTTGTTCAAGTTGTTGGGATCTAAATTATACGTCTCCATAAGCCTCCACCCCCTAAACGGATGGCCAAACAGAAAGAATCAACTCGCTCTTGGAGCAATTTCTCGCACTACATGAGTGCCAACCAACGAGATTGGGTCGAGATTGGGTGAAGCTATTGGACATAGCCTAATTCTCTTACAACTTGCAGCTGAGCTCTGCATCCAACAAGAGCCCCTTTGAGATCATCACGGGACAACAACCATCAACTCCTCACACCTTGGTTATTGGTTATACAGGGAGTAGCCCATCAATATATCATTTCGTAAAGGAATGACATCGCAATGTAGATATTGAGCGGGCTAACTTGAAGAAGGCGGCTAAAAAGATGACGAAGTGGGCAGACTTAGGAAGGCGACCACAAGAGTTTAAAATTAGTGACATGGTGTTGGTGAAACTCCAACCAGCATCACTCCAGTTCTTTAGGCATAAAGTACACAAAGGATTGGTACACAAGTACGAAGGGCCTTTCCCATTCATCAGTAGGGTAGGCAATGTCTCATATAAGTTACAACTGTCAGCATGGTTCAGAATTCATAACGTCTTCCATGCGAGCAACTTGAAAGCCAACCACTCAGATCCACAAGATGATTCTCGAAATGTTCCAACTCGACTACCCCCCACCTGAGCCTCTTACGAGAAGCGAGTTAAAACTATTCTAGTGGATCGCAAGATAAAGCTACCCAACGGAGCGCAGCAAATCGAGTACTTGGTCAAGTGGCAAAAGCTACCTCGAACAGAAGCCAGTTGGGAGCTAGAAGACACCTACGACATGAAGAAGCCCATGTCAAAGCCTACCAACAAGCGACGACGAGGGCGTCGATAGTTTAAGTAGGGGAGAATGTCATGAATGGTCATCGCTCAACTGCAACACCTTCGCTCAGAGAATCGTTCATGGCTTTTTCTTGTTTATACAGATGTTTGGCAGCTTGTTTTGCCTTGAGTTTATGTGTTTTTACCTAAGAAATATGAGCAAAAATAGTGTAGAAGGCTGCAGAACGATCGCTCGCTGCGTAGAGCCAAAACAGCCCAAAATAGCCCCATTTTTGGGTCTTTTACATGTGCTACGGCAACCACTCTGAGTGGTGCAAAATGTCAACCATTTGAGCACCTTGGAACCCCCTGGGTGGCACTAGGCTGGATGGGGTTTCGGGTATATGTCGGGCATAGGCTTTCATCAATAATTGAACTTTTCTTGCGTCCGATACCTTAGGAACCATCGTTTGTGGACTTGCGACCATTCTTATAACCCTTTGAAGTCCTGTTTCACTCTCTTTCTCTCTTTTCTCTACTGCTCTCAAGGTGTTCGACAAATTGCTTGTATAGCTTCTCGCATTGCGAGACATCGGGACTTGTCCGTCTCTCGTTTCTAAGCTAATCAACTTCTTCTTTGTAGGTCCTACGGGACCGCACGAGGTTGCAAGTGGGCTGACCCTTTGTGGACCGATAACGCTTTGGGCATTTCATGACTTAGACAATCCCAACTAAGTCCAGAATAGAGGGCAAGGTTGCTTCATGACTTAGGCAATTTCAGCTAACTCTTCGAGAGTGCCGCTAGGTTGCTGCACGGTTTAGGCAAATTCAGCTAAGACCGTGGCACAATGGACACCTTCTTATATACCTTAGCTCAATGGTGTATCAGAAAGGAGGAATCACATACTGTTAGACATGGTGCAGTCCATGATGATTTTCGTGACCTACCTATCTCATTATGGGGATACGCCCTAGAGACCGCATCTTACCTTCTGAGCAGAGTTCCATAAAAGTCGGTAGTGTCTACATTATATGAGATATAAAAAGAAAAGAAGCCCAATCTTAAGATGGTTAAGATTTGTGGTTGTCCTATTCACGTTAAAAGACACAATCCCGATAAATTGGAATCAATGACAGAATGGTGCAAGTTAGTGGGATACCTCAAGGAAACTTATGGGTACTTTTCTACCATCCCGAGGACCGAAAGGTCTTTTTTTTGTTGCCAAGAGAACTATGTTTCTTGAGAAAGAACACATTCTTGGTGGAAATAGTGGAAGTGAGATATAGTTGAGCAAGGTTAGAGAATCTAACTCAAGCACCATTCGAGAGTCCGAGTCTATTCAGGTAACTAGTACACAAGTTCAAACTTTGTGTAGGTATAGCAGAGTATCTCACCCTCCTGAAAGATATGTGGGACATATCAGTGGAGAGGACTCTCAGGAGGTTGATCCATAGACATACGAGGAGGCTATTATGAGTATATACTTTGGAAAGTGGCAAGAAGCCAAGTATTCTAAGATAGATTTCATATACTATAACAAGGTTTGGAACCTTGTGGATGCACCTGAGGATATCGTACTCATCTGTTGCAAGTGGATCTTTAAGAAGAAGATCAGAGTGGATGGCAAGGTGAAGACCTATAAGGCAAGGCTGATAGCTAAAGGATATCGTCAAAGGCAAGGGGTTAACTATGATGAAACCTTTTCACTTGTAGCCATGCTTAAGTCCATTAGAATTGTTTTGGCCATTGTAGTATACTGTGACTATGAGATCTAGCAGATGGATGCGAAAACGGCATCCCTAAATGGTAATCTTGAGGAGGAGGTGTATATGATACAACCAAAGGGATTCGTATCCAAAGATAGTCCAGATAAAGTATGCAGGTTGCTCAGATCCATTTATAGATTAAAGCAAACTTCCTAAAGTTGGAACATAAGATTTGATGAGGTGATCAGTTCTTATGACTTTGTTAAGAACGAATATGAGCCTCGTGTGTACTGGAAGGTAAGTGGGAGCGCTATCTCCTTCTTGGTGCTATATGTAGATGACATCCTAATCATTGGGAATGACGTAGGAATGCTCTCTATAATAAGGCTTTCTATCTAGAAACATCTCCATGAAGGACTTGGGGGAAGCATCATATATTTTAGGGATCCAGGTCTATAAAGATAGATCCAAAAGGATGTTTGGCTTGTCGCAGTCTAAGTACATAGACTTCATTTTCAAAAGATTTGGCATAGAGAATTCCAAGTGAGAACTCATAACGATAAGACATGGAATATCATTTTCTAGGAGAGTATGTCCCCAACACTCCTAAAGAAAGGGCAAACATAGATATGATATCTTATGCCTCAGTAATAGAGTCTATCATGTATGCTATGCTATGTACTAGGCCTGATATAGTGCATGTTATGAGTGTCACGAGCAGGTATCAAGCGGATCCAGGTTTGGAACACTAGAAGGCAGTAAAGTATATCCTTAAGTACTTGAGAAGGACTAAGGATCTTTTACTGGTATATGGAGGTGGTAGCCTCTAGGTTGAGGGCTACACGGACTCGAGTTTCTAGTCCAATATCGATGATAGCAAGTCAAACTTAGGGTATGTTTTCTTCCTGAATGAAGGAGCAGGAAGCTGGAAGAGTTTCAAGCAAGATACTACTACTGACTCGACCACAGAGGTATAATACATTGTTACAGCAGAAGTAACAAAAGGAAGGGTATGGATGAAGAAGGTCATCAGAGATTTGGAAGTCGTACTAAGCAGCATAGAGTTGATTCCCATATATTATGACAGCGACGGACGATAGCTCTAGCAAGGGAACCCAAGTCTCATTATAATTGTTCTGAGGAGGTTTCATCTGATTAGAGCGATCATGACTCGAAAAGATATAGCAATGGAAAGAGTTCCATCCGAAGATAATATTGCTTATCCACTATCGAAGCCACTGGCTCATATTATATTTGAGCATCACACGGGTCTAATAGGGATAAAAAACATAAATGATTGGCTTTAGGTCAAGTGGGTGATTGTTGGTTATAGATGCTCTACAAGCCAATCACATGAGTGATGGCACATGCGATACGTTGCACGATCTTTTTGCTTATGATTATTACTGATATATTCTCATATTATATTATTTATTGTATATATATATTATGATGTCCTTGGTTTTGTGCAATGGAAATCAGATCGTGATGAGTTCATGATAATGAGATTGATTCACCTTTAAACACATATCCTAAATAATCCTTGTCATACCAAGAGGGACATCAAGATAACCGGACAGATAGGTGTACTATATACCCATCTATTTAATGGAGGCAGCTGATCTCAAAGCCACTTGTGTGGAGACACTAAGGATATAGTACAAGTGCTCATTGGAGAATGAGTTCACTGATTGATCCGCTTATGGAATGTTGTATGGTTAATGATACCTAATATAAGATAACAATTCCATAGTCCCAATTATGTATCTAATCCTTAGACTTGAGACACCATAGATGTCTTGTTTGAGCACTCCTTTCTTTGATGCTATACTTATAAGCTTGGAAAGTTTCAAATCTGGTATCGGGATTGGTAGCCAACCTTACGAGGCAATCGAGTTTCAATAAAGGATCATCCACTCTCAGTATCGCAAGAGGAATATCTCATATGTGCTTGCTCAAACAAATCCCTGCGAGGGTCATTCGGATTGAGAGAGTTCTCTGGGAGAATCTGATTAGAGCAAGACTCAAACGGATTCCGTATGTGACCTGATAGTACCATATCCAATATACCATCTCTAGGATATTAGTTGGATGAGGGATTATAGATACATGGTGATTATGAACAGACAAGTCCGATGGATTTGATTCCTCTGTATCGTTTGGAGACTATAACATATTGGACTAGTACGTCCATAGTTGATAAGTCAAGCGAATTATTATGGGATACAAATTCACTATATAAGAAGGAGTTCTGATGGGAGTGACTCATGGCGAGCTCGATATCGGGCCTAGAGGGTCACACACATATGGTGGATACTTCAGTGAATAAAGGATTGGATGAATGTCCAATTAGCCTCTATTATCATTAGATGAGAACCTGCACTGATTGGCTCCTTGTATGAGGCCCAATTAAAGGCCTAAGGAGATTATTATATAAAGATCCAATAATGAAAGATTAGTGGGTAATTGGATGGAGATCCAATACCTCATAAGGCAGGAACTCTAGGGTTTTTTTGGCTCTCTATAAATAGGAGGGAGGTTCATGGTTGATAAGTTGTAGATTTGGTCACCCCCACCTATTTTCCTCCCTCCCAATGCGCAAGAGTTACGAGATTAGATTGGAGGTATTTCGCTGCAGAGATCAATCGTGTGGATACCGCTAGAGAGGAAGACGCATGACTTCCTTCATCCTCTCCATCCTGATCAGATTTGAGGAGTTTCCCTAGTTAAAATAATCTCTCACATGATGCAGTATTTTTTTGTTTTATGGCTTTATCTCGATCCAATCCTTTGCACGATGATTTGATCTGCGTGGGAAACCTATTTTTTGTTTTGATTTTCACTGCGTATGTGATGCTCCCTTAAGGTTGTTGGGCAGATGGCCCAATTTCAACCCATAATGGGCATTAGTGAAGCCCACAGCCCAAAACCTCACTTTTATTAACTTAAAACCTAGATTAGGTAGCAAGGGTTGACATTAAGAGGGCAGCGACGTCTGAAAACGTGAGTGAGAGATAGAAGACTGCAGATTGACAGTAGAGGCCAGAAAATCAGAGAACCAGAAAAGGGAAGAAGATAAGGGCAGGAAAAGACTATTCTCCATCATTCAAATCTCCGGTTAGATCAGTTTGTAGTAGATTCTTACTGTGATCTCTTGTGAAGGTTTTGGATATTGTGCTTAGGATTATAGTCCTTGTATCCTTGTGATTCTCTTGTTGCTGTTGCTGTGATCTGTATATTCATTATTTTGATAGTGAATTTTCTCTGGCTTGTCCCGTGGTTTGTACCCTTCGAATTTCCATGTAAATCTTGGTGTCCATCTGATTGTGATTTCTGTTTGATTCCGCTGTGTGTGACGGTCTACTAGTATTTGTTCGTATACAAAGTTTATTCCTGTTTTATTCCCATCAACTGGTATCAAAGCAGGGTTTTGGTGGTATTTAATCTTTTATATCTGAACATGGAGGCTGGTAATGTTTCTCGCATGATTAGTTTAAACGAAAACAATTGGATGATATGGAAACCAAGAATGGAAGATCTCTTATATTGTAAAGATTTGTATCGACCATTGCAAGGGGACAATGCAAAGCCCACAACTATGGCAGATGATGAGTGGAAGAGATTAGATTGAAAAACAGTTGGCTTTATTTGACAATGGCTATATGATAGTGTCTTTCACCATATTTCCATTGAACGTTCTGCTTACTCTCTTTGGAAAAGTTAGAAGGTCTTTATGGAAGAAAAATGGCTGACAACAAAGCTTTTCTGATTAGAAAACTTGTGAACTTGAAATATAAAGAGGGTACTTCTATTCCTGAGCATTTGAATGAAATGCAGAGTATTACTAACCAGTTATCCTTTATGAAAATATCTCTTGATGATGAGTTGCAGGCATTATTACTTCTCAGTTCTTTGCCAGAAAGTTGGGAGACACTGGTTGTTTCCCTCAGTAATTTGGCACCAGATGGTATTGTCACAATGAGTTAAGTAACAAGCAGTTTGTTGAATGAGGAGTTAAGGAGAAAGAATTCAGCAACTTCTCATATTGATTCACAAGCACTTGTCTCAGAGGACAGAGGAAGGTCAAAGTCAAAGGATAGAAGTGGTTCACGCGTGGGTAGAAGCAAGTCAAGATCAAGGAAAGATATTGTTTGCTACAATTGTGGTGAGAAAGGACATTACAAGAATCAGTGCAAGTAACCTAATAAGAACAAGAAAAGGGGAAAAGAAGTGGAGCATACAGAGTCAAAAGAGAATATCACAGCTACGATACAAGGTAGTGATTATTTGATTTTGTCTACTTTCGATGATATTTTTTCTTGTGTGTGCCAGGATCTTGAGTGGACAATTGACGTAGGTGCTTCTTATCATGCTACACCACGGAGGGAGTTCTTTGCTACTTACAGGTTTAAAAATTTTGATGTTGTCAAGATGGGCAACTATGGCACAGCAAACATCATTGGCATGAGAGATATCCATATAAAGACCAACCTTGTTGCAAGTTGGTACTTAAGGATGTGAGGTATGTGGTTGACTTAAGACTTGATTTAATTTCAGTTGGAAGGCTGGATGATGAAGACTTTGATGTCAGATTTCACAAAGGGTAGTGGAAGCTCAGTAAGGGTTCTCTTATTGTAGCTAATGGGAAGAAATGTCATACATTGTATAGATTGCAGGCTAAAGCTTGTGGTGAGCAGTTGAATGCTATAGAGAAAGACTTCAGCATAGAGTTGTGGCATAGGCGACTAGGACACATGAGCAAGAAATGGCTACAAGAACTTTCTAAGAGAGAGGTATTGCCATACCTCAAAGGTACACGTTTGAACCCTTGTATTGATTGTTTGGTTGGTAAACAACATAGAGTTTCCTTTGTTGGTCCTGCCTTATCTAGAAAAATACATGCCTTGGACCGTGTCTATATAGATGTGTATGGTCCTTTGAGGACAAAAACTCCTGGTGGATCTGTTAATGTTCCTAGTATAAGTGGGGTACTTTATTTTGTTACTTTTATAGATGACTTTTCCAGGAAAGTTTGGGCCTATGCTTTGAAGACTAAAGATCAGGTTATTAATGTCTTCAAAGAGTTTCATGCCAGAGTTGAAAAGGAGACAGAAAGACAATTGAAATGTATAAGATCATATAATGGTGGTGAGTACACAGGATTGTTTAATGATTATTGTAGGTCACATGGCATCCAGCATGAGTTGACAATCCCTAGTACGCCTCAGCATAATGCAATTACAGAGAGGATGAACCGTACCATCATGGAAAAGATCAGATGTATGCTTTCACAGGCCAAGCTACCCAAAAGGTTTTGGGATGAGGCTCTGAGGATTGCAGTTGATGTAATCAACTTATCACCATTTACAACTCTAGATGGTGATATTACAGAGCATGTATCTCAGGGAAAGATGTCTCCTATAGGCATTTAAGAGTGTTTGGTTGTCGTGCATTTACACATGTTCCAAACAATGAGAGGTCCAAGCTGGATGGTAAGACAAAAGAGTGTATTTTTCTTGGTTACTCACATGATCAGTTTCGTTACAAGCTTTGGGTTTAGAAAAGCAGAAGGTGTTCAAAAGCAGAGATGTTGTCTTCTTTGAGGATCAAACCATTGAGGATTTGAAGAAGGCACCAACTAAGACTTCTGCAAAGGGATTTGTAGACTGTGACCCAGTTAATCCTCTAGTATATCAGGGTGATGGGGGAGATGTGCAGGAAGATGGTGCAGAGCCAAATGTTGATCTACCTGTAGGACATGTTGAGCAGGATGAAGAAAGAGAGCAAGTTCCCACAGAACCTTAGTTAAGAAGATCTTCTAGACCACATCAACCTTCCAGAAGATACTCTACAAATGAGCATGTGATGCTTACTGATGTAGGTGAACCAAAGAGTTACCAGGAAGCAGTTGATTGTAAGCAGAAAAAGAAGTGGTTAATTGCTATGCAGGAAAAGATGGATTCTCTGCAAAAGAACCACACATATGATTTGGTGGAACTACCAGAGGGAAGTAAGGCTTTGAAGAACAAGTGGGTTTTCAGGTTGAAGACTCAAGAATATTATTCTCAACCAAAGTATAAAGCTAGATTGGTTGTGAAAGACTTTGGTCACAAGAAAGGTATTGACTTTGAAGAAATTTTTTCTCCTGTTGTTAAAATGTGTTCTATCCATGTTGCTCTTGGTATTGCTGCTAACCTAGACTTGGAGATTGAATAGTTATATGTGAAAACAGCTTTCCTTCATGGTGATTTGGAGGAGAAAATTTATATGGAGCAACCAGAAGGCTTCAAAGTCAAAGGTAAAGAAAATCTTATCTGCAAGTTGAAGAAGAGCTTGTATGGGCTGAAGCAAGCTCCAAGACAGTGGTATAAAAAGTTTGATTCATTTATGATTAAAAATAAATATAAAAGAACAACCTCAGATCATTGTGTGTACATCAAACGGTTTGGTGAGGATTTTATTATTCTCTTACTTTATATTGATGATATGCTTATCCTTGGGAAAGATATATCTATGATTGATAGGTTGAAGAAGGAATCGAGTGAGTCTTTTGCAATGAAAGACATGGGGCCAACAAAGCAAATACTAGGCATGCAGATTTCTCGTGACAGAAGAAAGAGAAAGATTTGGTTGTCACAGGAGAAATACATTGAGAAGGTATTGGATAGGTTCAGTATGAGTAATGTAAAGCCAGTTGGTTCTCCTCTTGCAGATCACTTCAAGTTATGCTCAGATCAGAGTTCGTCAAGTGATGAAGTGAAGGAGAAAATGCAAAAGATTCCTTATGCTTCAGTAGTTGGAAGTTTAATGCACGCAATGGTATGTATGAGGCTGGACATCGCATATGCAGTGGGTGTTAATAGTAGATTTCTTGCAAATCCAGGTAAAGAGCATTGGGCAGCAGTGAAGTGAATTTTTAGATATCTCAAAGGAAGTTCTAAAGTTTGTTTAAGCTTTGGAGGTGGACCACCTGTATTGACATGTTACACAAATGCAGATATGGCAAGAGATATTAACATAAGGAAGTCCACATCAAGTTTTATACTTACTTTTGCAGGGGGAGCTGTGTCATGGCAGTCCAGATTACAAAGGTGTATTGCTCTCTCCACCACATAGGCAGAATATATTACTGCTACAGAGGTTTACAAAGAAATGTTATGGATAAAAGGCTTCTTACAAGAATTGGGACTGAAACAGGAAAACTATGTGGTGTATTGTGACAGCCAGAGTGCCATCCATTTGTGTAAAAACCCAACATTTCATTCCAAGTCAAAGCATATAGATGTCAGATATCACTGGATCAGAAATGTGCTTGAAGATAAGCAATTACAACTTCAGAAAATTCACACAGATGATAATGGGACAGACATGTTGACAAAGGCTTTACCGAAAGAGAGACAGGAGATGTGCCGATAGTTGGTCGGCATGGCTTCACGTTGAGGAGTCATGAGAGAACCTCCCTTATGGGCTGAAGGGGGAGGTTGTTGGGTAAATGACCCAGATTCAGACTATAATGGATTTTAGTGAAGCCCACAGCCCAAAACCTCACTTTTATTAACCTAAAACCTAGATTAGGTGGCTAGGGTTAAGATAAAGAGAGCAGCGGCAGCTGAAAACGTGGGTGAGTAGAAGACTATAGATTGATAGTAGAGGCCAGAAAACAAGAGATCCGAGAAAGAGAAGAAGACAAAGGCAGGAAAAGACTATTCTCAATCATTCAAATCTCAGGTTAGATCAGTTTGCAGTGGATTCTTACTGTGATCTCTTGGGAAGGTTTTGAATATTATGATTAGGCTTATAGTCTTTGTATCCCTGTGATTCTCTTGTGGCTGTTGCTTTGGGCTTGGGCAAGAAGCCTTGAGATCAGTATATTCATTATTTTAGTAGTGGATTTTCTCTGGCTTGTCCAGTGATTTTTACCCTTCGAATTGAAGGGGTTTTCCACGTAAATCTTGGTGTTCATCTTATTGTGATTTCTGTTTGATTCCGCTGTGTGTGACGGTCTACTAGTATTTGTTCGTATACAAAGTTTATTCCTATTTTATTCTCATCAAAGATTTCCTAACAGTAGTTAGACCTGCATTAATTCCTCTAACACACAAGTTAGATTAAACACTCATTAATTGATTTCATCATCACAATACGAGATTCAATAATCTTATATTTTTTTTATGATGACAATCAATTGATTATGGGAGTTAAACCTTACTCCCCCTAAATCTATGACATAATAAGGAAAACTGAAATTCAAGAAAACCATACAGTCTTGAATTTAAGTACCATGAAGCAATTAATATTTCAAGCAAATAATATTTCAAGAATGCAATGAGACACTTCTATATCAACAAAAATTTGCTTTAAATTATAAAGTCATTAACTCATCAAAGATTCTCTTGAATTTAAAAATTATGCATCAGTTATACATTTGAAAATCTCTCCTTAAGTCATTAATCATTTCTGCCCTTTGTTTATCAACAAACAAGGAGAAATGCCCATGTAAAATTTTTACATAAGTCATCAATATCCATTTCGTCCCCTTTGTCATCAACAAAAAAGTAAAATATAAGGCTAAAGATTTTAAGGCGTATGAGTCTTTGCTCCCCCTTTGTAAAATAGGATATGAGCCACAAAAAAATTTCTTCCTATTGTGAAAAAGAAGGAAAGAAAACAAGGGAGGAGTTGTAAAACATCATTAAGAAGAGCTCTCAATCTTATCGAAATAAATTTTGAAATGAATATTTCAAAGGTGAGCTCAAATATCCAAGAAATCTATGAAGATTTTAAGAGCTACTCAGACATTTAAAATCATCTCATGTAAATTTCAAGCAAACATAGCAAATAAATTCGACAAATAGCAAATCATTATCTTCATGTAAATTTTATTCCCTGTTTGTAAACAAGAAGGTAGAAATAAGGAAGGGAAATGAAAAATATCATATCATAAAAATTCTCAATTTTATATGTGTAAATTTTGAAATCCAAGAAAAATCATGAGCTACCTATCGAATTTAATTCATCTTACACAAATTTTAAGCAAGGTAGCAAATCATGCATTTTCATAGTTTAGCATTTATAACTCTCTTATAATAAAATTAAATTGCTCTTCATTTAATAGTTTTATAAAAATATCTGCTAATTGATGCTTAGTGTCAATAAATTCTAAGGAAATATCTTGATTGTTTACATGATCCCTAATAAAGTGATGTCTACTATGAATATTTATAGTTCTTGAGTGTTGAATGAGATTTTTGGTTAAGCATATTGTACTTATATTGCCACATTTTATAGGGATTTTTTAGATAAATTCCGTAATATTCTAATGTGTTTTTCATCCAAATGACTTGAGGACAACAAGCACTAGCTGCAATATATTCAGCTTCAGTAGTAGATAAAGCAACCGAATTTTGTTTCTTGGAAGACCAAGAAACAAGTGTATGGCCTAAAAATTGATATGTCCCAATAGTACTTTTTCTATCATCCTACATCCTCCAAAATCAACATCCGTATAAGCAAGTAAATCAAAGTTTTTACATTTTGGATACCATAACCTAAGTTAGAAGTTCCTTTTAAATATCTAAATATTCTTTTAACTGCTTTAAGGTGAGAAAGCATAGGATTGGATTGAAATCTTGTATACAATTCAATACTAAACATAATATTTGGTCTAGTAGTAGCTAAGTATAACAAACTACATATCATTCCTCTATAGGTTTCTTTATCAATATTTTCTCATTCATTGTGTAAGTCTAACTTTATAGATGTGCTCATTGGAGTGTTTATGGCATTAGCATTTTCCATACCAAAACGTTTTAGCAAGTCAAGGTGTATTTAGTAAACTAATAAAGATACCATCATCTAGTAGTTTTATTTGTAATCCTATGAAAAATGTTATATCACCCATTAAATTCATATCAAATTCTTGGTTTATACACTTTGCAAAAGATTCACACAATGATTTATTTGTAGAACTAAAAATGATATCATCAACATAAATTTGAATAACAAGAAAATCATTTTCAAAATGCTTAAAAAATAATATGGTATCAACTTTGCGTTTCAAAAAATTATTAGAAATAAGAAAAGAACTAAGTCTTTTATACCAAGTTCTAAGGGCTTGTTTTAATTCATAAAGAGCTTTAGAAAGTTTGAAAACCTAATTATGAAGAAGACTATTTTCAAAACCAGGGAGTTGTTCAACATACACTTCTTCAGAAATGAAACCATTAAGAAAAGCACTTTTAACTTCCATTTGAAATAATTTAAAATCTTTAAAAGATGCAAAGGCAAGGAGCATCCTTATGGCATCAAGTCTAGCCATAGGAGCGAAGGTTTCTTCATAATCGATTCCTTCTTCTTGGTTGAAACCTTTTGTAATATCCCTTATTTCTAAAATATTTGTTATGATATATTTTTAAATTATTTATGAGGACCAACTTATAAATTTGAGGATTTATTTAATAATTATTTTGATTAAATAATTTTATATTAAAAATTGATTGATAGGGACCTAAATGTGAATCTTAAAAATATAAAACAAATTGTGAAAGATTCATATTAATTTAAAACATAAAGAAAACATGGTGAGGACATGTGTCACTATATTGTTTCATGTGGTGCCACTTATGCATGTGCATAGGTGACACATAAGCACATTACATGCATGCTTACCACCTAACAACTCATATGTTAGCTTAATCAATTAACAATTAGAGAAGAAAGGGATTTGGCTGTAACATAGGCTTGAGAAGAAGAAGAAGAAGAAGAAGAAGAAGAAGAAGAATGAGAAGAAGCAGAAGAAGAGAACGAAAGAAGAAGAAAATATTTGGGGGTTTTGAGATTTTGATCTAATCCATACCTTTGGGACAAAATCTTCAAAGGCAAGTGTTCTATCTTTCTCCTACTAGAATTTATCTTTATTTTTGCCTTGATTATGAGATAAAATTTGGAACAAAATCGAAATATCTTTTGCTGGTTGCCCAAGTGTGAATCTGTAATATTTTTTAGATTATGACCTATCTGCTTTATTCAAGTTGTAACTTTACATACCTCTGATTTGAACAAATTTAGTTTTTTCAAAAAGAGATTCACAAATCTTTCTTTTGAAACTAAGTTTGAAGAATTTGGAGTTCATTTGCTAGACCAAACGTTTATTTCAATTAAGCATATAAAATCTGTAAAATAGAGTCTATAGCTCCTGACCTTTCAACACTATATTACTTATATCTTCCTGTTGGAATCTCTTATTTATATAAAACTTAATTCATTAGAAAATAGGCTCATAGATCTTTTATTTGATATAAGGCTTGAAAGATTTAGAGTCCAAATGACTTTCAAAATTTCTATTTTGTTAGACCTTATGGATTTTGTAAAATAGGGATCATAATTCCTGACCTTGGGCTACCAAATCATCTATAACATTTTGTAGAGACTTTCAATTTGCATAAAACTTATTTTAGTTAAAACTAGATTGATTTTTATCTCCAACAACATTTTTTTGAGTATTTTGAAGCATTTTTTACTATATAAATAACTATATAATTTGCCTTCTGAATTCTATCAGAATAGGGATTGTATTGATTTTGCCTCTACTTGCTTTATTCATTTCAAAACTGAATTATCTGATGCTCTTATCTATGATTCCCTTACACATTGATATATGTTAAGTATTAATCAATTTTTATCTCATATTAGTGCATGTATGATTTATTGTTTCGCATGTACTTTCGTTATATGCCAAATTCATTGCTCATGTCCCTTTGTACTCTGGTGTTTGTGAGATAATTTGAATCTTTGCTAGAAATTGTAAAGTGAGTTATGTTTAGAGCCCATGATGCTCTGTTGAACCTCTATGACTTCACTCAGACGTGAGTGGATGGAGCTCCCAAACGTGGGAGACTTATGTATGGTGGTCATTCAGTAATGGATGATTCATATTATGTTAGTGATCCCACTTCATCCTCTATGTTTTATTTGATATGTTATCCAAAGTTTTGCTTATGCGTTTGCTATTATGCTTTGGATAAGAATGATATGCATCCAACTTCAAATGTGATATACGAGCTTAAGTTTGTTATTTGTTCACTTGACATGTTTAGAAGTGTTTCATGTGTTATTGATATACTCCTAAAATTTTATGTCGTTAATATATACCAAAATGCTTCTGATTGCCTTATTTGCTCCAATAACCTTTCCCATATTGTTATGGATTTACGTATGCTTTGAATAGGACAACCCTTATGGTTTTGAATCTAATTTGATGCTATATATGAAAACTTTTGTATTCCAACTCATATGATTTGAAACAAGTAGCAGAAACATATTAGCGAGTTATATCATCGAGAGTTGACAATGAAATTGACCGTGAGTGAACAGGCCCAATAGCACTAAGCGTGTAAGCATCAGTTCCTCGATTCTGACATGCGTATAAGGCCGCTTCTGCACTCGACTCTCAAGACTCTCTTTTCCTGCAATCAGATTTGATGAACCATAAAAAGGCGGTTCTATTTTTATATCAGGTTCAATTTGTAAACACCCTTCCTTGCCTTGAACCTGTTTGATACTTGCTGGGCTTCTTAATTCACTCTGTTGCTATCTATTATTCTTCATGTTAGCTTGGCATTTACAGAAATACTTGATACGGGGCTAAAGTAGTGGGAAAGCAAGAAGTTCTTAGGCTACATCTTTATTTGATAATATATTATCATTGTATGTGTCTACCTGGTGTCTAAAGTAAAGTTATAGACGTATTTTGAAGTGGGATAACTATGTAATGGTTTTAAAAGTACCCTCTTGTTTGGGATCTTGAATATTAAACTTGTTGTATAATATATGAAGTGGTGGTATATAGTTGTTTTCAAAGTCATATGGATTTTATCATATTGGTGGACTTTATGAATGTGAATTATATTTAGCTGCATTGGTTTTTGATCAGTTATGTGATTCATTAGGAGAATGTAAAGACTTATTATAATCTACACATATTTTTATGAAAGTGGTTGAATAGCTCTACATGTTTTTCTTAGTATACTCAAATGTTTGTTTAGATCCTAGATGAATTATGTTGTTGATAATATTATCGATTTTAAGATAAGGTCACACCTCTCGAATGTGATATAATTCGGGGTGTGGGGGGGGATGACAGAGATGGTATTAGAGCATGATTTGAGGATCACTAAGACATACTAGTAGATATTATAGGAAATAGGAAGAAGTAAAGAAACACCCATTTGAATCATTGATCAATCGTCAATTTATACAGTGAAGATAGGAGGATTTCCCTCAACTAACCTACATGATTTCCTCATTCAGTTGAGGAAATCATATCTAAATCTATCATCTATCATGCCCCCACAAGATCGAGCTCCTGTAAGGATCCCGATGTTGAACGAAGGATGTCGATCCTAAACCGATGACAAGTAATCTGAATTGATCAGATCAATAGATCTGTTCAATGGAGAGAGTTTACTATCGATGGACAGTGAAAGGGGAAGGAGGGGTGTTGACTGTATCTTTCACGGCTCACAGGGGTGATGACGAAGTTGCAGCAGACAAAACGATTGGGGGAGAGAGGATGCTGGCGGCTGTTCAGTAGCGGATGACTGGTCTTCGACTGTTGGGTGCAGATGCTAGTAGTGAGGGGACCTCGATGATAGGAAGAGTAGGTCCGGCGGTTGTAGTAGAGGAAGCTGTTGCACTGCGGACCTCGAATGCCAATCATTGGAAGACACTGATTGTTCACGATGGTGGTAGCGGATAGCAATGGTAGTAGAATGAGATGCTCAGGAGGCAAAGGCCAGGGGTCCTAGCAGTGTGTCTAGGCGAGGAGAAAGCCGACAGGGAAGAACTGCAGTTGTACACAAGACTTCGACGCACAATAAGAACGCCTCGCAAGAGGCAACGGTAAGCAGGTTAAGGGCAGTGGGAGTCGGCACCGAAAGAAACCTTGGTCAGGCCGTGATAGAGGAGGAAGATGCGACCAGGCAGCAAGGGAAAAGAAGGCAATGGCGGAGCCGATGATTGGAGCGTCGAAGGTAGCAGCTGAAGGAGGTTTCCTGTCGCTGGTGGTGTCGCCGAGCAATTGCGGAGGCAACAACAGTGAGGGGAAGGAGCAACATATGCTTAGTTTGGAGCAACGGGCGACTGATGGAGGAAAAAACCGCAGGGAGCAGACAATACAACAGTAGGGAGGAAGAAAAGGCAGTGGTCAAGCAACCAGCTGGAAGCGGCTGTGGCAGCAGCAGGAGAGTGCTGCTGGGAGGGGAAGGAGCGGTTGGCTAGAGATCACATACGGCAGCAGCATGATAGAGACGGCTATGGTGGTAGAGGAGGGCACGGTTGGATAGTGATGGTAGAGGCCACTGCAAGGATCTTATCCAACATGACAGCAGCAGGTTCCAGAAGCAGGGGATGAAGAAGAGGTCTCGAAAGTCGGCATGGAAGAAGGGGTGCCGAAGGCCAGCGAAGGACGCCGATAGGGTCCCAAACATTCTTGTTGCTCCGAGGAGTAGCCTTAGGCGAGGAGATGCTTCGCAAGGGGCTGCGACGGTTTAGGGGCGGTTGTTGCGACAGGGGTAGACAACATCAGAGGAGAGGAGGTTAAGGGCAGCAGTTACTGCTACAACAACAAGGGCTACAGTGAGGGCAGTGAGTAGAGGAGAAGCAGGGGAGGAAGGGGAGCTCTTGGCAAAGGAGACTGCAACAGCGGCAGGGAGGGTGCAGCAGCGGCTTGCAGCGAGGGCTGGCAGCCGAGGCAACTCTGCTAACAAAGGAGGAGAGGAAGATGATGGCCTGCGGCTGGGAAGAGAAGTGGCTGTGGAAATAAGCAGCACTTCTATAGTGAGAGAAGCAGGGGAGCAACCACTGATGGAGAGGAAGGAGACGAATTTGTCGATCATGTGCAGTGGAAAGCGTGTGCAGAAGTCGACGCCGATGGCAGTAGAAGCAGCAACGACACTGCTGTGTGCCGGTGAAGTGGAAGGAAGAGACACGACTGTGGGTCTGATGCTATTGTGAAAGAGGGAAGGAGAGATTTGTAGAAGAAAGATATCAACAGAGAAAAAGGGCAGTGGATCTGTCGTGGGAGAGGCCGGTGGTGCCACCGGGACCACACAGGTCATTGGGCATGTTTGAGGCAAGCAGACACAGAAGAAGAGATGCCACATGATGAGGATCACCTGAAGCAATTACTCCAGCACAATAGAGGAGGGAGACAACAGAGAGGATGGTCGCCCGGGTTACTGGACCTCAAAGGGCTACCATTGGTAGAGGAAAAGAGCTAGCATCGTTGATAGCATCATGAGCGACGCCTGTCACTTGTTGGAGAGGGAGACCTGCACTGATTAGGAAAGAGTTGCCTTCGGAGTAGAGAATATCTAGGAGGGTGGTGACGGATGACCCCTGGGTATCTGCAGTTTCACAGCGGAGTTGTCGACAAACAAACGATGATAGAAGTTGTCATTTGACAATGAAGGAAAAAAAAAGCAATATCTCTTATAGAGAGAGGGGCTCTGATACCAAAGCTTCCTCATAAGTCAAATTTGACTTCCTAGTAACTTTACATCTCCACACTCTTTGGTGATAAGATTCAGTCTCTTTAAATAATCTTCATAATCCCTGAAAAGTTCCTTTGTGAACCAAACTTGGAAGACAGGCTCATGTGGGTCCAAATCCTTTGGTGGCTCCAACATGGACAAAGGTTCTTTTTATATATATAGGCATGTTTGTTATTGAACAACTTTCTTTGAACTATATGAAGATCTTGAATCGAAAAAAATAATAATCTCCTAACCTTCAAACGGCAAAAACTTCAGCTCCTCTGGGGATTCGACGAAGAAAGGAGAGGGGAGGGAGAGGATCCGGCTACGACAAAAGGGGCAGGAGCGAAACCCACGACGTGCTTGTTTCTTAGAAAAAAAAAAGTTATATCTCTTATAGAGAGAGGGGCTCTAATACCATATTGGAAATAGGATGAAGTAAAGAAATGCACATTTGATTCATTAATCAATCGTTAATTTATACAGTGAAGATAGGAGGATTTTTCTCAACTAGCCTACATGATTTCCTCATTCAGTTGAGAAAATCATATCTAAATCCTATCTTCTATCAGATATGCCATATTTAAAATATACATTGAGGTTCAGTTATTCTATAGAATGATGGACAAACAAAATTTCTCCTTTTAATGATTTTAGGAAGTAAGAATGATGAGGTCATCAAGGTCTCCTGTGACATTAACTTATGATCAGTTGAGCGATATTATGAAAACTCTTGAGGCTATGACACATGTGATGCAACAAGTCCAACAAGCAGGAAATGATAAAGTTAGGATATCAACTCAGGCTGGATTAGGAATATAATAGTTTAAAAAGCTTAGCCCTCCAAGTTTTAGTGGTGAACCTGATCCAATAGTGGCTGAACAATGGATGATGCGAACAGAGAAGATATTTGGCGTCTTAAATTGTCCTGAAGATCAGAAGGTTCCTTTTGCCACTTTCATGTTGGAAAGGAAAGTTGAACATTGGTGGAGAACAATGAAGAGAATCAATGAAATTAGGGATGAGCTCATTACTTAGAAAGTATTCACAGAAAAGTTTAATGATAAATATTTTCTAGATTGTATTAGGGAGCAAAAGGAATTGGAGTTCTTAAATCTCATACAAGGAAACTTGTCAGTAGCAAAATATGAAGCTATTTCACAGAGCTCTCCATATTTGCCACTCATATGACCGACGATAAGGAGTCGAATATCAGCTTTAAAACTTCCTTCATATGCTGATGTGGTAGAAAGGGCTTTAATAATTGAAAGAGACTTGGAGGAGATACATGAAATTTGTGGTAAGAACTACAAGGACAAGTTTACAAGCAAAAGTAAGAGAGAGAATGAATATGAAAATAGTAATAAGAGGGTCAAGATGTCTGGATTAGGGAAAGGAAAGCCACCTCAAAGGACCGAGCCATATGCAAAATGTCGATATAATCATGAAACAAGTAAGTGTTTTTGAGTGATTGGAGCCTGTTTTGCTTGTGGGAAACTATATAATAAAGTAAAGGATTGCCCACTGAATAAGAAGAAGCCACTACCACCCAAAACGATAGCCCATACTAGAGTTTATGCCATCACTTAACAGGGTTTTCGGGCTTCTAAATTGGTTGTCGAAGGTATTATTCATGTTTCTAATAAAAATGCAAATATTTTGTTTGATCCCAGATCGAATCTATCTTTTATTTCATAAACTTTTGCTTGTCACTTGGGCATTCAACCTAAATAATTGGATTATGAGTTGTATATAACTACTGCTGTTGGGGATACTTTGACAACAAACTTGTTTTATCTATGTTGTTTGATTTTTATTAAAGAACGTGAACTCCTTACTAATTTAATTCTCCTAGAGATTCAGGGCTTTGATATTATACTTAGCATGGATTTGCTATCTTTCTATTATGCTAGTATTGATTGCTATACAAAAATAATCACTTTTTACATACCAGATCAGCCCATCTTTTATTTTGTGGGTATTAAGCATGACTCACTTCCTTGCCTAATATCGGCATTTCAAGCTCATCGATTTATGTAGAAGGGTTGTTCTTGCTATATTATATGTGTAAAGGAGAATTTAAGTCATGTGGCTCATCTAAATGAAATTCCGATAGTTAGAGAGTTCCTTGATGCTTTCCCATAGGACTTGCTTGGATTACCTCTAGATAGAGAGAGTGAATTTGCTATTGATATGGTCTCTGGAACAACACCAATATCCATGCCTCCCTATAGAATGGCACCACTCGAGCTAGAAGAATTGAGAAAGCAACTACAAGAACTATTAGATAAAGGTTTTATTCGACCTAGCATTCACCATGGGGTGCTCCAGTACTGTTGTTAAGAAGAAGGATGAGACATGGAGGCTTTATATTGATTATAGACTATTGAATCAAATGATAATAAAAAATAAGTATCCTCTACTTAGGATTGATAATTTGTTTAATCAATTGTAGGGTGCACAAGTATTCTCCAAGATTGACTTGAGGTCAGTTTATTATCAATTGAATATCAAGAAAGAAGATATCCCTAAAACAGCTTTCAGGACTCGGTATGGTCATCATCGTAGTACTGCCTTTTGGTTTGACTAATGCCCCTACAGCTTCCATGGAATTAATGAATAAGATATTTAATCCACTCTTGAATATCTGTGTTATCGTATTCATTGATGATATATTAGTATATTCAAGGAATGACCTGGAGCATGAGGAGCACTTGAGAAATGTATTATCCATACTAAGATAAAAGAAGTTATATGCAAAGTTCAGTAAATGTGAGTTTTGGTTAAATGAAGTTATTTCTTAGGCCATGTGATTTCAGGCAAGGGCATCTTTGTTGATCCAAAGATAGTTGAAGCAGTAGTTAAGTGGGAAGTACCAACAAATGTAACATAAATTAGAAGTTTCTTTGGCATTACAGGTTATTTATTATAGGAGATTTGTGGAGGGACTTTATCGAATTGCTAACCCCCTCACCAAGCTAACTCAAAAGAATGTGATATTTGAATGGGGTGATGTATGTGAACAAAGTTTTTAGTAGTTAAAAAGAAGATTGACTAGTGCTCATATTCTCACAATTCCCAATGGTAACGAAGGATTTGTAGTTTACATCGATGCTTCAAGGAAGAGCCTTGGATGTGTTCTAATGCAAGAAGGGGAAGTAATTGCTATTGCTTCTAGACAACTAAAGAGTTATGAACTAAATTATCCAACCCATGATTTGGAGTTAGCAGTAATTATTTTTGCAATGAAGATTTGGAGACATTATTTATATGGGCGGACATTTGAAATATTTGCCGACAAAAGAGTCTAAAGTATATCTTTACTCAAAATGAGTTAAATATGAGGTAATGAAGATGGATAGAACTTTTAAAAGATTATGATTGTACCATCCGATATCATTCGGGTAAGGCCAATGTTGTAGCTGATGCACTTAGTAGAAAATCTACAAATTTTATGATTAGTTTGGTTGTGAAATAATGGGAATTATTGAAAGGAAATGGTGATGTGAATGCTATCAGGAATGAGCAAGACCCAATGATATTAATGGTCTCTATCTAGGTTCAATCTGATTTCATTCAGCAAGTTAAAGAAGGACAACTACGAGATCCACGTTTAATCTACTTGGGGAAAGAAGTAGACAAAGGAACAAAGCTTGGCTTTCATATTTAAGAGGGTGGCCTATTGAAAATGGGGAATATAGTATGTGTTCCAGATGACCCAGATATCAAGGATCAGATTCTGAAGGAAGGTCATGGTTCCAAATTCACCTTATATTCGGGTAGCACAAAAATGCATAAAGATCTTAAAGGTCATTACTGGTGGGAAGGCATGAAAAAGGAGATTGCAATATATGTTTGTTACAACCTTTAGATATTCCTGAATGGAAATGGGAAAGTATCACCATAGATTTTGTTTCAGGTCTATCCAGAACCTCCAGAAAGCATGATGTTATATGGGTGATTATTGATAGGTTAACCAAATCGGCACATTTCCTACCGATCAATATGACATATTCTATGGATAGACTTCTTGAATTATATATTAGTGAAATAGTAAGACTTTATAGTATTCCAAAGGAGATCATCTCTAACAGAGACTCCAGATTTCTTTCTAGATTATGAAGAAGCTTACAGGAATATATGGACACTAAAGTCAAGTTTAACACTACTTATCACCCTCAAACCGATGGACAATCAAAAAGAACAATTCAAACACATGAGGATTTGCTTAGAGAATATATCATGGATTGGAAAGGTGAGTGGGATAAAGATATTTCTCTTTTTGAGTTCACCTACAATAATAGTTACCAGTCTAGTATTCAAATGGCTCCTTATGAAGCTTTGTATGCACGGAAGAGCAGAACGCCTATTTGTTAGGAGGAAGTTGGCGATAGAAAATTGTTAACACCCGATAAAGTGTAGGGGACTATAAAAAGATTCAAATTATAAGAGAAAGACTAAAGACTGCTTAGAGTCATTAAAAGAGCTATGCTGACAATAGAAGATAAGAAATTGAGTTTTATGCTGACAATAGAAGATGAGAAATTGAGTTTCAAGTAGGCGATTTTGTGTTCTTGAAGGTCTCTCGTTCTAAGGCTGTGGTAAGATTTGGGAAGAAAGGAAAGCTAAGCCTCAGATTTATTGGAACATTTGAGGTCCTTGAGAGGATTGATTCTATCGCTTACAGGATTGACTTGCCACCATCCTTGGGTCATATCCATGATATATTTCATATTTCAATGCTCAGAAAGTATATTCATGACCCTTCTCATATCGTTGAGTATGAGCCGATTGTAATCGATGATAATTTATCTTATATGGAAGAACCGATACGGATTATTGATAAGAAAGAAAAGATACTAAGGAATCAGACTATTCCTCTAGTTAAAGTGATTTGGAGGCATCATTTTATGGATGAAATAACTTAGGAGCTAGAGGAAGAAATGAAGAAAATCTATTCTCATCTTTTCATCGATGGAGATATGATAAATTTAAAAGACTAAATTCTTATTTTAAGGGGGGAGAGTGTAATATCCCTCATTTATGAAATATTTGTATTGATATATTTTTAAATTGTTTATGAGGACGCACTTGTAAATTTGAGGATTTGTTTAATAATTATTTTGATAAAATAATTTTGTATTGAAAGTTGGTTGTTAGGGACCTAAATGTGAATCTTAAAAGTATGAAATAAATTATAAAAGATTCACATTAAGTTAAAAAAAAAAGATATTTGTCACTACCTTATTTAAAGTGGTGCCACTTATGCATGTGCATAGGTGACACATAAGCATATTACATGCATGCTTGCCACCTAACAACTCATATGTTAGCTTAAACAATTAATAATTAGATAAGAAAAGGATTTGGTTACAACATAAACTTGAGAAGAAGAAGAAGAAGAAGAAGAAGAAGAAGAAGAAGAAGAAAAGGAAAGAAGAAGAAAAGATTTGGAGGTTTTGAGATTTTGATATAATCCATACCTTTGGGACAAAATCTTCAAAGGTAAGTGTTCTATCTTTCTCTTGTTGAAATTTATCTTTGTTTTTTCCTTGATTATGAGATAAAATTTGAAACAAAACCGAAATCTCTTTTGTTGGCAGACTAAGTGTGAATCTGTAATATTTTTGAGATTATGACCTATCTGCTTTGTTCAAGTTGTAACTTTTAATACAGACCTCTGATTTAGACAAAATTTAGATTCTTCAAAAATAGATCCATATATCTTTCTTTTGAAACTGAGTTTAAAAATTTTAGAGTTTATTTACTAACCCAAACGTTTATTTCAATTGAGCATATGAAATCTGTAAAATAGAGTCTGTAGCTCCTGACCTTTCATCACTATATTTCTTTTATCTTTCTGGTGGAGTCCCTGATTTATGTCAAATATGATTTATTAGAAACTAGACTCATAGATCTTTTATTTGATACTAGGATTGAAATATTTGGAGTTCAAATGATGATCAAAATTTATGTTTTGTTAGACCCTATGGATTCTGTAAAATAGGGATCATAATTCCAGCCCTTTGGCTGCCAAATCATCTATAACTTTTTGTAGATACTTCTAATTTGTATGAAACTTATTTTATTTGAAACTAGATTGATTTATCTTTCTAAAAACACTTTTTTGGAGTAATTTGGAGCATGTTTAACTATCTAAATAACTTTGTAATTTGCCTTCTGAATTCTGCCATAATAGGGATCATATTGATTTCACCTCTACTTGCTTTATTCATTTCAAAATTGAATTCTCTGATGCTCTTGTCTTTGATTCCCTTACACATCAATATATGTTAAGTATCAATCAATTTTTACCTTATATTAATTTATATGGTGCATGCATGATTTATTATTCCACATATGCTTCCGTTATCTACCAAATTCATTGCTCATGTCCCTTTGTACTTTAGTGTTTGTGGGATAATGTGAACCTTTGCCAGAAATATTAAAGAGAGTTATGTTTAGTGCCAGTGATATTTCGTTGACCCTCTATGACTTCATTCAAACATGGGTGGATCGAGCTACCAAACATGGGAGACTTATGTATGGTGGTCATTCAGTAATGGATGATTCACATTATTTTTGTTATCTCACTTCACCCTCTATGTTTTATTTGATATGTTATCCAAAGTTTTGCTTGTGTGTTTCCTATTATGCTTTGGAAAAGAATGATATGTATCCAACTTCAAATGTGATATACGAGCTTAAGTTTGTTATTTGTTCACTTGACATGTTTAGAAGTGTTTCATGTGTTATTGATATACTCCTAAAACTTCATATGTCATTGATGCATACCAAAATGCTTCTAATTGTCATATATGCTCCAATAACTTTACCCAGATTGTTATGGATTTACGTATGATTTGAATGAGATGAACCTTGTGGTTTCGAATCTAATTTGATGCTATATGTGAAAACTTTTGTATTCCCTACCTTGCCTTCTTATATCAGGTTTAATTTGTAAACACCTTTCCTCGCCTTGAACATGTTTCACTCTGTTGCTATCTATTCTTGTTTATGTTAGCTTGACATTTATTGAAATACTTGATACGGGGCTAAAGCAGTGGGAAAGCAAGAAGTTCTTGGGCTAAATCTTTATTAGATATTATATTATCGTTGTATGTGTATACCTGGTGTCTAAAGTAAAGTTGTAGCATTTTGAAGTGGGGTAACTATGTAATGGTTTTAAAAGTACCCTCTGTTTGATATCTCGAATGCTAAACTTGCTGTATAATATATGAAGTGGTGGTATATGATTGTTTTTAAAGTCATATAGATTTTATCATATTAGTGGATTTTATGAATGTGAATTATATTTAGCTGCGTTGGTTTTGGATCGATTATATGATTCATTAGGAGACTGTAAAGAGTTATTATAATCTACACATGTTTTTATGAAAGTGGTTGAATGACCATATATGTTTTTCTTAGTATCCTCAAATGTTTGTTTGGATCTTGGATGGATTATATTGTTGATAATATTATCGATTTGAAGACAAGGTCACACCTCTCAATGTGATATAATTCGGGAGGAGCATGACACCCTTGGCCACTAATCTAGCATTGTTTCTAACCATGATACTATTTTCATATTGTTTATTTCTAAAGACACATTTAGTACAAATCACTAAACGGTCATTAGGTCTAGGAACAAACTCCCATATGTTATTCCTCTCAAATTAATTAAACTCTTCATGCATTCTATTAACCCAAGAAACATCTCTTAGGGACTCATTAATGCACTTTGGTTCGATTTGAGAAAGAAAAATAGCATTTGGATAAAAATTCTTAAATAAGGATCGAGTTTGAACTTCTTTTAAGTATCTTCTATTATAAGCTTCTTAGGATGATCAATTCACATACTTCTATTCCTTGGGTAAGGATTTAGAAGTAGATTCATCTAAGTTATTTTTAGGAGTATCGTCATTTAAATTCAAAGTACCAATATCAAATTCATCATCAAAATTAATTTTTTTAAGATAAAAAAACTCATTAAAAACAACATGAATAGATTCTTCAATTACTAAAGTTCTTTTATTCAAAACACGATAAGCTTTTGAAATCAAGGAATAACCAAGAAAAATGCCCTTATCGGATTTTACATTATATTTTTCTAAGGCATCCTTTTCATTCAAAATAAAACATTTGTAACCAAATATTTTAAAATAAGAAATATTATAGTTTTTACCATTCCATAATTCATAAGGAGTTATAGTGAGTAATGGTTTTACAAGAACCCTATCTAAAACATAGCATGATATATTAACGGCTTCAGCAAAAAAATATTTAGGTAGGTTATGTTCATTTAACATGGTTCTAGCTATTTCTTGCAAACTCCTCTTTTTTCTTTTTACTACATTTTATTATGGATTTCTTAGAGTAGAGAAATTATGGATATACCCATTTGATTCAGAAAAATTTTAAAAGTCATTGTTTTAAAATTCACCACCATGATCACTACGTATTGATGAAATCATAAATCCTTTTTCATTTTGAATAATTTTATAAAATTTTCTAAAATATTTAAATGTATCACTTTTGTATGTCAAGAAATAAGTCCAAGTATATCTACTATAATCATCCACTATAACGAATGCATATTTGCTTCCACCAAAACTTCTAATGTCAATTGGTACCAATAAATCCATATGGATCAATTGAAGTATCATTTGTATTTAGTTGGAAACAATTATGAACCAGAAAATCATGAGAATGATGATCATATCTTTGTATGAACTAATTAAGAGTAATAGAAAGTAGTAAACAAGACAAGTAAAGAGCACTCACAATTTATAATGGTTCGGCCCCAATCTTGGCCTACGTCCACTTCCGAGTCCTCTTCGTCAAGGCCCACAGGTGTCCACTATCGGTCTTCTTTGGGTGAAGACCAAACCCTTAAAAACTTTTAACTTACAAGGGAGACTCTATACAAAAATACAACACTTAGCTCACTCTCTTCCCCCTTTTCGTTTTATTACACACTTTTTGCACACACTTGTTTTCACATATTAATGCCCAATAGATTGTGTGAATAATTATGCTAAATGCAAGAAACCATGAGGTATTTATAGGCTCCAATTGACTTTAGAAGAATGGAGCCAAAATTGAAACTCACCCAAAAAATTCGGGTACAGGTGGTACAACCATCGAAAGCCACCCTAAAAATAGGGTACGAGCAATACAACCGCCAGCCTGGGCGGTCTAACCATCGGCTACTACCCGGATTCCTGGGCAATGATGGTACAACCATCGCTCATCGATGGTACAACTACCAAGATTTTCAAAAAAGTGATTCCCTTCACTTTTCCTATCCCGACTCGTACCTCTTGTTGACAAATTCTTAGGTCAACTAATTGATCTCAATCTGAGCTCAATCCAATCCTTTTATGGACCCGGTTGCCTCACATTGAGTTGATTTGGATTCCTTCAAAATCAAACTCAATTAGGACTCAATCCCTAACTACGACACATCGATTACAACCATAAAGACCATTAAGCTAAACAATGACCTAACTCCCGCCAATCGGGTAACCTCCGGCATTCTTTTGTAGAGTCTTACGGTCTTCCTCCGATGATCTCCCGGTGTGTTCCTAACAAGCTTCCCAATTCCTTCGGCGTACTCCTAGCGAACTCCCGACGAGTTCCCACAGCATTATTCGAAGCTTGGCCCGATGCCCAAACTTGATTCTGGCCCATCATCTGGTTGTAACTCAATTCCTCTATCGTAATTAGACCTGCATTACTTCCTCTAACAAACAAGCTAGATTAAACACTTATCAATTAATTTCATCATCAAAATCCAAGATTCAACAAATGATATTTTACTTTAGGGAGTAGCCTCTCAAGGGTTAGGGTTTAGAATCCTATGTAAGCATGTAACCTCCACCACTTTTGAATAAGCAAAGATTAATATTCAATTCAGCCTTGTGGTTGACAACCTATGAGGGAGGAACCCCTATAGCTTTCTAAGGGTTGATCCCCCTCAAAGATCAATTTGTATATAATTCTTCTAGGGTTTTATCAGTTGACCTCTGTAGGGGATCGACCATCCTTAGAACTCTATAGTGGTTCCTGCTTCCTTAGTAGTCAGCTAAAATGGCTTAAAAAGATTGATCTATTCATGAGAAAAAAGGTTGTGGCTGCAAGTGTTTATATAGGGTCTCTAAACCTTAATCCTAATAGGACTCCTACTTCAACTAAACTAAGACTCCAAATCATAATTTAACTCCTAATCAACCCTAGAGAGAGTCCTAACTAAATGGTCTCTAACCCTAACCGACCTCCTCTCAGACCTAGCCAACTTCCCCTCATCAAGGTCGGCTACCAATTGGGTTGATTACAAGCTTGACTTGATTGACCTGACCCGAATCCAACTTCAACACCTAACTAAACCTATGAGGATTTGAGCTGATTTATTACAATGGACTCAAATTTTCTACTAGCTAAACTGATGTCAGGTCTAAGCCAGCCAACAAGGCCCAATCTAAGGACTCAACTCAAGCAATTAAGACCCGACTCAGTTAGGGTCCTAACAAACTCGCCGTCTTCAAATCATCCTTGTCCTCAAGGCTGAAGCTCCATGAATTTTGGGTCCAGATCTTCCTCGTGGTATTTATTTTAGGCTCACCATGGTCCTGCAGTCCAGCATTGTCTGGACGGTGGTGTATCATGTTCTTGCGATCCCACACAATCATCAGTTGAACTTGGACCTCTTCATTAGTTGAGATGTCCGATGGGTGGATCTGGGAGAAGTTATCCTCTCTAAACTTCCATTTGAGGCCAGATACTTGGAGGGTCAGTTGTATTTCTGAATTGATGTGTAGATCTAATCCATAAGTCACAGCTCTAATGCGATCTCTAATTTTGTAGGGTCCAAATAAATAAGATGACCACTCCCTTGATGCTCAAGTCTCCATAGTTCCTATTGGTGGAGCTGAAGATGAAGGGAGGATCAATCTTCAATAGTAAACTTTCTTCTACTCCAGCATTTGTCGGGCGGTTGTTTCTTTCTTGCGTGGGTTGGCATGTGGTTGTTCTTTAATGGTAGCCAGACATTCCTCTGAGTTGGTAGCTACCCTCTAGTAGAGTCCATGGTAATGTGAGCCCGATCTGGTTTAGAGTGAGTAGAAGCTATAATTTTTCAAGGCTTATTTTCATCTCTCCTTTGTGTCATTAACCTGTATCATGCCAAGCCACAAATTCAGCAATGGTCAATATTTTTTCATCATAGATTGATAGCTTCAGGTGATATTGAGAGAGAGCTTTGCTGATGCAGGCTAGGGGTCGACCATCTTGCATGAGGGCAGCACCAATTTTGACTCCCGATGCATTAGATTTGATCATAAACACTTTGTCGGAGTCGATTAAGGCTAGCACTAGTTTATATAGAATCGCAATCATGAGGGCATCAAAGGCTATTTTAGCTTCATCCGACCAGACGAAGACATATTTTTTCAGCAATGTCATGAGGGGAGCATTGATCTTGTCGTCATCCTCCACAAACTTGCGGTGGTCTCGCGACCAGGTAGGGAGTAGTTTTGTCGATTCAACAAACTCATCTGAAAATTTAGCAAGCAATGAGGGTAGGTTTGGATCTTCGTCATCATTGATTCCTCCGTTGGAAGCTGATATGTGGTTTGTGCAGCAACCTCTCCATGCATTGCGTAGAAATAGTCGATACTTCGCCACCATGCTTTCCTTGTAGGATCACTTGTTTCCAATGGTTGAAAAATTTTATGATTAATTTAAAAAATTACAAGAAATATCAACTAGGGTGGACAGTCATTAAATGTCGAACACTACTAGATAATCATGAAGTGGTAGAAGGATGAAGTTTGTGGTGATTTCTTGGCCCTAAAAAACTAGTTTCACCTAAGGGCTCTTTCGGTTTCAGTTGAGGATTCGACCATCTATAACTTTTACATCGATCCTGCTACAATATTAAATCTGGAGAGTTAATCAGGCAGCATCCTTACTATCCGTGAGATTATTGGTGCTTCTGGTGTCGATAAGAATGGTGATCGGCTAGTGTTCGAGAAATCAGTCGACCTTCATGGATTACAAGTTGGCGTAGCTAGCTAGGGCATGTTTGGTGCTGATGGCCAGCTACGTGTTAGGAACCCTACTAGGTTGGGTCCTAAGTTTATTGAGTCATGTATATAACAAAACCTAAATTAGTCACCACCCCTATTGAAGAAGTAGTCGGCTAGGGTTAAGGGAGGAGTCCTTATGAAGAGGGGGTTTTCTAGCTGCCTCCCTCCTCTTAGGAGAGGCCGGATAGGGTTAGGAGAGGAGAGATCCATTTAGCTAGGACTCTCTATAGGGTTGAATAAGAGTAAAATTAGGAGTTAGATACCGCTATAGCTGCCTGCCACATCAATAGTTAGAAGTTAGCTAGAGTTTAGGAGTTGATGAGGAGAGAAAGTCTTTCAAGAGTAGGAGTCATATTAGGAGTTAGGGTTACTCATGTAGCCACCACTCTTTTATCATCATTAAGATCAATATTACTTCAGCCATTGTGTCGAATACCTTGGAGGAGGGAACCCCTACAACATTCCAAGAGGTCGATCCCCTATAGAGATCAAACCTTAAGCTTAGAATCCGGAAGGGTTCCAACATTGCGGTTCTTCCTCTACATCATCCTTTTTAGGTTCGGGATCTACATCTTCGGGTTCTAGATCTTCGATTAGTTCAATCACCAAAAGCTTTCCCCTTTTGTAATGGTGATCTCTACTCCATAGTTCATCGTAATACCAACATAGTCCTTTCGTCGATCTTTTTTGGAGTTCTTCTTGGGTAAGTTCCTTGGGCTGAGAGGTTCGGTTGGCAGCAGGGGATGCTGAACGCTTGATGGTTGTTGGTTGGTTCATAATCTTGGTCCTTCGAGCATTGTTGTTCAGTTGTTCCTGATGGATGCGAACGAAGGTAAGGGCAACCCTCAATGTATACGATTGTCGCACCTTTGATCTCTGGCTTTAGTCCTTCAATGAACATCTCTTGCAACTGCTTTTCAAACTAATCTTAAGTTTAATTTAAAAGATGCTCAAACCTGGTTTGATATTCTTGCATGGTTGAGGTTTTGTGAATCTTCATGAGTTGGTCGTTCGTGTTCTTATACTCCATTGGTCTAAAATGGATCAGCAGCCCGCTCTTGAATTACCTCCATGTGGGGACTCCGTGGGTGTGCTTGTATCAATTATACCACTGAATAGCTTCTCTTCCTAGATAGATGGCAGCAATATCGACCATAGAAACCTCTAGGGTCCTGTGATAGTGGAAGTACCGATACGCAGGCAAAATCCACTCAATCAGGTCTTCATCTTCCCATCCAGGGAAGTCCACCCTTATTCATGGATATGATGAGTCTATCACTTATTTCTCTTTCTCTGGTTGGTTCTCCTTATGATTGGATCTCTCGCCACGTTGTGATCTTATTGGGCTCGATGGTCGGCCCAATCTGAATTATGCGAAGAGAGTGCATAGTTTATCTTCCATATGCATCTCGAAGGCCTCCAACTTGGCACTAATCAGATCTACCGATGCCATGCTGTAAGACTCCAGATATGTAATGTCAAGGTCCTCCCTTTGCTGTCTGGTTAAGGGTAGGGATTGGTTGGATGGCTAGGTGGCCGAAAGAGATGATAGATCATAGGTAGATGGCCACGGTTTAGGACTGATAGATTGCTATTTTTTTTGTTGCTGTTGGGCTATGGTTTCGAGCTACTGTAGGAGTCGCATAGGGGGGTTTGGTGATAGAGGTTTAGGGTTAGAAGGGTGGCTTAGGGTTGCTGTTGATGACAACAACTGGTTTGGTAGAGATTGGTGGTCGAAAGGGTGATGGATCAAGGTTGTAATTTTGGATTGATAGTTTACGGTTTATGCTGCTATTGGTACTATGGTTTGAGGGTGTTGTGGGGGCTAGAAAGGGTTTTGGTGGTAGTGGTTTAAGGCATAAAGGAGGGTTTAGGGTTGTATTCGGGGCAGCAACCGGTTTGGTGTGGTTGCAGCAAGAAGTGCCCGGGAACAAGGTTGCGGTAGGCTGCTGTTTGGGCTACAGCTTTTGCTGCTATTTAGGTCGATTGTAGAGATTACTAGTGGGCTATGACAGCTGCATCTTAAGGTTAAAGGAGTGCCTTACGGTTGATGTGGGTGGCAACAACAAATTCAGCAAAGATCAGACATGTATGTAGTAAGAAACGGTGAAAAGTATGGCAGCAAAATTTTTCATCGAAAGATAGCAGTTTTATGTTGAAAGTTTCAGCAATATTGCAGCAGTATTTTTTGGAAAAAGGCAACATGAAATCAATAATGATAGCAGCAATATAGATGATAGCAATATGGCATCAACAAATTTTGTAAGATTGGGTGGTGTATGGGGTGGGAAAAACTGAAAGGATGCAGCGACATAATTTTATAGCAGTTTTATAAAAATTTTCACCGGTTCGTCAAAGATTAAAAGAAGAATTTAGGGAGAATCCACAGCTAAGGAAAGCCAAGCCAATATAAAATATAAAGATGAATATGGCACCAAGATATCGATAACAAAATCAAAGATATGATAGCAAATACGTGAGTGAAATTTTATAGTGCAACTTTCGTCGTAAAGATGATAACTTTGCGATGAAAAGTTCTTACAGCAAGCAATTTTTTGCAGCAAGACAAAGAGAATGCAACATATTATAGCAAATAATAGATGATGATAAAAGCCAAGCTGATGCAAAATATAGAGAAGAATATGACAGCAAAATATCGGCAAGAAGATAGTATATAGTTGAAATTTTGCATCAACGTCAAAAGATCATTATAGGAGTTTTTTTTTTTTTGCCCAGCATTTTTTCTTAGAAAGATAGATGAATGCAAGGATTGTGACAATGGTAGATGTAACTTTTTTTTAGTTTTTTAGGTAAATAAATTACAGCAGTAGTAAGGTAGGTAGTCGAACTTGATGCAAGTTTGGTGGTGGCACAACAAATAGAGGATCTGCTACAGGGGGTGATGACGATGAGTCGATGATGAGATAAGCAATTATGGGAATTACTTGGGAAGATGATAGGTGGCTGGATGGCAATGGCGAAGGTGGAAAAGCAATGAGGTGCCAAGAACGCGGCTATGATACCAAGTGTTTGAACCCCACAGGATTATAAGCTTGGGTTGACCACTTTAGGGGATCGATCTTCCTTGGAACCCTATAGGGGTTCCTCCCTCCTTGGTAGTCGGCTACAATGGCTAAAAAAAATTAATGACAAAAAAGGTTGAGGCTACAAGTGTTTATATAGGGTCTCAAAACCATAATAATAGGACTCCAACTCCTAGTTTAACTCCTAATCAATCTTAGAGAGAATCCTAACTAAATGAAACTCTCCCTCTCTAACCCTAGTCGACCTCCTCTCAGCCCTAGCCTACTTCCCCTCATCAAGGTGGGCGGCTAATTCGGTTGATTACAAGCTTGATTTGATTGACTTGACCCAAATCCAACTCCGACTCCTAACTAGACTCCAATTCAGATGAACCCAAACCCTACTAGGATTTGGACTGATTTATTACAATGGACTCAAATCTCCTCTTAGCCAAATTATTATCAGGTCTAGGCTAGCCAAGAAGGCCCAATCTAAGGACTCAACTCAATCGACTAGGTCCCGACTCAACTAGGGTCCTAATAGAACCCCATAGGATTCTATCATTGGATTGATCTCTATAGGGGATCAGCCTCCTTGGAACTCTATAGGGGTTCCACCCTCCTTGGTACTCAGCACCATGACTTGAAGAAAAGTTGCATTGCTTGATGAAAAGTGGGGTGTAGTGATAGGTCTCCAGCAGGGTTGAGTCATCTTAGTACTAGTCAATAAAAACCCTGTGAGATTATAATAAAGCCACTCCTATCTTATAAATAAGTATGGCTAGGGTTTAGATTAACCCTTAGGGTTTAGTAGCCACCACACCCATTACTGGGTTGATAGGTTAGGGTTTTCCCCTGCTTAGGTCGGCTATAGAGCTACTTAGCCGCCTCTTGTTCCTATTAAGGCAAGTTGGTTATAGGAGGGGCAAAGGGGTAATTCTACTTAGGGAAGCACCCACTTAGGCTAGGAGTTTGATCCCTATTTAAAGATATAGCTGCCCCCCCTCTTGAATCAAGCAATTATCATCTTCAATTCAGCCTTTGTGCCGAGTCTAGGAGGGAGGAACCCCTATAGCGTTCCAAGGGTTGATCCCCCTCAGTGATCAAAATCTATAGGGCTCCTTCTGGTGTTTTATCATTTGGTATTAGAGCAACGATCTTGCTGCCCCTATAGCCATCATCCATGCCTCCACCTTCCCAAGCAATTCCCACAATTACTTTTGACGTCGCTTCCATCGTCGCCCATCAAGCATCCATTAATCTGCTGCCTTCCTCTACGTCAACATCAAAGATCTGATAAAAACTCCAAAGCCCATGCCTCTTACTACTACTATTCCTCTATCTTATATGTGGGAGAAGTTTTTCCATAATTTCTTTGCTGCAAAATTTTACCGTCGCAAATGTTATCATTGTTGCGAAGGTGAAATGCTGCAGAAATTTTCAACCGATTGTTGCTTCTTGAAACTGAACTTTTATTCATCCTTTTTGGCTAAAACTTTTATATAATTTTGTAGATCATCTTAGCTTTCATCTAAGATTGATCTCATAAAAGAACTACTTCTGGATCCGGACTTATAGCACTGTGATTCTTCATCGTGCAGTGCTGAAATTTTACAACGGAGAATTTGCCTTCCGTCTATTGGTCTCTTGAAACTAAACTTTTGTTCATTCTTTTTGGGCAAAATTTTATACAATTCTAAAGATCAACTTGGCTTTCATCTGGGATTGATTTCTCTAAAAAATTCCTTCTGGAACTGGTTTTCATGTGCAATCTTTCATCACCATGCAGTTCTGGAATTTTTACGACGAAGGATCTACCTTTCATCTTTTGCCCTATTTCCCTACTGTTATGCTGCCAAAATTCTGCCAAACTTTTACTGGTATTCCCAACATTTAAACCAAGGGTTTCTGCATAATTTTCTTAAAGTTTCCTCTGGAAATTACGTCGAGAAGTCATCGTCTCTCCGACGTAAAATCTGTTCAGCAGGATAGTACATCGCAACACTTCATTTCACGGAATTCTATCATATTTGCGTGTTATTTTTTAGGGGATTTTGGACTCTCTTTTCCTCATCACCAAACCCTACCATTCTCACCAAAAATCCTTCCAAATATTACCCTAAACCGAATCCAAACTGCCCCCAAATCAGCCTACTTCCTTATCGATCCACATGTCTTTTTAGCCAACTTTCCTTACCGAGATACTTACCTTTGCTGCCATCTATCCCAGATCTAAAATCTATTTTCCTAACCTTCATCTACTGCTATCATAACCCTAAAACCACACCAATTCGCAGCCTAAACTCCACAAAACCACAGCCCCAAATCTGCCCTAAGCGGCAGTCTACTACCATCCAAACCGATTCACCTTCCAACCGGCCACCCCCTTCTCCAAAATTCCAATGCCACTAACCCTACAACAAAAAAAATATCTCAATATTATAGATCTAGAGACATATACTATGGCATCAAAGGAGGCTATCGATGCAAAGCTTGAAGCCTTTGAAAATCGCATGGAAGTGAAGATGCGACCCTTTTCGCCGAATTCAGCATTGGCCGACTGTCGAGCCCGAGGAAATCACAACACGGAGAAACTTTAGATCGGTGAGATGATCCTCAAGAACATGGCACATCACCTCTGATCTTGATAATCCATGCATGAAGGTACTTCCCTAGATGGGAAGAAGGAGACCCGATCGTGTGGATCTTGCGCGCGGAGCGCTATTTTCGGTTCTACCGAACCGCCGATGCCACACGGGTGGAGATTGTTGCCATCCTCCTCGAAGGAGATGCTATTCAATGGTTTAATTGGTTTAAGCACACCCATGGAGGACTCTCTTGGCAGCGATTCAAGGAAGGACTACTAAACTACTTCAGACCAATCGATTTCAACAACATCGATGGACAATTGGCAAAGATTCGTCAAACCTCTACAATATAAGAATACCAAACAAGGTTTGAGCGTTTATCTAACTAAACTAAGAATTAGTCTGAGAAACAACTTTTAGGTACTTTTATCGAGGGCTTAAAGCTGGAGTCGGAGAAGTAAATGTGCGGCAACTGTACACTCTTATGGCGGTAATTTCCTTCACGTGTGTCCAGGAAGAATAATTGAACCACGAGGAACAAATGACAAGGGTCGCTCCCCGACCAGCCATGCCGAGGCCTACTGGCCCCTCTACTGCCATCCAAGCCCCTGCACAAAAAAGTTGACAAGAGACGAGCTTCGTGAACGATCGGCCAAGGGGTTATGTTGGCATTGTGACGAACCGTGGAACCACGAATATCACTACAAAAAGGGCCGACTCCTCATGATTGAACTAGCGGAGGATGAGGACAATGAAACATCTGAATAAGCCCTTGAACCTAAAGAAGAAGCCATGGAGGAAGAGTCCCAACCGCTCGACTACGCAGTGCACGTATTGGCTGGCTATTCCAACCCGCAGATGATGAAAGTTGGAGGACTTCTAAAATAGCAACCCATCACCATTCTTATCGACATGGGCAGCACCAATAACTTCCTCAACAGTAAGGTTGCTGCATGTTTGACACTTTAAATCGAAGGTTGCAATAAATTGACGTAAAGGTCACCGACGATCGAATCTTTAATTGCGACCAATGATGCCCTGGGTGAAACTACTCCTCCAAGGCCAAGAAGTGGTAGCTGATTTCTTCCTCCTACCCATAGATGATTATGAAGCCATATTTGGGATTAAATGGCTCACAACACTAGGTGATATCTCTTGGAATTTTTCTAAATTAATCATAAAATTTTATTGCAAAGGGAGACAGGTCACGTAACGAGGCAAGCGCGGGAGCCAAATTTCCACTGTTTTGTCGCAACAAATGGAGAAAGTTTTGCACAAAGCACCACTGGTTACAGGTGCCCTACAAGCCAATCACGTGAGTGATGGCACTTGTGACACGCTGTGTGATCTTTTTGCTTATGATTAATATTGGCTTATTCTCACATTATATTATTTGTTATATATATATTGTGATGTCCTTAGTTATGTGCAATGGGAATAGGATTGTGATGAGATCATAATAATGAGATCGATACACCTTTAAACACAGATCCTAAATAATCCCGATCAAATGTTGCTTAAGAGGGACATTGAGATAACCGGATAGATCGGTGTACTATATACCCATCCATATGATGGAGGCGGCTGGTCTCATAGCCATTTATATGGAGACACTAAGGATATAATACAAGTGCTTATTAGAGAATGAGTTCAATGATTGATCTGCTTATGGAATGTTGTATGATTAATGATACCTAATGTCAGATAGTGATTACATAGTCCCAATTATGTATCTGGTCCTTAGACTTGAGACACCAAGGATGCCTTGTATGAGTACTCCTTTCTTTAACGCCAGACTTACAAGTTTAGAAAGCTCCAGATCTGGTAAAACTGGTTATCGAAATTGGTAGCCAACCTTACGAAAGCAATTGAGTGTCAGTAGAGGATCATCCATTCTCAGTATCACGAGAGGAATATCTTATATGTGCTTGCTCAGACAAATCCTTGGCCAGGGTTATTTGGATTGAGAGAGGAGTTCTCCGGTAGAATCCGAATAGAGTAAGACAAACTGATTTCGTATGTGTCCTGACAGTATCATATCCAATATATGATCTCTGGGATATAATTTGGATGAGGGATTATAGATACATGGTAACTATGGACAAACAGGTCCGATTGATTTGATCCCACCTGTACTATCTGGGGACTATGGCTAGTGGCCTAGTACGTCCGTAGTTGATGAGTCGAGTGAATTATTATGGGGATAATAATTCATTATATCAGAAGAAGTTCTGATGGGAGTGACTCATGGCCAGCTCGGTATTGGGCTAAGAGGGTCACACACATATGGTGGATGCTTCAGCGAATAAAGGATTGGATAATGATCCAATTAGCCCATATTCTCATTAGATGAGACCCTATGTTGATGGGCTCCTTGATTAAGACCCAATTATAGTCCTATGGAGATTATTGGATAGAGATCCAATAATGCAAGGTTAGTGGGTTGTTGGATGGAGATCCAATACCCACTAATGAAGAAGCCTAGGGTTTTGGTGGCTCTCTATAAATAGGAGGGGAGACACATGGTTGATAGGCTGTAGCTTTAGCTACCACCTCCTATTCTCCTCCATCCCTCTGAGCAAGAGTTGCAAGATCAAATTGGAGGAGATTCGCTGCAGAGATCCATCGTGTGGATACCGCTAGAGAGGAGGACGTTTGACCTCCTTCATCTTCTCCATCCGGATCTGGAATATAGAGATATACGATCTCAGTAGGTACATTCAATCTCTCACACATCACGATTTTTTGGTTTTTGCGGTTTTTCTCCCGACCCCAATCTTTTGCATGATGACTTGATCTGTGTGGGAAACTAATTTTTGTTTTGATTTCTGCTACGCATGTGATGCACCCGCTGAGGTTTCCCAACAGTGGTATCAGAGCCAGTTTTCATACGAAAAATTGGTTTTAAACTGTGTGATGAGATTGAATCACGTAGAACTGTTCTATGCGCTTGTTGCAGCGATTGGCAGCGAAAGTAGGTGCTGCTTGCGGGGGAGGGGCGGCCACATGCATGCTGTCTACATGCAGAGGTGGCTGGCCACGGCCAAGCCCCCTGTAGGGGCGGTCGGCCATGGCTTGGCTACTTGCAATGGGCGGCCGGCTGCGGCCAGGCCCCCTGCAAGGGGCGGCCACCTACAGGGGCAGCAGCCATCAAGGGGCAGCCACGGTCGGCTGCGACCAGCCCTGTCGCCAGCAGGAGCGGCGGTGCTGGTCGTAGGGTTGGCTGCCCCTTAGTAGGGTGGCTGCCTGCCTCAAAGGGCAACCGTCGCCTGCACAGGGGCATCGGTGGCGGAGGCGCATCGAGGGTGAAAGAGGGCTAGGACATCTTTTTGAAAAAAGATGGTTATACCCTTCAAAATTTGAGAAATTTCAATTATGTCCCCTTTATACAAAATTCCTTAAATGCCCTTAATATTTTTGGAAATTTTGAGGATTGTCCTCTCATCCATAATACCAAAAACACCCTCAATAATTTTAGAAATTCTAATGACTGTCCTCATGTATAGAATTCTAAAAATATCCTTGACAATTCTAAAAATTTTGTGGACTGTCCTGTCATCTAGAATTAAAAAAATGCCCTTGACAATTTTGAAAACTCCGAGCATGTCCTGATTTCCAGAAAAATAATTAATTAAATAGTTTAATTAATTATTATATATATCTAGTAATCCTACATATGATGTGATGTATGTTATGGATGGATAATCATGAGCCATGTGTTGTGATGTGTGTAATCGTGATTATTATTATTATTGGGGCCTGCAGAGCCTACGTTTTTCTCGTTTATTGTTGGGCCTACGTGCTTGTGATTATTTGTAATTACATGGAGAGGCGCAGCGGGAGCGTGGAGGTTACAACGGGACCCATGATGCCGTAGCGGGATATCACGACACATGGTGATGCAACGATCCGACCGAACCGATGAAGACGAGATCAATAATCACAAGGCATGGAGATGCGCCAATGCACACATAGATCCCATTGATAGTGATTAGGCCCATTGGCTCGGGCTTAATCATATTAGGTGACGGCTCATGATAATCTAGTGTGGCTTGTATATGTGATGTGTTATACACCTACTAGATATATGTATATATATATTTGCATGCGATGTAGATATATATTAAATATGTATGTATGTGACACGACATATTAGGAGACCGATACGAAAAAAAACCCCTCCTACGATGATATTAAGTTAGTAAGCGTGAGGCAATAAGATTGGCCCACGTGGCCTTCCATCGTTATAGGAAGAAATTGAATCACGACATTGGTTGAGTTGGTTGAGTCCCTCGAGGCTCGCCTATCTATGTGATCGAGATCTTACCTACGACATAGAGATGTCATCGGTGACCTGAGGACATGGTATGCTTGGTCAAGTCCCTCGAGGGCATGTCATCGAATCAGACTCATTTTGTAACAATGGTGATGATTTAACTGAACGTTATGGTTGGTCGAGTCCCTCGAGACTATGATGATTCAGAGGACCTACATGATGGGAATCACAAGGAGTTGTGATTGGCAAGAGTTGCCTACCTTTTGGGCTTAGTGTTATTGGTCGAGTCCCTCGAGGTTGCACTAAGGCGCCAATTGGATCCCGATCCCCACTAGGAGTCTGCTAGAGACTTTTGTCTCACATGTCGAGGGTGTTGCGTGATTCACTAAGAAAATAGTGGAAGTATATTAAGATAGAAGTCCATATCTTAATTAGTATTTTCTATAAAATCTACATGTTATTTAATTTAAGCTATATCTTGCTTGTCGCTTGCAAAACCCCTACGTGGTATACTTGATGCCAACCGCCTCATTGGTCCAAAAGCTCTGTAATTTGAGAATTATTCTCATGGAAGAGAAAATTGTATGTGTCCTTAATATGATTGTGCTCATGCTGGAGGAAAGGATAAACGAGGATGAGATCGCTCGCTTTGTGAAGAATATAGATAGTCCTAGAGGATAACTTGTGTATTGATCTTATACTTCAGTCCCTACCAGATTTCTTTTCATAGTTCATTATTAACTTTAACATGAGCAAGTTTGAGGTGACTCTCCTAGAGCTCCTCAATATATTGAGGGAAGTTGAGAGTGCCATCAAGAAGGAGAAGCCAGTTCTCTATATTGGTGAGACCAAAAAGAAAAGGAAAGCTAGCAAAACCCTTAAGAAGGGTAAGTGCAAAGAAAGACTAAGTAAGGCAAAGGTTACCAAGAAATATTCGGAAAATGACAAAGGACAATGCTTCCACTGTGGCCAAGATGGATATTGAAAGAGGAACTGCAAGGACTACCTTGCAGAGAAGGCGAGACAGAAGCTTGGAGAAGCTTCAGGTATATTCATGATCAGTCTCCACTTGTCAAATTTTCATGATAATACATGGGTATTGGATACTGGGAATGTTTATCATATCCGCAATTCGTTGCAGGTTCTAGCAAGACCTAGGTGATTGGCTAGAGGTGAGATGGATCTCAAGATGGGCAATGGAGCAAGAGTTGCTACAGTTGCTGTTGGAGATGTCACCCTACATCTACCTTGTGGAGCTATTATTGCATTAGATGCATGCTATTTTATTCCCTCTATTATGAAAAATATTATTTCTATCTCTTGTATGACAATTAGTGGATATAAATTAGTTTTTAAAAATAATAGTTGTTCAACAATTATGGATAATGAGATCATCACTAGAGGGACCCTTATATATGGCATATATGTGTTAGACACTTCTCCACTTATCAAGAATATAAATATGTCTAATAGGAAAATATATGAGGTGAATAATGCATACCTATGGCATTATAGGCTAGGTCATATACATGAAGGAAGGATTCAAAAGTTGCTGAAATATTAATACTTAGATCCATTCGACTATGAGTCATATGCAACTTGCGAACCTTGCCTTCGTGGAAAAATGATCAACTCTCCTTTTAGTGGAACCGGAGAGAGAGCCACTGAGTTATTGAAACTTATACATAGTGATGTATGTGGTCCCATGTCGACTCAAGCTATAGGTGGTTACTCATACTTCATTAAATTCACTGATGATTTCTCTAGGTAAGAGATGTGTACTTAATGAAGTACAAATCTGAGGTCTTTGAGAAATTCAGGGAATATAAGAATGAGGTAGAGGAACCAAATTAGAAAGAGTATTAAGACTCTTCGATCAGATCGAGGAGGACGGAGTTCACCCATTTCCTCAGGGACAATGAGATTTTATCTCAATGGACACCTCCTTATACACCTCAGCTCAATGATGTATCAGAAAGGAGGAATCGCACGCTGTTAGACATGGTGCGGTCTATGATGAGTTTCACTAACCTACCCGTCTCATTCTGGGGTACGCCCTAGAGATTGCAGCTTACCTTCTAAACATAGTTCCATCAAAGTCGGTAGTGTCTACACCATATGAGATATGAAAAGGAAAGAAGCCTGATCTTAAGATTGTTAAGATTTGGGGCTGTCCTGCACACGTTCGAAGACACAACCCCGATAATTTAGAATCAAGGATAGAATGGTGCACATTCATGAGATACCCAAAGGAAACTTGTGGGTATTATTTCTATCATCCCGATGACCGAAAGGCCTTTGTTGCTAAGGGAGCTATATTCCTTAAGAAGGAACACATTCTTGGTGGAAACATTGGGAGTGAGATAGAATTGAGCGAGGTTGGTGAATCTAGCTCAAGCACCATTCTAGAGCCCGAGTCTGTTCAGGTACCTAACACACAAGTTCCAACTTTACGTAGGTCTAATAAAGTATCTCACCCTCCTGAATGATATATGGGACATATCAGTGGAGATGACTCTCAGGATGTTGATCCTCAGACCTACAAGGAGCTTATTATGAGTATAGACCCTGGGAAGTGGCAAGAAGCCATGAATTCTGAGATGATTCCATGTACTCTAACAAGGTTTGGAACCTTGTGGATGCACCTGAGAGTATTGTATCCATCGGCTGTAAATGGATCTTCAAGAAGAAGATCAGAGTGGATGGAAAGGGAGAGACCTATAAAATAAGGCTTATAGCTAAAGGATATCATCAAAGACAAGGAGTTGACTATGACGAAACCTTTTCACCTGTAGCCATGCTTAAGTCCATTAGAATTATTTTGGCCATTGCAGCATACTATGACTATGAGATCTTGCAAATGGATGTCAAAACGGTATTCCTCAATGGCAACCTCAAGGAGGAGGTGTATATGATACAGCTAGAGGGATTCATATCTAAAGAGAGTCCAGATAAAGTGTGCAAGTTGCTTAGATGTATTTATGGATTGAAGCAAGCTTCTCGAAGTTGGAACATAAGATTTGATGAGGTGATCAGATCTTATGACTTCATTAAAAATGAAGATGAGCCTAATGGGTACAGGAAGGTCAGTGAAAGCGCTATCACATTCTTGGTGCTATATGTGGATGACAACTGATATAACCCCAAAAGGAGCCAAATAGATTTTGATCATTGAGGGAGATCAACCCTTGGAACGCTATAGGGGTTCCTACCTCCTAGACTCGGCACAAAGGCTGAATTGAAGATGATAATTGCTTGCTTTCAAAGAAGGGGAAGGCTACATCTTAAATAGGGATCAAGTCCTAGCCTAAGGGGGCACTTATCTGGGTTAAATTACCCTTTTGCCGCTCCTATAACCATCCTACCTTAATAGGAACAAGGGGCAGCTAGGTTGGCTCTATAACAGACCTAAGCAGGGGGAAACCCTGGCTGACTTGCCCAATAAGGGGGACGACGACTTCTAAGCCCTAAGGGCTAATCTAAACCCTAGTCATACTCCTTTATAAGATAGGAATGACTTTATTACAATCTATCAGGGTTTTATTGACTACTTCTAGGGAGATTAGGACTCAACCCTGCTGGAGTCCTATCAAACCTGCCCTCTTAAAATCAGCCTTGTCCTTAAGGTTGAAGTTCCATGAACTCAGGGAACTGGGTCTTCAGCTCCTCATCAGCTTGGGTGTCAGTTGGAAGAACTTGAGTTGAGTCGTCGTCTTTAAATTTCCATTTGAGGTGGGATACTTGGAGGATCAATTGTAATTTTGATCTGGTGCATGGATCTGATCTCCTGGTTGGGGCCCCAATATGATCCCCAATTTTGCAAGGCCTAAAGAAATAGGGAGACCAATTTCTTAATGCTTGAATTTCATGCTAGTGGAGCTGGAAATGTAGGGGGACTTTATCTTTATCTGAAAATTTTCTTCTGCTTTGGCATTTATCAGGGGGAAGTTTTTTTCTTACATAGGTTGCCGCATGGTTAGTCTTTAGTGATAGCTAATCTTTCTTCTGGAATGGTGACTGCCCTCTGGTATGGTTCAGGATGATGAGAGCCCAATCTGGCGTGCGCATGGATTGCAATTCTTCTAGTTTAACTCCTCTTTCGTGCCATGGACCTGTATCCAACCATATTTTAAATTTGGTAGTAATTAGTATCTCCTGTAAAAACCTCATATGAAGTGTAGGGGAAGCCTCAGTGTAAATTAGGAGTCGACTATCTTGCATAAGAATAGCCCAAATTCTAACTCCTGACGCATCAGCCTCAAGGACCAAAGTGCGACCGAAATCGGGCAGCGGTAGGACCAACGTCATCGTCATGGCTGCCTTGAGTCACTCCGAGGTTGCGGAGGCTTTATCCGATCAGAAGAATGAGTCTTTCTTCAGTAAGGATGTGAGTGGGGCATTGATCTTGCCATAATCTTTCATAAAATTTTGGTAGTAGCCCGTGAGTCCAAGGAAACCGCGTAATGATTATACGTTTGTAGGTCTCGACCATCCTTGCATTGCCTCGATCTTCATCGAGTCTATCGCCACTCCGTTCTCTGATATAATACGGCCAAAATACTCCATTTTATGCTGTAAGAAACTACACTTGGACATAAACTCGTAGTGGCCGTTATGCATGCAGAATGTAATTTTTAGAATGTCTTCAATGCATACCCGAATCTGGTGATAACCTGAACGAAGATCCCATTTAGTGAAGACTCGGGCTCCTTTTAATTCATCCAAGAGCTTATCTACGATGGGTATAGGATATTTGTCCTTGACGGTGATAGCGTTCAAGGCCAGATAATCGATGCACATCTGCCATGTACCGTCCTTCTTGCGCACTAGCAACACCGGTGAAGAATAAGGGCTGCAACTCGGTCGAATTACCCCGGTGTCCAACATCTCTTTGACGATGTTCGTGATCTCATCCTTCTGCAAGTGAGGGTAGTGATACGGACGCAAGTTTGCTGGAGGTTTGCCCGACAGAATAATAATACGATGGTCATGCTGCCGGTTAGGGGGCAACCCGCGTGGCTCTGTGAAAACGTCTGTGAATTCATCCAGCAAGAGGGCAAGCTTAGGATCTGAAATTTGTATATTCTCCCCATTGATCCCGGAATTTCTTCAATAAATTAGATAGGAAGCTAGTATAGTTCCCTATACACGAGTCTGTCATTGTACTGGAATAATTGTAATGAAATATAGGACGAATACCTTGAACAGATAAAAGTATAAAGAATTAAGTCAAATTGAAAATGCTTTCTTTATACACGAAGAAAGATTCTGATTTGATTGATATAATAAGATCAAATGAGTTCTTTATTCATTCATTGAATGATAAATTACTACAAGCGAAGGAGATATGCTGGATATGGATCAAAAATCCTCCATGCACTTTTTGCAAAACTTTCCCCATTTGTTGTGACGAAACGATGAAAATTTGGCTCCCATGTTTGCCTCGTAACGTGACCTGTCTCCCTTTGTAATAACATTTCATGATTAATTTAAAAAAATCACAAGAGATATCACCTAGTGTTGTGAGCCATTTGATCCCGAGTACGGCTTCATAATCATTGATGGGTAGGAGGAAGAAATCAGCTACCACTTCTTGGTCTTGGAGGAGTAGTTTCACCCGCGGGCACCGTTAGTCGCAATTAAAGATTCGACCGTCGGTGACCTTTACGTCAAACTTGTTGCAACTTTTGATTTGAAGTGCCAAACGTGCAGCAACCTTACTATTGAGGAAGTTATTAGTGCTGCCCATGTCGATGAGAATCGTGATGGGTTGTTGTTTTAGAAGTCCTCCAACTTTCATCATCAGCGGGATGGAATAGTCGGCCAATGCGTGCACTGCGTAGTTGGCCGGTGGGGACTCTTCCTCCATGGCTTCTTCTTTAGGTTCAAGAGCTTTTTCAGATGTTTCATTGTCCTCATCCTCCACTCGTTCAATCACGAGGAGCTGACCCTTTTTGTAGTGATGTTCGTGGCTCCACGGTTTGTTGAAATGCCAACATAACTCCTTGGTCGATCGTTTACGAAGTTCGTCTCTTGTCAACTTTTTTGGTGCAGGGGCTTGGATGGCAGTAGAGAGGGTAGTAGGCCTCGACATGGCTAGTTGGGGAGTGACCCTTGTCCTTCGTACCTCTCGGTTCAATTGTTCTTCTTGGATACGCGCAAAGAAAATCACCGCCATAAGAGTGTACGGTTGCCGCTCCTTTGCTTCTCCTCGGATCTCCGGCTTTAGGCCCTCGATAAAAGTACCTAAAAGTTATTTATCAGACCAATTGTCAGTTTGGTTAGATAAACACTCAAACCTTGTTTGGTATTCTTGTATTGTAGAGGTTTGACGAATCTTTGCTAATTGTCCATCGATATTGTTGAAATCGGTTGGTCTGAAGCGGTCTAGTAGTCCTTCCTTGAATCGCTGCCATGAGAGTCCTCCATGGGTGTGCTTAAACCAATTAAACCATTGAATAGCATCTCCCTCAAGGTGTATGGCATCGATCTCCACCCGTGTTGCATCGACGGTTCGATAGAACCGAAAATAATACTCTACGCACGAGATCCATCCGATCGGGTCTCCTTCTTCCCATCTTGGGAAGTCAACCCTCATGCGTGAATTGTTAGGATTAGAGGTGATGTGTCTATGCTGTTAAGGATCATCTTGCTGATCTGAAGTCTCTCCGTGGTGTGACTTCCTCGGGCTTGATGGTCGGCCTATGCTGAATTCGGCGAATAAGGATCGCATCTTCTCTTCCATGCAATTTTCAAAGGCTTCAAGCTTTGCATTGATAGCCTCCTTTAATGCCATAGTGTATGGCTTAAGATCTGTAATATTGAGATCTTTTTTCTGTTGTCAGGTTAGTGGCATGAGAATTTTGGAGAAGGGGGTGGCCAGTTGGAAGGTGAATCGGTTTGGATGGAAGTAGGTTACGGCTTAGGGCAGATTTGGGGCTGCGATTTTGTGGAGTTTAGGCTGCGAATTGGCATGGTTTTACGGCTGTGATAGTAGTAGATGAAGGTTAGAAAAATAGATTTTAGATCTGAGATAGATGGCAGCAAGGGTAGGTGTCTCGGTAAGGAAGGTTTTCTAAAATCATAGGTGGATCGATAAGGAAGTAGGCTAATTTGGGAGGCTGATTTGGGGGCTGTTTGGATTCAGTTTAGGGTAATATTTGGAACGATTTTTGGTAAGGATGGTACAGTTTGATGATCAGGAAAGGAGAGGCCGAAATCCCACAAAAAACAGCACTCAAATCTGATAGAATTCAGTGGAAAGAAGTGTTGTCATGTGCTGTCCTGCTGAACCAGTTTTTACGTCAGAGAAATGCTGATTTCTCAATGTAAATTCCAGGGGAAAGTTTAAGAAAATTAAACAGATACCCTTGGCTTAGATATTATCAATACTAGAAGAAATTTTGATGAAATTTTGGCAGCATAACGGTAAGGAAATAGGGCAAAAGATGCAAGGCAGATTCCTTCATTGTAAAATTCCAGAATTGTGTGATGGTGAAAGATCATACAAGAAAACCGGTTCCAGATGGAGTTTTTTAATGAAATCAAATCCAGATGAAAGCCAACTTGATCTTGATGTAAAAAATTTCAGCCAAAAAGGATGAACAAAAGTTCGGTTTTCAATAGGCCAATCGACGGAAGGCAGATTCTCCATCGTAAAATTTCAGCACTGTGTGATGAAGAATCACAGCACTATAAGTCCGGATCCAGAAGGAGTTTTTTTATGAGATTAGTCTTAATGAAAGCTAAGATGATCTACAAAATTGTATAAAATTTTTAGCCAAAATGGATGATTAAAAGTTTAGTTTAAAGAAGCAACAATCGGCTGAAAATTTCTGCAGCGTTTCACCTTCGCAACGATGATAACATTTGCGATGGTAAAATTTTGCAGCCAGGAAACTTTTCAAAAAGATTCTTCAATGTGTAAGGTAAAGGATTTTGTAGTATTAAAGAGGCGTGGGTGACAAAAATATACCAGATCTCCAGATCAAATGCAGGGGGCAGCAACAGATTGATTTGATCTGCTGCAGGAGTGGAGGTGGAGGTGCGTGTCGTAGCAATTATGGGAATTGCTTGGGAAGGTGGAGGCATGGATGATGGCTATAGGGGCAGTAAGATCGCTGCTCTGAAACCAGATGATAGAACCCCAAAAGGAGCCCTATAGATTTTGATCCTTGAGGGGGATCAACCCTTGGAACGCTATAGGGGTTCCTCCCTCCTAGATTCGGCACAAAGGCTGAATTGAAGATGATAATTGTTTGCTTTCAAAGAGGGGGCAGCTACACATTAAATAGGGATCAAGTCCTAGCCTAAGGGGGCACTTATCTGGGTTAAATTACCCTTTTGCCCCTCCTATAACCATCCTACCTTAATAGGAACAAGGGGCGGCTAGGTTGGCTCTATAGCTGACCTAAGCAGGGGGAAACCCTGGCCGACTTACCCAATAAGGGGGGTGGCGACTTCTAAGCCCTAAGGGTTAATCGAAACTCTAGCCATACTCCTTTATAAGATAGGAGTGACCTTATTACAATTTAGCAGGGTTTTATTGACTACTTCTAGGGAGATTAGGACTTAACCCCACTGGAGTCCTATCAACAACCTAATCATTGGGAATGATGTAGGAATGCTCTCCACAATAAAGGCTTGGGTATCTAGAAAATTCTTCATGAAAGACTTAGGGGAAGCATCCTATACTTTAGGGATCCGGATCTATAGATAGATCCAAAAAGATGCTTGGCTTGTCTCAGTCTAGGTACAGAGAATCCATTGTCAAAAAGTTTGGCATGGAGTATTCCAAGAGAGGTCTCACACCGATGAGACTTGGAATATCACTTTCTAGGAGTATGTCCCCAAAGACTCCTAAAGAAAGGGCAGACATGATACCTTATGCCTCAGCGATAGGGTCTATCATATATGCGATGCTATGTACCAGGCCTGATATAGCACATGCTCTGAGTGTCACGAGCAGGTATCAGGCAGATCTAGGTTTAGAACACTGGAATGCAGTAAAGTGTATCCTTAAGTATTTGAGAAGGACTAAGGATCTTTTACTGATATATGGAGGAGGTAGCCTCCAGGTTGAGGGCTATATGGACTCCAGTTTTTAGTCTGACATTGATGATAGTAAGTCAAATTCAGGGTATGGTTTCACCATGAATGGAGGAGTAGTAAGCTGGAAGAGTTTCAAGCAAGATACTACTGTTGACTCGACCACAAAGGCGGAATACATTATTGCAGTAAAAGCAGCAAAGGATGGGGTGTGGATGAAGAAGTTCATCAAGGATTTGAGAGTCATACCTAGGAGCGTGGAGCTGACTCCGATATATTGTGACAGCGACAAGACGATAACTCTAATAAAGGAACTCGAGAATGACTAAGTGTATCATTAAGTACTTGAGAATGACTAAGGATCTTTTACTGGTATATGAAGGAGATAGCCTCCAGGTTGAGGGCTACACGGACTCAAGTTTTCAGTCCAACATTGATGATAGCAAGTCAAATTCAGGGTATATTTTTACCTTGAATGGAGGAGTAGTAAGCTAGAAGCGTTCCAAGCAAGATACTACTGCTGACTTGACCACAAAGGCGGAATACATTGCTATAGTAGAAGTAGCAAGACGAAGAGGTGTGGATGAAAAAGTTCATCAAGGATTTGGGAGTCATACCAAGGAGCGTGGAGCTGACTCCCATATATTATGACAGCGATAGGGCGATAACTCTAACAAAGGAACTCAGGTCTCAATAGAATTGTTCTAAGGAGATTCCATCTAATTAGAGTGATCATGACCTAAAAAGATATAGCAATGGGAATAGTTCCATCCGAAGATAACATTACAGATCCAATAATAAAGCCACTAGCTCAGATTATATTTGAGCGTCACAAGGGTCGAATGGGGATCGAACACATAGGTGATTGGCTTTTGGTCAAGTGGGAGATTGCTGGTTACATGTGCCCAACAAGCCAATCACGTGAGTGATGGCACGTGTGACACGCTGTGTGATCTTTTCGCTTATGATTACCTTTGGCATATTCTCAAATTATATTGTTTGTTATATATATATATTATGATGTCCTTAGTTCTATGCAATGGGAATCAGATCGTGATGAGATCATGATAATGAGATCGATTCACCTTTAAACACAGATCCTAAATAATTTTGGTCATAGGTTACTCAAGAGGGACATTGTGATAACCGGATAGATCGGTGTACTATATACCCGTCCATATGATGGAGGTGACTGGTCTCATAGTCACTTGTATGGAGACACTAAGGATATAGTACAGGTGCTCATTAGAGAATGAGTTCACTAATTGATCCGCTTATGGAATATTTTATGGTTAATGATACTTAATGTCAGACACTGATTCTATAGTCCCAGTTGTGTATCTAGTTCTTAGACTTGAGACACCAAGGATGATTTGTATGAGTACTTCTTTCTTTGACACCAGACTTATAGGTTTGGAAAGCTCTAAATATGGTACAACTGGTTATCGGGATTAGTAGCCAACCTTACGAAGGCAATTGAGTGTCAGTAGAGGATTATCCACTCTCGGTATCACGAGAGAAATATCTCATATGTGCTTGCTCAGACAAATCCTTGGCCAGGGTCATTCAGATTGAGAGAGGAGTTCTCCAGTAGAATCCGAATAGAGCAAGACAAATTGATTCTGTATGTGACCTGACAATACCATATCCAATATAAGGTCTCTGAGATATTATTTGGCTTAGGGATTATAGATATATGGTAATTATGGACAGATAGGACCGATGAATTTGATCCTCCCTGTACCGTCTGGGACTATGGCGTAGTGCCCTAGTACATCCATAGTCGATGAGTCGAGTGAATTATTATGGGGATAATAATTCACTATATCAGAAGGAGTTCTGATGGGAGTGACTCATGGCCAGCTCGGTATCGGGCCTAGAGGGTCACACACATATGGTGGATGCTTCAGCGAATAGAGGATTGGATAAAGATCTAATTAGCTCCTATTCTCATTAAATGAGACCTTATGTTGATGGACTCCTTGATTAAGGCACAATTATAGGCCTAAGGAGATTATTGGATAAAGATCCAATGATGCAAGGTTAGTGGGTTATTGGATGGAGATCCAATACCCACTAAGAAAGGAGCCCTAGAGTTTTGGTGGCTGTCTATAAATAGGAGGGGAGACTTATGGTTGATAGGCTACAGTTTTAGCTACCACCTCCTATTCTCCTCCTTCCCTCTGAGCAAGAGTTGCAAGATCAGATTGGAGGAGTTTCACTGCAGAGATCCATCATGTGGATACCGCTAGAGAGGTGGACGCTTGACCTCCTTCATCTTCTCCATCTAGATCTGGAATACAGGGATATACTATCTCCCTAGGTAAAATCAATCTCTCACACATCATGATTTTTTTATTTTTATGATTTTTCTCACGATCCTAATCATTTGCACGACGATTTGATCTACGTGGGAAACCAGTTTTTGTTTTGATTTTCGCTGCGCATGTGATGCACCCGCTGAGCTTTCCCAACAAGCACTATCTTTGGGGGAGAACATACAAAACTCAGATCCTAAGCTTGCCCTTTGCCTGAACGAATTCGCGGATGTTTTCTTGGAGCCACGCGGGCTGCCCCTTAACTGGCCGCATGACCACCACATTCCTATTTTGCCAAGCAAATCTCTAGCAAATTTATGACTGTACTACTATGCTCACTTACAGAAGGATGAGATCAAGAGCATTGTTAGATTAGGGTATGCACTAATGAAATTTTGAAAACTATATTCCGCACACATAATGGCCACTATGAGTTTCTGGTAATGCCTTTCGGACTTACGAATGCTCCTTCTACTTTCCAAAGCCTGATGAATGACATCTTCCGGAGTTTTCTATGCAAGTTCGTATTGGTATTCTTTGATAATATTCTCATTTATAGCCCTACGCTTGATATACATTTTCAACACTTACAAACTGTTCTAACGATTCTTCGGGAGAATACTCCTTATGTTAAATAGTCAAAGTATAGCTTCTTACAACATAAAGTGGAGTATCTTGGCCATATTATATTAGAGGATGGAGCGACAATTGACCCGACAAAGATCGACACAATGCAAGGATGGCCAAGACCTACAAACGTACAATCATTACTTTATTTCCTTAGACTCACAGGCTACTACCAAAATTTTGTTAAAGATTATGTCAAGATCAGTGCCCCGCTCACGTCCTTACTGAAGAAAGACTCCTTCTTGTAGTTAGATAAAGCCTCCGCAGCCTTCGAACGACTCAAGGCAGCCATGACGATGACGTCGGTCCTAGCGCTGCCCGATTTCGATCACACTTTGGTCATTGAGGCTAATGCGTTAGGAGTTGGAATTAGGGATATTCTTATGCAAGATGGTCAACTCCTAATTTACACTGAGGCTTCCTCCACACTTTATACGAGGTTTTTACAGGAGATACTAATTACTATAAAATTTAAAATATGGTTGGATACAGGTCCATGACATGAAAGAGGAGTTAAACTAGAAGAATTATAATCCATGCTCATGCCAGATTGGGCTCTCATCATCCTGAACCATACCAGAGGGCAGTCACCATTCTAGTAGAAAGATTGGCTATCACTAAAGACTAACCAAATGGCAGCACATGCAAAGAAGAAATGACCTCCCGACAAACTTCAGAATGAATGAAAAAATGAAGATCGAGTTTTCTACACCTCCAGCCTAATCAGTAGGAAACTCGAGCCTTAATGAAGTGGTCTCCCTATTTCTTTGGGCCTTGCAAAATTGAGGATCATATTGGGGCCCTAACTTGGAGATCAAATTTACGCACCAGATCAAGATTACAGTTGATCTACTAGGTATCCCACCTCAAATAGAAATTTAAAGAAGATGACTCAGCCCAAATCCTTCCAACTGACACCCCAGCTGATGAGGAGGCCAAAGTTCAGTTAATGATAGCATGAGAGTAACATGAAGTGTTGAAGATCCAGTTTCCAGAGTTTATGGACACTTAGCCTTGAGGACAAGGTTAATCTGAAGACGTCGGACTTGATAGGACTCCAGCAGGGTTGAGTCCTAGTCATCTTAGTCCTAGTCAATAAAAACCCTATTAGATTGTAATAAAGCCACTTTTATCTTATAAAGGAGTATGGCCAGGGTTTAGATTAGCCCTTAGGGCTTAGTAGCCGCCACACCCCTTACTGGGTTGGTCGGCTAGGGTTTCCCCCTGCTTAGGTCAGCTATAGAGCCACTTAGCCGCCTCCTATTCCTATTAAGGCAAGTTGGCTATAGGAGGGGCAAAGGGGTTATTCTACTTAGGCAAGCACCCCCTTAGGTTAGAGTTTTGATCCCTTTTTAAAGATGTAGTCGCCTCCCCTCTTGAATTAAGCAATTATCATCTTTAATTCAGCCTTTGTGCGAGTCTAGAAGGGAGGAACCCCTATAGCGTTCCAAGGGTTGATCCCCCTTAGGGATCAAAATCTATAGGGCTCCTTCTGGGGTCTTATCATGCTTATATAGGCATCTAAAGCCCTAATTCCTAGATAGACTCCAACAACTTACTCCCTAAACCCTAGCTGCCACCTCTTTCCGCTCTAAACGACTTCCATAATGGGGTGGGTGGCGCCTATAGCTAGGTTTTATATATGACTCAGGGTTTTATTTGTATGAACTGGTTCAATAGGACCCTCTCAGACTCAACCTCATTAGATTAGCCTTGTCCTCAAGGCTGAGGTTCCATGAACTCTATAAACTTGATCTTCAAGTCTTCATAACATGGCATCTTCTTTAGGTAGATTTTCCCATTGCACTAGTATTTAGTAGAGGGATGTCGATTATGCATCATGACCCTTCGGTGCATGGCCTCTGGATGGATCTAGATCTCTCCATTGGTAATAGTGTTCGATAGATGACTTTGGGCTAACTCGTTCTCTCCATGCTTGAGCTTCAGACAAGATACGTGGAATACTGGATGGATCTTGGCCCCAGCAGGTAGGTCCAGTTTATACACCATAGCTTTGATGTGCTTAGTGATCCGGTAAGGTCCATAAAAGTGGGGAGACTACTTTATAGATGCCCATGTGTTGATGGACGTCTGCTTGTAGGGTTGGAGCCAAAGGAAGATCCAATCTCCAACAACACCCTTTCGCTCCTATGCATGTTAGCTTATTGTTTCATCCTTGCTTAGTGACTGTAAGGTTGTTCTTTAATAATTATAGGATTTTGTCCCTATCCATTAGCTCCTAATCTACCTGGTCTATTTTCGATATGCTAGTTATATATTTTGGAATTACAAGGGGTTTCTGGCCATACACAGCTTCAAAAGGGGTAGACTTCGTCGAAGAGTGATAAATTATGTTGTACCACTACACGGCCTAGGAGAGCCATTTTGTCCATTCTCTCGGCTGATCGCTAGTAGGTTTCTAGACATCTGTTCACCACTTCAGTCTGACCATCTGTCTACGGATGGAATGCCGAGCTCATCTTCAATTTTGTGCCCTGTAATTGGAAGAGTTCTATCCAAAACTTGCTAGTGAAGATTTGATCACGATCACTTACAATGGACCGAGGCATCCCATGCAGTTTTATGATATTGTCTATGAAGATCCGAGCAATGCTAGTAGCAGTGCAGGGGTTGCAGATGATAAGAAAGTAAGTATATTTTGTGAGGTAATTGATCACAAACCAGGATAGTACCTTTCCTATGGCAACAGGGCAGTCCTTCGATGAAGTCCATGGACACATTGATCCATATTGAGTCTAGAATATGTAGTAGTTGTAGTTTTCCAGTGTTAACCATTATTTCACCTTTATGTTGCTGATACGTGTCGCACCATGCTACAAAGTCAGTAATGTAGTTGTTCATTCCCTTCCAATAAATATTTTATTGAATCCACTTGTAGGTTCGAAGGAATCTGGAGCGCCCAACTGTCGATGAGAAATGTATCTCCTGTAGGATGATATTTAAATAGACAGAATTAGGCACTAGTACTATACGTCCTTTGTGTCGTAGCTTTTTTGAATCCCAATTGTAATGTGCCACAGAGCCCGGTTCTTCTTCCAACTTCTTGATAATCTCCTGAATCTCTTGGTCATCTTGTCATTCTTTCCTGATGTCTTCAAGGAGGTCATTGAACAGAAAGGAAATAGCTGAAAGCTAAGGTTGCTCGGGTATTTGGTAGAGCGCATCTGTAACCACATTCTCCTTCCCCTTTTTATAAATTATTTCATAGTCATATCCAAGGAGTTTTGTTACCCATTTTTGTTGTTCAAGTGATAAAATATTCTACTCCAGGAAGAATTTGAGGCTCTTGTGATTGATTTTTATCTAGAAGCATCGGTCGACTAGGTAGGGCCTCCATTTTGTCATCGCTTGCACTATCATTATCATCTCCTTGTCGTAGATGGATAACTTCAAATGTGATGGAGATAGGGTATTATTGGTTTAGGCAAGAGGTCAACCTTCTTGCCTGAGGACAACGCTGATCCTAGCTCCCGATGTGTCTGCTTCAATTACGAACGTTTTGTTGAAGTCAGGTAGCGCTTGCACGGGTGTAGATGTCATGGCATACTTGAGAGCATCAAAGGCTACAAATGCTTTATCCGACCACTAGAAAGTATTTTTTTTCAAAAAGGATGTGAGGGGGAAACTGATCTTTTCATAATCTTTAACAAATTTATGGTAGTAGCCCGTTAGTCCGAGGAATCCCCGCAACGCCTTTATGATCTTGGGCATCGATCAACCTTGCATTGCCTCAATCTTTGAAGGATCTACTACCATGCTCTCCTCCGAGATTATGTGCCCAAGATACTCCACCTTATTCTGCAAGAAAATTCACTTCAACCTTTTGACAAAAAGGGTACGTTCTCAGAGTATCGATAAAACAAGTCAAGTGAGAAAGGTGATTTTAATCGAAGGTTTATAAGTAAGAATGTTGTCGAAGAAACTAGCACAAACTTATGAAAAAAACTCTGAAAAATATCATTCATAAGGCTCTGAAAAGTGGAGAGAGCATTAGTGAGGTCGAAGGGCATTACCAAAAATTCGTAGTGGCCATCGTGCGTCTATAAAGCTGCCTTCGGTATGTCTTCTTCGTGTACTCGAATCTGGTGATATCCGGACTGCAGATCTAACTTCGTGAAGACTCCTGCTCTGTTCAATTTATCAAGTAGCTCATCCACCACCGAAATATGATATTTATCTTTGAGCATAATGCTATTAAGAGCTCGATAGTCCACGCACATTCGTCGTGTCCCATCTTTCTTGCATACGAGGAGCACCAGTGAAGAGTGGGTTGCAACTTGGCCGAATGGTCCCTATCTCAAGCATCTCCTACAAAATCTTCTCAATTTTGACCTTTTGAAGACGAGGATAGTGGTACGGTCGAGTATTGGCTGGTGGTTTGCCTGACAAGATCGGTATTCGGTGGTCGTGCAATCAGGTAGGAGGTAAGCTACTGTTAGAACCCTTGCAGATTCTAAGCTTGGGGTGATCTCTATAGGGGATCGGCCTCCTTGAACTCTATATTGGTTCCTCCCTCCTTGGTTTTCTGCATAATAGTTGAAAATAATATTAATCTATTGATAATTAAAAAAGGGGATAATACAAGCTATTTATAGGGCTTTTAAACACTAACTCCTAATAGGACTCATACTCCAACAAATTCCAACTTCTAATCAACTCCTACTCCAAGTAAACCAAGACTGCTACTAAACTAAGACTCCACTTCTCCTCAACTCCTAACCCCTGGCTAACTCCGAACCATGATGTGGCTGGTGACTATAGGGGTCTCCAACTCCTAATTTTATTCTTATTCCACCCTAAAGAGATTCCAAGCTAAGTGGGACTCTCCCCCTCTTGCCCTAGCCAGCCTCTCTTAAGAGGAGGAGGAGGCTAGGAGACTCACATCCCATAAGGACTCCTTCTTAACCCTAGCCAACCACTTCTTTACTAGGGGGTGGCTGCTAGATTAGGGTTTATTACATTCATGACTCAATTGACTCTGACCCGTATCCAACTCCGGCTCCTAATTAGACTCTATTTCAGCCAAATCTTAACCCAACTAGGGTTTGGGCTGATTTATTACAATAGACTCAAATCTTCTCCTAGCCTGCATTGATGGGCTTCTTGCATGAGGTCGAATTAGAGACCAAAGGAGATTATTGGATAGAGATCCAATAATACAAGGTTAGTGGATAATTGGATGAAGATCCAATACCTACTAAGGTATGAACCCTAGGATTTTTTGGTGGCTCTCTATAAATAGGAGGGGAGGCTCATGGTTGATAGGCTGCAGCTTTCGCCACCCCCTCCTATTCTCCTCCCTCCCTCTACGTAAGAGTTACGAGATCTGATTGGAGGAGTTTCATTGCAGAGATCCATCGTATGGATACCGCTAGCGAGGAAGACGCTTGACTTCCTTCATCCTCTCCATCTGGATCTGAAATACAGAGATATATGATCTCCCTAGGTAAAACAATCTCTCATATGATGCAGTTTTTCAGTTTTTGTGGCTTTCTCGCGATCCAATCTTTTGCATGACAATTTAATCTGTGTGGGAAACCTATTTTTGTTTTGATCTTTCGTTGCGCATATGATGCTCCCGCTAAGGTTTCCCAACAAATCCCTCATCCTAGCCGACCTCTCTTAAGAGGAGGAGGGGCTAGGAGACTCCCATCCCATAAGGACTCATCCCTAACTCTAGCCATTCACTTCATTACTAAGGGGTGGCAGCTAGATTAGGGTTTATTACTTTCATGATGCAATTGACTTTAACTCGTATACATCTCCGACTCCTAACCTGACTCTAGTTTAGCCGAATCCTAACCCTACTAGGATTTGGGATGATTTATTACAATGAACTCAAATCTTCTCCTAGCTGACCTAATGTCATGTCTAGGTTGGCCAACAAGGCCTATTTTAAGGACTCAACTCAATCGATTAGGACCCAACTCGACTAGTGTCCTAATAGACTCGTCCTCTTTAAATCAGTCTTGTCCTCAATGTTGAGCTCCATGTCTCCAAGTCTGGATCTCCAACTCCTCACGAGGCTCCCTCGTGGCCCCAATAGTAGGCGTATCCTACTCTTGTGATCCAACATCAGTAGTAATGACTGGATGGTGATGTGTCATGATCCTACGATCTCATGCAATTATCAACTGAACTTGAGCCTCCTCATCAACTTGGGTATTAAGTGGATAGATCTGGGTTGAGTCATCCTCTCTAAACTTCCATTTACGATGAGATTCCTGGAGGATTAATTATAGTTTTAAATTAGTGTGTCGATCCGATCCACAAGTTATAGCTCCAATGTGATCTCCAATTTTGTAGGGTCCAAAGAAAATGAGAGACCACTTCGGTGAGGCTCGAGTCTTTATAAATTCCTACTAGTAGGGATGAAGATGAAGGAACACTCGATCTTTAATAGCAAACTTCCTTCTACTCTGACGTTTGTCAAGTGGAAAAAAAGTTGTTCTTTAATCATAGCCAGGCTTTCCATTGTGATGGTGGTTGCCCTTTAGTTAGTCTATGGTAAGGTGAGCTCGATCTGAGTTTAGAGGGAGTAAAAGCTATAATTTTTTAGGACTTAATTGTATCTCCTCTTTGTGTTGTTGTCCTATATCATACTAAGCCACAAATTCAGCATTAGTCAACATTTCCTCATCATAGATTAATAGCTTCAGGTGATACGGGTAGAGGGCTTTGTTGATGTTGGCAAGGGGTCAGCCATCTTGCATGTGGATAACACAAATTCTAGCTCCTAATGCTTCAATCATAAACACTTTGTCGAAGTCGGGTAAAGCTAGCACTAACAAAGAGTAGGGGCTGCAACTTGGCCAGATGACACCTGTTTCAAGCATCTCTTCTTCAACCCTCTCTATTTCAACTTTCTGGAGGCGAGGTCAATGACATGGTTGAGTGTTTACTGCTGGTTTGCTCGAGAGAATCAGAATTCGGCAGTGTTATGACTCTAGCTAAGGGAGTCCTAATTTAGTTTCATTGAAGAGGGCAAACATGTAAATCCAAAGGGCATTCATGTAAATCCCATATAGCTGACCCCTATTAAAGAGGTGTGACATGGTGTATGATCTTTTTGCTTATTATTATTACTGATATATTTTCACATTATATTATCTATTGTATATATATATTATGATGTCCTTGGTTTTGTACAATGAAAATCAGATCGTGATGAGATGATGATAATGAGATTGATTCAGTATTTAACACAGATCCTAAATAATCCTGGTCATAGGATGTTCGAGAGGGACATCGAGATAACCAGATACACTGATATATTATATACCCATCCATATGATGGAGGCAGTTGAAACTCATAGCCACTTATGTGGAGACACTAAGGATATAGTACAAGTGCTCATTGGAGAATGAGTTTACTGATTGATCCGCTTATGGAATATTATATAGTTAATGATACCTAATGTCAAACAGCAATTTCATAGTCCCAGTTGTGTATCTGGTCCTTAGACTGGAGAATGAGTTCACTGAATGATCCACTTATGGAATGCTATATGGTTAATGATACCTAATATTAAATAGTGATTTCATAGTCTTAGTTGAGACACCAAGGATGCCTTGTTTGAGTACTCCTTTCTTTAACACTAGACTTATAGGTTCGGAAAGTTCCAAATCTGGTATAGCTAGTTATCAAGATTTGTAGCCAACCTTACGAAGGCAATTGAGTGTCAATAAAGGATCATCGACTCTCGGTATCGCGAGAGGAATATTTCGTATGTGCTTGCTTAGACGAATCCCTAGCCAGGGTCATTCGGATTTAGAGAGAAGGAGTTATCTCTCATTCGGATTCCATAATCCCAGTTGTGTATCTGGTCTTTAGACTTGAGATACCAAGGATGCCTTATTTGAGTACTCTTTTCTTTGATGTCAGACTTGCAGGTTTGGAAAGTTTCAAATCTAGTACAGTTGGTTATCAAGATTGGTAGCCAACCTTACGAAGATAATCGAGTGTTAATAAAGTATCATCGACTCTCAGTATCACGAGAGGAATATCTCATATATTCTTGCTTAGACAAATCCCTGGCCAGGGTCATTCGGATTGAGAGTAGAGTTCTCTAGGAGAATCTGATTAGAGCGAATAGATGATTGGATGGAGATCTAATTAGCCCCTATTCTCATTATATGAGACCCTATGCTGATGGGCTGCTTGCTTAAGACCCAATTAGAGGCTTAAGGAGATTATTAGATAGAAATCTAATAATGCAAGTTTAGTGGATTATTGGATGGAGATCCAATACTCAATAAGGCAGGACCCCTTGGGTTTTGGTGTCTCTATATAAATAGGAGGGGCGACTAATGGTTGATAGGCTGCAGCCTTGCCTCTCCCTCCTATTCTCCTCCCTCCCTCTACAAGAGTTGCGAGATCAGATTGGAGGAGATTCGTTGCCGAGATCGATCATGTGGATACCGCTAGAGAGGAAGACGCTTGACTTCCATCATCCTCTCCATCCGAATATGGAATACATGGATATACGATCTCCCTAGGTAAAATATATGAAAATACTCTCACATGATGTGGTTTTTTCAGTTTTTGTGGCTTTCTTGCAACCCAATCTTTACACGATGATTTGATCTTTGTGGGAAACCTTTTTTGTTTTGATTTCCATTGCGCACGTGAAGCTCCTACGGAGGTTTCCCATCAACATGTCACCCTAATTAACCACCCCTTATCCTAGTTATAGAGGGGTTAGTTGAGGAGGGGTTAAGTTAAAATAGGGTTAGGATTAGTTTGGAGGTTGGTGCTTATAGTTGCATTAGAATTTGTTAGGAGTTGGAGTCTTGGAGTGAGAGTCCTATTAGGAGTTATGGTTTAAAAGCCTTATAAATAGCTTGTATTCTCCCCTCTTTTCATCATTAATAGATCAATTATCTTTCAGCCACTAAACAAAAAACCAAGGAGGGAGGAACCCTTATAGAGTTCCGTAAAGGCCGATCCCCTATCGAGATTGCCCCAAGCTTAGAATCTGCAAGGGTTCTAACACTTGGTATCAGAGCAGCGTTCTTGGCATCTTGCTACCCTTCTACAGCCATCCATCATCCTTCCACAACCGTCTAAAGTAATTTCCATAATTACTTAAAGATCATCGCCGAATTCCACCGTCATCTCCAGTATCGCAGATTATCCTTCGACCCCCTATGAATTGCAATAGATTCTAATTTCCTACCTTACTGGTGCTGCAATTTAGTTATCCCTATTCAAAAAATCCAAAAAAAAAAATTTCTTATTTGCTACACAAACTTTTCGTCGTAAAGTTTTCATCACTACGAAATTTTTACGACGGCTTTAGTACTTCCTATTTTTAGATTTCCTTTTGGTTTCATTGAAAAATTATTAATATAACCTACTGATCTTTTATGTATGAACTACTGTACTTTAGACGTAAAAATTTATTGCAGTACCTTTCCGTGATCTTCGATTTTGATGAACCTCTTGCTATTGTTTCCTTTCACGAAATTTTTGTCAGCATTACCTTTCCCTTACCAGCAGATTCTCCTTGAGTTTTGCTCGAATTGTTGTTTTGAACTACTAGAAATTTTTTATCTATATTGCTGAAATCTTTTGACAAAAAAAGATTCTACCGCAGCACCTTCTCGTAATCTTTGATCTTGCCAAATCTTTTACTGCAATAATTTTTCATGAATTTTTTATAGTATTACTTTCCCTTGGCAATGATTCCCATTGAGTTTTACTTGATTTCTTATTACGAACTACTACAAAAACTTTTGACTTTACTACTGAAATCTTTCGCTGAAATAATTTTGCAGCAACACCTTCTTGCAATCTTCAATTTTGCTAAAACTTTTGTTGTCCTTTCTTTCTACAAATTTTTTTATGACATTACCTCTCCCTTACCAGTAGTTTCCTCTTAAATTTGACTCAAATTTTCATTAAGAATTTCTGAAAAAATTATGTCTTCACTGTTGGAATTTTTTTGATGAAAAATCTGATGTTGCACCTTTGTCTTTATTCTTCTCCTTAACCCACTGAAACCTAAACATGTTGCTGCCACTACATTTTGGAGCTTTTTACTACACCCATATTTGATCCTTACCGAAATTGTTACTACCACCATGTCATCTTTAGGGCACCCCTCTAGCCTTAAGATGTAGTCATCATAACCAATTTCCAGAATCAACTCAAACTGCAGTCAACAACGTAGCTGAAACAGAAGTCTTCCGCAGCCACCAAACCTTCCACTGATCCTTACCCTCCGCAGCCACCTATCCTACAAAACTGGATGCTACCATTGATAGCAACCCTAAGCCATCCCTCTAACCCTAAACCTCTATCACCAAACCCTCCTTACAGCCCCTACAACAACACTAAATCACAGCCCCAACAACACCTAAAGAAATAGCAAGCTGTCAGCCCCAAACCGTAGCCATCTACCCATTACCCACCATCCCTTTCGGCCACCAAACCACCCAGCCGTTCCATGCCAATAACCCACTAGAAGGAGAGGGACATTGGCATCTCTGGAGGCACACGCAAGGGCATCTCAAGGTTCAATTGATGCCAAGTTGGATGCGTTTGAATCACGTATAGAAGACAGATTATACGCCTTATTCACCGAATTTAGATTGAGCCGATCTCCAAGCCCAATAAAATTCTAGCAAGGTGAAAGTTTAGAGAGGCCTCTCAAAAAGAAAGAATGAGTCACTGATATGAGGCAGCCATGCATGAGGGTGGACTTTTCTCGATGGGAAGAAGCAGACCCAACAGGATGGATTTCGTGCCCCGAACGTTACTTCCGTCATCACCAAACACCAAAGGATTCCATGGTGGACACTGCTATCATCCACCTTGAAAGAGATGCTATACAATGGTACAATTGGCTTGAATACAACTATGGGGCTCCGACGTGGATACAATTCAAGTATGTGTTGGTGAAACGCTTTGGGCCGACCAAGTATGAGAATATCAACGAACAACTTGCTAAGATTTGACAAACCTTCACGATCCAAGAATACCATACCAGGTTTGAGGAATTATCTTACCTTGCTTGTGATCGGTCTGACAAATAATTATTAGGGACATTCATCGAAGGACTTAAGTTGAAAATTAAAGGAGAGGTTAAAGCACGACAGCCCCTCAACGTGAAGGCCACAATCTCTTTTACATGAATCAAAGAAGAACTGCTCAACCAAGATGCTTAGAGGATGAAAACCACTCCTAGACCCATGGCATATAAACCTCCTTCTGCTTCCAGCCATCCTTTGCTGCCAAAAAAATTGACAAGAGAAAAACTACGTGATTGATCGACAAAGGGTCTTTGTTGGCATTGCGATGAACCGTGGGGCCGCGATAAAAAGGGCAACCTCCTATTGATTGAACCACTTGAAGACATTGAGGAGGAGGTCCAGAAGCATGAGGAAGAGGTCGTAGATGAAGAACAGTAGCCAATTGATTTTATGATGCATACTGTTGCTGGATATGCGAACCCACAAACGATTGAAGTGGGAGGACTTCTGAAGCAATAATCGATCAACATTCTTATTGACACCATGAGCACCAACAACTTTATGAACAACAAGGTTGCTACCCAATTAATGCTCCAAAATGAAGATTGCATCAGGTTAGATGTTGAGGTTGTTAGGATCAATTGGCAATAAGGAGCGGTGGGGGTGGGGGGGGGGGTTGGTGAATTAGTACAAGCTAAAATTTTTCTTTCTAAAGAAAAAATATTTTGAATAAAATAGAATAGGAGATCTGAAGCTTTTTCATGTTTAATAAAACAAGTGAGTGATTAAAAGTAAGTTGTTAAGGAAGCCAAAAAGATAATCACGTTTGAGGAAAAGAACTTATCATCTTGCTTTCAAGGAGTTTAGTTAAGTTGGAAGCATTAATTCAACAACATTCAAGCAATGCAAGTATGAAACACTTACAATTTTATAATAGTTCGGCGCCAATGACCTACATCCACTTCCAAGTCCTCATTCTTGAGGTACATCGACATCCACTACCATTCTTCTTTGGGTGAAGATCAAACTCTTACACTTGAGCTTACAAGGGAGACCAGATTTACAACTCTAAGCTCTCTCCCTTACCCCTTTTCTTTTTCTTACAAGTCTCACACAATATTTTCTCATAATATAATCTCTCAAAAGTGTTTTTTCTGAATGTAAGAAAACTTGGGGTATTTATAAGCCTCAAATTAGCTTCAAAACCGGAGCCAAAATCCAACCATATCCGAAAAATCTGGGTACGAGCGATTTACCCATCGTCCCAAGTGGTTTACCCATCGTCAACAGTTGGTCGCCGCCTAGATTATGTGGTACGGGTGGTTCACCCGCCACCTGGGCGGTTTACCCGCCAAAAGCTGTTGCTACCCGCCGCCCAGATTCTGTGGTACGGGCGATCCAACCGCCACTCGCCGGTGATTTACCCGCCAAAATTTTTGCCAAAGTGGTTCCCTCCACTTTTCAAATTCTGGCTTGACTTTTACGTTAACCAGCTCTTTGGTACACTGATTGATCTCAACCTTAGCTCAACCAAACCCAATAGTGGATCTGGTTGCCTCATTGAGTTGATTTGGATTCCTTTCAAATCTAACTCAATTAGGACTCTAACTTCTAACTTCGACTCAATGATTATAATATTTAATGACCAATTAAGCCTAATTAAGACTTAACTCCTGCATATTCCGGCAACCTCCGGCAATCTTGCAGCAATCCTCCAATCTTCTTTCCGACGATCTCCCTTCGCGTTCGCATCGAGCTTCCCAATTTCTTCGACAAATCTCCTAGTGAACTTCCAGCGAGATCCCACTGCATTGTCCAAACTCCGCCCGATGCCTAGGCTTTATCTTGGCCCATCATCTGGTTGTAGCTTTATTTATCAAAATATCCATTACAAGACCATCCTGACTCCCGGCAAGTTTTTCGTCTACCCCCAACAATCTTCCAACGAGTCTCGGTCTTCTTTTGGCGAACTCCCTTGTACCATCCTAGCAAACTCCCGATACCCTCGGCGAGCTTCCGACACACTCCTAGCGAGTTTCCAAACACATCGACTCGATGCATGGACTTAACCATAGCCAATCCTGATTGTAATAATCTTTCTATCATAATTAATCCTGCATCAATCAACTCTAACAATCCTATTAAATCAATAATCTAGCAATTGATTTCATCATCAAAATTTGAGATTCAACAATCTCCCCCTTTTTGATGATGACAATCAATTGATGACAATAGCTAATCCTAACTCCCCCTAAAACCATACCACTTAAATTTAAGAGAAGCACACACTCTTAAATTCAAGTTATCAACATTCTATGCAAATTTCAACACAAATTTACATCAAGTCATCAAATCATGAATTGTAAAATATCCAAGTTATATTATCAAGTTTTATCAATGAATATTTTTCAACGTCATATATCATCAATATATATTTCTTCCCCTTTATCATCAACAAAAAGGTAAAATATAGTGCTAATAATTTTAAAAACACATGATAACATTACTCCCCCTTAGTATATGCATTAAAATAGAAGACTTAAATTCAAGAGAGTCACATCCTCTTGAATTCAAGTAAATCAAAGCAATAAGCATTTAAAGCATATAACATTTCAAGTATAACAAAGATTTACCTTTTAAACTTTTCAACTTATCAAGAATTTTAAAGGTTGTCATGAAGTTGAAAATATTTGAGAATGTTTCTTCAAATCATCAAGCATAGAAAATTTTCAAATCAATAAGCATAGAAAATTTTCAAGTCATAGAGTATATAAGATTTTCAAGTCATTGAGCATAGAAAATTTTCAATTCATTACGCATACCTTTCTCAATAAAATTAATATATTTAAAAAGTAATCTCTAGTCATCAACCATACCTTTTATAATTAATAATGAGAGAAATATGTGAGGTGTTGTTGAATAATTTCATCATGAGAAGAGCTCTTAATAAATTTTAAAAGCAATATTAAGATAAGCTCAAAAGTCCAAGAGATTTAAAGACTACTTATGTATTTCAAATATAGCAAAAGTCATTTCTTGATATATAAAATCATCTCTTATAAATTTCAAATATGGCACATCTTCATGCATTTTTTGAAAACAATAAGATTCCAAATCATGGAGAAAGTTTTCAAAAATTTTATCACAAAAAACTTAATCTCATGAAATCTAGATTAGCAATTTATATATTTTCATGATTTAGCATTTCTAAGTCTCAACCTCAATCTTGTAGATATATAAAATTAGAATATGAGCTCAACACATTTTTCTCATGTCAATTTCAAGAAAATATAATAAATAAATCTAGTAAGTTCTTTCTTCTCTTTTGGGAAGTGTAAGCTAGCAAATTTTTTATTCCTTTGCATTATTCAAGCTTGCAATTTTACAAGCTAACAAATTTTGCTCCCCCTTTGTCCTTGTCAAAAGAGGGGATGGTTGTAATAGTGCAAAACTTTTCCCATTTCACCATTTTTCAATATCATCACATGAAATATATCATGAAAGATTAACATAGTGATGAGATGTACAATTCATGAAGATAAATTGTGAATATCAAGTGATAAATTTGTAGGAGAAACAATTAAAATAAAATCTCTTGATTCAACCATAAGAAATCTTAAGTTGTCTAGTTCATGATTTGTATAAAAATCTCCTTTTAAATAATGGGAAAACACATAACAAAAGATTTTGATTCATAAAAGATTTCAAGTTATAATTCTAAGAAATCAAAATCATGATATCATTTAATTTCAAAATCATCAAAATCACTTTCAAGAGATTCAAAATATAATTAACAGACTTATTAGTCTACTGAAATGCTAGTGATTTTCTTTCTCTATTTTGTGTGAATAAGAAGGTAGAATCAACGTAGAGAAATGAAAAATATCATATCACAAAAATATTCAATGTTAAAGATGTAAATTTTATAGATGTGAGTTTCGAAAGTAAGCTCAAAACTTCAAGATATTCAAGGAGATTCAAAAGTTTAAGAGCTACTCTTGCATTTAAAATCATCTTATGTAATTTGGATAAAAAGCATCAAGAATTTCATAAGAAGGCATGATGGTTGATCAAGCTCAAATTGTAAATTAAGTATTTTGTATGTATTTAAAAAGTTTTAATTTTCTTCTAATCACTTGTTTATCATTCAATGTTTGCTTCTACTCATATTAAAAATTTTATCTCCTACTTTTTGTTATTATCAATAGAGAAATATGATTGCATAATTTCGTTTAATCCATGTTCAATTTATGTCAAAAAGTATAAGAGATATCATGTCATTAAAAATTCAAATCTAAAAGACATGATTTCGTTTAATAAGTTTTCTTTCACCTCTTTTGTAAATATTACAAATGAGTCTTAGGGGATAATCTTAATTTATCCAAGATAAATCTTTTTAATAGAAAAGAATAATAATCTTGATAAAAATTTTAATTATTATTGTTAAGATTATAAATCTCATTTTAAAGAAAATCATAGAGATCAATAATGTGATTCCCATAACATATAAGTCAAGACAAGAAGTTAAGGGAATATTCATGATAATACAAATCTCATTTAATTTTCAACTTATCACAAATTTAAGAAATACTAATTTTGGTGATAAGTTATACCAATAAGAAATTCATAAGTAATCATGTCATAAAGAATATTATTATCAAATCATAAATATCAATAACATGATTTATTTTGACACATTTCTTCCTAGATGAAATTTTAAAGCTTTTGAAATCTTAGGAGACAAAGTAAGAAGGATCTTGATTCTTATAGAAATATCAAGTTATAAATATTGAGAAATCAAGATCATATTTAGGATGAAAAGAATCTTAGTAAATAAAAAGATCTCAAATTATAATTTTTAAGATTTCAAGATCAAGATTTAAGTTATCAAATAATCAAAAGCAACATATCAATGTAGTTGGATAGATTCAAACATATCCATTCCTTAAAACAATATCATTTGAAAACATATCCAAAATCATCATAAGAAATCGCTTTTCAAAAAATTTCAATAAAGTCATCGTAGATTGTTTTCCAAAAGAAAATAGCTAAAAGTTTTCTAATTCATTTTTGTAGTTAAAGAGACTCAACAATAGTATCATTTTATCTCTTGTTGAAGGATTCATAGGATAGAAATATTTTTAATATTAAAAATTATCCTCCGTTTGATTGTTTCATGTGATTTCTTTCTCTCTCTTTTCTATATTATTCTATGCTAAAATTCTATCATTCAAATCAATCATAGCATTTCAATTAATGTAACATTTAAATCAATCATTCCATAGCCTTTGTCAATATTTGAACCATTTAACAAAAGTTTTTTACATTTAAACCAATTTTTCAATCATCATCAAAATCTCATTTATGTAAATTTCCACATGAGTAATTTTTTATTAATAATAAATTGGGTTCTTTTAGTTCTAGTCTTAGCATGCTCTAGTTATGCATTATCAAGATTAATTATATAATGATTTATTTTCAATAAAAGGATTTGTTATAATAGAAACAAGGATCATTAAGCTTCAAACATCTTAATTCAAATAATTATTTTTGTTATTGTTACATAAGCTAGTGAGCTTTAAAAGAGTATTAGATCTTAAGTCTTGAGCATTTACTTTCAAAACATTACTTAGTGCTCCTAGCCTTATTAGGAAACAACTCTATATTATGGGAGGTTTCTATTTCCGTACCCATTTAACATTCGGTCCTTAATGACTTGTTCTTCCCATTTTCTCTAATGGCTTAAGGTTGTTTATGGTTCCTTTAGGAACCCAAATTAGTTTATGTGAATTATAATTTTTAAATGGACATTCGTAGACATTATGTCTTAATCTATCACAAAAATTATATTTGTTTTTGGGTGGCAAATTTAATGTAGGTCCTTTTACAAAGACAATTGGCTTTTGTTGAACATTACCAACACAGCCTATGTCATTTCTTCTATTTATATTACCCTTATTTGCAAGAATCATATTTAGGGATTTGTTCCCTATTTCAAAATTTTCTAATGTGGTTTTAAGCATGATTTCTCTTCTTTAATGTTGTCTAGCATTTTATATTTAGAACTAGGATTATGTTATACTAATAACTTATGCAGTTCATTAACTTTACTAACTAATAAATCATGTTCATGTTTAAGCAATTTAAAAGATTTACTAATTTTTCTAAATTCATCAAACAAATTATGAAGCATATTTAATAATTCAAAAAAGAATTGGTTAATGAATTACTAACCTCATCGTCGATGACCATAAGAGTAAGGTTCTCCACTTCTTGGTTGTGCATTTGATCTTTGGAGCTCCTTGGCTTCTTTCGTTCATAGAAAGAGGTTTTGTCCATATTTAGATTATTTTTAAGGTTCAAGTTCATTAATTTTTCTGGTTCATTTGTCAAATGTTCAAGGTCCTCATCGCTCGAGATTTCACTCGATGAGTCATATGTTCTCAGTTTAAATTCCTTCCTGTTCTTTGGAAGGTGTGATTCAAGTTTATTTTTGTAAGGGATTTCATTTATTTATTCATTTATATTAATTATGCTTTCATGTGTGATTTTCAAAGTATGTCAAATATCGAAAGCCGAATCACAAGCAGAAACACGATTAAACTCATTCTTATCAATACCACAAAGCAAGACATTCATAGGCTTTGCATTTAAAGAGAAAGTCTTCTTCTCCAAATCATTCTAATTATTCATTGGAAGAGAAGACTTTATAAATCCATTTTCAATAATATTCCATAAATCATGGTCTAAAGAAAGCATGAAAACTCTCATCCGAGTTTTCCAATAAGTGTAGTCCATCCCATTGAATATGGGAGGACGAACGATAGAAAAGCCCTCTTGAAAGCCAATAAGAGCCATTTCTCTTGGGTATTAAACCAAATGATAAATAACTTTTCTGATACCAATTGTTATGATCAATTGGCACTAAGAAGGGAGGCGGGGGGGGGGGGGTGGGTGGGTGAATTAGTGCAAGCTAAAATTTTTCTTTCTAAAGCAAAAGCTTCTCAAATAAGATAGAATAGGAAATCTGAAGCTTTTTATTTTTAATAAAACAAGTGAGTGATTAAAGGTAAGTTGTTAAGGAAGTCGGAAGATAATCACGTTTGAGGAAAAAAACTTATTGTCTTGCTTTCAAGGAGTTTAGTTAAGTTGGAAGCATCAATTCAACAATATTCAAGCAATGCAAGTATGAAACACTTACAATTTTATAGTGGTTCGGCGCCAACGGCCTACGTCCACTTTCGAGTCCTCCTTCTTGAGACACACTGGCATTCACTACAATCTTCTTTGGGTGAAGATTAAACCCTTACACTTGAGCTTACAAGAGATACTAAATTTACAACTCTAAGCTCTTTCCCTTACCCCTTTTCTTTTTCTTACAAGTCTCACACAATATTTTCTTATAATATAATCGCCCAAAAGTGTTTTTCTGAATGTAAGAAACTTGAGGTATTTATAGGCCCCAAATTGGCTTCAAAACCGGAGCCAAAATCCAACCGTATCTGAAAAATCTGGGTACGGATGGTTTAGCCGCCGTCCCAGGTGGTTTACTCACCGTCAGCAATTGGCCGCCACCAAGATTCTGTGGTATGGGTGGTTCACCTGCCACCTGGGCAGTTTACCCACCGAAAGCTATTGCTCGTTGCCTGGATTTTATGGTACGGGCGGTCCAACAGTCGCTCACCAACGGTTTACCCGTCAGAATTTTCGCAAAAGTGGTTTCCTCTACTTTTCAAATTCTAGCTTGACTTTTACGTTGATAAGCTCTTTGGTCAACTGATTGAACTCAATCTGAGCTCAACCAAACCCAGTATTGGATCCAGTTGCCTCATTGAGTTGATTTGGATTCCTTCCAAATCCAACTCAATTAGGACTTTAGCTTCTAACTACGACTCAATGATTACAACACTTAATGACCAATTAAGCCTAATTAAGATCTAACTCCCGCATATTCCGGCAACCTCTGGCAATCTTGCGGTAAGTCCTCTAGTCTTCTTTATAGCGATCTCCCTTCGCGTTCCCAGTGAGCTTCTCGATCCTTCGGCGAATCTCCTAGCGAACTTCCAACGAAATCGCACCGCATCGTCTGAACTCGGCCCGATGCCTAGGCTTTATCTTGGCCCATCATCTGGTTGTAGCTTCATTGATCCTGCTATAGTTAGACCTGCACGTTGTTAATTATGACTTAATTAAATACAATCATAATTGCCAAAAATATCCATTACAAGACCATCCCGACTACCGGCAAGCTTTTCGGCTACCCCCGATAATCTTTCGGCAAGTCTTGATCTTCTTTTGGCGAACTCCCTTGTGCCGCCATCCTGGCAAACTCCCGGTACCCACGGCGAGCTTCTGACACACTCCTGGCGAGTTCCCAAACGCATCGACTCGATGCATGGACTTAGCCTTGGCCAATCCTGATTATAATAATCGTTCTATCATAATTAATCCTGCATCAATCAACTCTAACAATCTTGTTATCAATAATTTATCAATTGATTTCATCATCAAAATCCGAGATTCAACATAGGTTATCGACGACCAAATTTTGAAGTGTGACAAAAGATATCCGTGGGTGAAATTGTTGCAATAGGACCAAGAGATACTTGCTGATTTCTTCCACCTTCCTGATAGACTCCAGGAGGAGCAATATCGATTTGATCTCTGAGATGGATCAACCCTTGGAACACTATAGGGGTTCCTCCCTCGTAATAGTCGGTCATATGGCTGAATTGTAGATTGATCTTGCTTGATGAAAACAGGTAGAGGTTACAAGCTTATATAGGGCTCAAAACCCTAGTACTAGGTGGGTGCTTCCTAAGCGAATTTTTCCCTTTTACCCCTCCTATAGCTACCATGCATAAATAAAGAGAGTGGCGGCCTAAGTGATTGCACAAGCCATGCCCCTCTGCTAGAAGCCCTAGCGACTAGCCCAGTAAGGGGGGTGGTGGCTAGGAAGCTCTAAGGCTCAAAATAATTCCTAACCACACTTCTTTATAGGATAGAAGTGACTAGGTAGGGTTTTATTACAATCTCACAGGATTCTTATTGATCACTTCTAAGGTGATTAGGACTCAACCCTGTTGGAGTCCTATCAAGCCCGCTCTCTTTAAATCAGCCTTGTCCTCAAGGCTGAGGTTCAATGAACTCAGGGAACTTGGTCTTCAGTTCCTCATATGATTCTCATGCTATCATCAATTGAAGTTTGGCATCATTGTTAGCTTGGGTGTCAATTGGTAGGATTTAGGCTAAGTCATCTTCTTTAAATTTCCATTTGAGGTGGGGTACCCGGAGGATCAATTGTAATCTTGATCTGATGCATGGATCTGATCTCCAAGTTATGGCCCCAATATGATCACCAATTTTGCAAGGCCCAAAGAAATAGAGAGACCACTTCCTTAAGACATAGATTTTGTGCTGATGGAGCTGGTGATGAAGGTGAATTTGATCTTTCTCAGGAAACTTTCTTCTACTTCGACGTTTATCAGGGGTAAGTTTCTTCCTTATATGGACTGCATGTAATTGCTCTGTAATAGTAGTCGTGCCTTCTTTTGGAATAAGGGCTGCCCTCAGATAAATTTTTTGGTGGTGTGAGCCTAATCCGAGTTTGAGGTGGGTAGGAGTGGTGATTTTTCGGGGCCCATTTTCACTTCTTCGTGTTGTTGACCATCTTGCATCATGATGGTGGCTATCTCAACTCTTGATGTCTGCTCCAATTATGAACATATTGCCACGTTCGGGCAATTCTAGCACCAATGTAGATGGCATCATGGCTATGGGGGTCGTGTGGATACCTTTCTCTTGTTCTTTCTTGCGATCGTGAGCCATGGATCGGAGGTCATCATCAAGGAAGATTTCTAGCGTCATGATCCACTCCTTAGTGAAGTCGTGGAAGTAGCCCGAGATATGGGAGTGTTGTATTAGAAACCATAGTTGGTTTAGCTGAATGTGGCACTTCAGGAAGAGATTATCCTTGTAGACAAAGAGGCAAAGTTTTTGGAGATAAAGTGTCATTGCAAGGGAAGGTCGTGGCCGAATGATCTGTGTCTCTCGTGTCTCTTTGATAATCATTTTAGCTTCGGTCCTCTGAAGATGTGGATAGCAATATGGCCGAATATATGCTGGTGGTTCCCCTTGTAAGACCAGCATACGAGGGTCATATAGTCTGGTAGGAAGGAGTCAGCTTGGTTCGACGGAGGTGCTTGAGATTTTAGCGAGCTTCTCCAAGCGCTATTGAGATCATCTTTTCTTCGTTCTCTCCTTTCCCACATAAGGTTACCTATTTTCTTTTGTCATTCATAGGGTCGTTGGAGCTCCTGGTGCCGGCGAGGTTGGTGACGGGTTGATGCTTGATGAAGTGATGAAGCCATCAACGTCCATTATCTGTGCTGAAGTATGGAAGGTGCGAGCGGCTAACTGCAGTTTTTCCTTCATATCCTACTCCTCGGACTCGAGAGCCTTATCTTTGAGTTTGGGTTCTTCAGTGGGCTTAATCAATAGAGGTCTCTCTTTTTTACAATTATGGCCTCGACTCCACAGTTTATTATAATGCCAATATAGGCCCTTTGCCGATCTGTCCCGAAGCTCTTCTCTTGTTAACTTTTTCGGCTGAGGTGATCGGCTGGTGGTAGATGAGGCCGAGTGTTTCTATGTTGCTGGTCGTGTGGTGGCTTTGGTCCTCCGAGCATCTTGGTTCATCATATCTTCGTGTAGTCGTGCAAAGGAGATGGCTGCTTTAAGTGTGTACGACTATCACGCTTTAACTTCTTCTTGAATCTTCAGCTTCAAGCCCTCAATGAAAGTCCTCAATATCTATTTTTCAGTCCAATCACAAGTTTGATTAGTTAACCTTTCAAACCTGATCTGATACTCTTGGATGGTGGAGGTTTGACGGATCTTCGCTAGTTGTTCATCAATATTCTCGTAATAAGTTGCTGCTAGAGGTTTGTATGCCATTGATTGGGATGTGGCTCTCATGCTCTGAGCATCTTGATTGAGGTGCCCTTCTTAAAGTGGTGTAAAGTGTTAGAAATGAGAAAAAGGGTTGAGTGGAATAATGTGTCGATTGGTTTTGTTCATTCACTGATGGCTATTTATACAAAGGAAGAGAGGGATATAGAGAGGGATAGAGAGGTTAGACATTGAGGATTTCCCCCAACAGTCTAACAAATCTGGTACTGGTTGTTACAATAGATGCTAACAACTCTATCATTTATCATGCCCCCGCAAGATCGCGCTCTGACCAAGGACGCTGATCTTGGACTGATAAAGTGAGAATAACTTGTGGGAGAGTGGCCTCGTGAGGGAGTCCGCCAGTTGATCTGCTATGTGAATATGAGAGACACGGTAGTTGATGATTCATCACTTGATCTCGTACAAAGTGGATGTTAATTGCGATATGTTTAATACGAGAGTGAAACACCGGATAGGCACATAAGTAGGTAGCCCCGACATTATTGTAGTATATTATTGGAGTAGCTGAGGCGCAGATATCAAGCTCTTTAAGCAGAATCATTATCCAGTTAAGTTCAGCATTTGCAGTTGCAATGGAGCGATACTCAGCTTCAGTAGAAGACCGATCAACTGTCTTTTGTTTCTTAGAACTTCAACTGATTGGATTGACTCCGAGGAATATAATGTACCCAGATGTTAATGTTTTATCTTCAATGTTCCCAGCCCAATCAGCGTCAGCATAAGCATGAAGTTGAAGTGGACATTTTTTGTTGAGAATGATGCCATAGTCAAGAGTACCTTTAAGATATCGTAATACTTGTTTAACAGCGGACCAGTGTGTGGTAGATGGTCTATGCATGAATTGGGACAGCTTGTTAACCACAAATGAGATATCTAAGCGAGTGAGGGCTAAATACTACAAGGAGCCAATCACTTGCCGATATTGTGTAGAATCTGTAGCAGGACTACCATCATTTAACCGAAGCGATTCACCAGTGGAGAGAGGAGTCGAGACAGCATTTGCATCCTTCATATTTGTCTTAACTAATAAGTCCTGAGTGTACTTCCGTTGAGAGAGGAAGAGTCCCGAAGATGTAGACATTGCTTCTACACCCAAAAAATAAGTCAGTGGACCGAGATATTTGAGGGAAAATCTGGCGATCAACTGGTTGATGAATATTGTGACCTCTATAGAATTACTACCTGTCACAATAATATCATCAACATATACCAGAAGCTAAAGTGTACTGCCAAGTAGTTGACGGAGAAATAAGGAGGTGTCAGACTTAGAGTTAGAGAAGCCAACGGACATCAAAAAGGAGCCAAGTTCCATGTACCAGGCTCTTGGAGCTTGTCGAAGACCATAAATGGCCTTGTGGAGTTTATAGACATGTTTCGGATACTGAAGATGAATAAAACCAGGAGGTTGCTCCATAAAGACCTCGTAAGTTAAAGTTCCTTGTAAGAATGTATTGTTCACATCAAGTTGTCGCAGTCGCCATCCTTTTGAAACTGCTAAACTCAGAATCAATATGATTGTTGTGGACTTAACAACAGGACTGAATGTCTCAGTAAAATCAACACCACGACATTGATGGAAGCCTTTGGCCACTAAGCGGGCCTTGTACCGAGCAATGGACCCATCAGGGTTCCGCTTAACTCGAAAAACCCACTTACACCCGATGACATTTTGTGCGGGATGACACGAAACAAGTGTCCAGGTAGAATTAGAAAGTAGGGCGTCATATTCATCAGACATAGCTTGACGCCAATAGGGAGACTTGTGGGCTTGAGTGATCGTGATAGGTTCACAGGTCTCAACGGAGGGAGTCACAATTGCGTGGAGATCGAGGACCTGACGGGGCTTGAAAATGCCACTTTTAGAGCGTGTTGTCATTGGATGTCCAAGTGGTTTAGGAGATGGTGGTGGAATGAGTGTGGGTGAAGTAGATCAGGGAGAGTTAGACTGTGGAACAGTAGTGGTAGTAGACTGAGTCGAGGGAAATGCCAGTTGTTGAGTGTCCGATGATCGGATATTTATGGTAGCAGAAGAGGGAGAAAGGTGTTATATTGGAGGGATGCTCCATTCAGGAGTTAGAGTGGGTGATTCGTATGGCGGTTCAGTGGATAAAGGCATGTGCCACTAATGCATATGCACCAGAGTGGTTGATACAGTGGTAGATTGGTGTTGTTGAAATAGAAAGGAAGACTCCACGAAGACAACATGATGAGAAGCAAAGACCTTGTGAGTGGAAGGATCATAGCATCGGTAAGCATTGTGTTCAAGGGAGTAACCAATGAAGGTATAAGGCTTTGATCATGGTGCTAGTTTATTTGATGCATAAGGGTAGCCAAGGATAGCAGACACAACCAAAGACCCTAAGTTTTTGAAGATTTGGGGATCGATGAAACAACTTTTCAAATAATGATTGATTATTGAGGACAGGAGTCGGCATACGATTAATTAGATAGATGGCGGTCTAAAAGGCTACAGACCAGAAGGTAGTTGGCATGGAAGCATGATAGAGAAGTATGAGTCCAGTTTCAACTATATGTCGATATTTGCGTTCGGCAGAGCCAACTAGCTGAGGAGTGTATGGAGGAGATTTGAGATGCTGAATACCACAGGCTAACAAGTGTGATGTTAGTGCTTGGTATTCACCTCCACCGTCAGAATAAATTATTTTGATAGAGGACTGAAAGACAATTTCGACCATTATTTTGAAAGTAAGGAAGATGGTAGAGACCTCAGACTTATGTTGAAGAGGATAAAATCAAGTATATTTGGCAAAATAATCAGTAAAGATAACATAAAATCAGCATTTGTCAAAAGTAATACTTGGTGCAGGGCCCCAAACATTAGTATATAGAACTTCAAATGGATGTGTGCAAGAAATAGAAGAATGAGCAAATGACAGTAGATGAATTTTATTGTTAAGACATGCATTACAATGAGAAATAATAGGACTAGCTTTAAACGAAGGAAGAGTATAATGGGAAAGAAACGTTGGTAGAATAGAGGTAGAAGGGTGACCGAGACGATGATGCCACATATCCATGGAAGTAGCAACAGAAGAATAGACAGTAGGCGGAGAGGTGGATGGCCACTGGTAGATGTTATCTTTACTCTAGCCTTGAAGTAATGATGCCCCCGTGTTCAGATCCTTGACACAAAAATGGTCAAGAAAAAATTTAATAGAGGTATTATTTTGTTTACAGAATTGAGAGACAAATATGATATTCCGTTTGATATGAGGTGCGCACAACACATCACCAAGTGTAAAGTCAAGATAATTCAAAGTAAGCTTTGTGGAACCAGTATGAGTAATAGGAAGTCGCTTACCATCACCAATGACGATGTCATCAGTACCACCATAGCTGTTGGAAAAGGATAAGTTCTGGAGATCCGCAGTGATGTGATGAGAGGCTCCCGAGTCCAAAACCTAGGAGTGTTGATCAGAAGGTGGAGTAGCAGTGAGATGTGCCTGGGGCAGAGGTCGTGGACGAGATCGACAAACCTTGGCGGAGTGACCAACCTTATCACATAGCTGGTAGATAATTCGGTTTGGAGGCAAAGGAGCAGAATGCCAAGGCTTTGGTAGTTGTAGGTGCTACCTTGAGGTATTGGAGCAGGATGCCAGGGCTGGCGATGGGGGATGCTACTACCTCCCGACATGGGAGCAGGATGCCAAGATGGTTGGGTACCATAGTTACCACTTGGATTGTGATAAGATGGTGCCTACTTTGGACCCTTGTTGGCAGATTAATGGTACTGATTGGTTTTCCTTTTGAATTTTTGACTTACTTGGGCGGTAATAGGTTGTGTTGTCACTTTATCCTTGCACTTCAGATAAGTCTCATAGTCAGTCAGCTTATCGTACAGCTCTTTAAATAATACTGGGGAGTCACGTGCCCGAATTGCTGTTGCTAATTCTTTATACACAGCCCCATGACCATTGAGTGTGTGGATGATAACTTTATCATCACTGAGATAATGTTCGATTAAGACTAAGTCATCGATGATTACTTGATAGTTTGGAGGTAATCAGCAATAGTACTTCCCTCTTGTTTTGTGTTCATAAGTCTGGATAGAAGGCCGAGCATGCGGGTGTGCGAGTGATTTGCCAAGGTAGTTTGGAGTTTGCACCAAGCTTCGGCAGAAGTAACACATGAAGATATAAGTGGTGCGATGGAACCAACAACTAATTAAATCGCTTGAAGAATCAGACGGTCCTATCGAAGCCACAGTTTATGCTCTGGATTCAGTGCTGGACTTATTGTGTCTGGGATATCAATCATTGCTGGCGGGCAATTGAAGGATTCATCAACATATCCTATCAAATCATATCCAAAGAAGATATTAGTGAACTGGGCGCACCATGAAGCATAATTCCCTCTAGATAATTTGAAGGGAATGAGGATGACAGCATTAATAGAGATTGGTCCCATACTCGGAGAGGTGCCGGAGCTTCCTATAATAACACTGACAGAAACCGGAGAAGTAGTTGAGGAAGACATTGTAGAGGAATACTACTTTTTTTTTTTTGAGTTGTGTCTCACTGCAGCAATGGAGGAGAAGAGTTCAATGCCGCATATTTGTGTCTCACTGTAGTAATAGAGAAGAGTTTAATGCCGCAGTGTCCGACATTTTGTAGTTGTCTAAGAAAGGAAGAGCCGATGACCGCAAGTTCAAGTGGTTGCATGGCTTGCTCATGGCGGCAGAAGCAGGGTCGGCAACGATAGGCGGCAACAAGTGAGCAGCAGTTGATCCTGATGATGGATTGCTGCTAGTGGAAGCGAATAGAGGAAAACAGCAGAGAGTTCGATAAAGAATAGAGGAAAATAGCAAAGAGTTCTGTCCTCTGCAGCGCTGGTTTGGGTGAGCACGAGTAGCGGTTGCGGGAGGTGGACCTCTGTTCGCGATCGCTCCGTGAAGGAGGAGCAGCAGATCTAGTTTGGGATCGCCCACCTTGATGCTCAGGCGGCTGCCAAGGCGGGTTTGTCGTGGTCGCGGCTACCGTCGGGGAGGATTAGGCGTTGCGGTTGCCGCCGAGGAGAATTAGGCATTGCGATCATAGATCTCGAAGTGATTGGGGCTTTCATCACCTTTCGCCGGTTCAGCCCACTCGCCGCCGTCGTCGATCCACTCTGACCCGTCCGTTAGCAATCGAGTCACCAGTCGAATTTCTCTGATTCGATCGCCGGTGCGGACAAAGCCTTGCCGGAGGAATATGTCTCCGCCTTCCACAGATGTGAGAAAAAAAAAGAAATACAGTGGTAGAAAACTTGCTGATAAAGAAGGCAGAAGTGCGACGACAGCAGATGGGTAGGAGTCTATTGCAGCTTTTGCCCGCAGCCGAAAAATGGTGAAAATTTGTTGCCGTTTGATAGCGAGAAGAGATCTTGCTCTAGGCAAGCGGCTCTGATACCATGTTAGAAATGAGAAAAAGGGTTGAGTGGAATAATGTGTCGATTGGTTTTGTTCATTCACTAATGGCTATTTATACAAAGGAAGAGAGGGATAGAGAGGTTAGAGATTGAGGATTTCCCTCAACAATCTAACAAATCTGGTACTTGTTGTTATAATAGATGCTAACAACTCTATTATTTATCATAAAGGAGATTGATATCGTCGAGGTGTAGGGTTGTCATGTCTTGTCTTTGCTTCTTATGTTCGGTGGATTCTTTTTGTAATCTGAGTTTGCTCCATGTTGTGGTCTTCTTGGGTTTGACGATCGGCCCAATCTAAACTCCTCGAAGAGAGTGCATAGTCTAGCATCCATACGTATCTCGAAAGCCTCCAATTTGGCTTCGAAAAAGCCAACCGATATCATGATGTAAGGATCTCTAACTGCATATTGTCAGGGCTACGGTGGTGAAGTCTCCAAATGGAGATGGCAGCCAAGGGTAGCAGCGATGGTGGAGGAAGAAGATGGTAGTAGCAACGTCAACTGCGGTCCTATAGTGATGCTACAATGTCGTCGAGGCTGCGATTTTTCAGGTGGCTGATATCTGTCGAAAGATAGCAGCCAATAGATCTGAGTCGGAAGGCAGCGGCAATGGTGGAGGAAGAAGGGGGCAGCAGCTGCGCTGTGACTTTGTGGTTATAGGTGGCGTTGGTTGCAGCAAGGGTGCGGCTGCAATAGGAGGAAGATGGGGCAGTGGTGTGCATGATTGTTGCGAAGGAGGGCAGCGTTGGTATAGAGTGAGAGACCGCTGCTGGTCGTGTTCACTTCGATGCTGGCCGCATCAAGATGGTAGCAAAAGATTATAGTGGGCTACGATGTAGACATATTGCAGCGAAAGCTCGCTACTAGTAGCTTTTTGCCGCAAGGATCGCTACTGGTTGTGATCAAGGAGGATGACAGCAAGTGGTCACTGTTGGCAGCATTGTGCAGTTAGGGATGTGTGCTATGGTTGAAGGGATAAGGGAGGTTAGGTGGGTGAAAGGTTGGTGGACCGAAGGCTACGGTTTTTTGGGGCTAATTTTGTGGTAGTTTTGGGTGTGGTTAGGGGCTACGATTTTGTGGAGTTTTGGCTATGATTTGGTGTGGTTTTAGGTCTGTGATAGCAGTGGATGAAGGTTAGGAAAAGGGATTTTGGATCTTGGATAGATGGCAGCAAAGATAGGTGGATCGATAAGGAAGGTGGTATGAAAAGGTAGGTGGATCGGTAAGGAAGTAGGCAGCAGTTAGGGCTATTTTTGGGGCTAATTGGGATGAGTTTTTGGCTGCGGTTTGATAGATTTTTTGGGTAGTGACAGTAGAGGGTGAAGATTAGGGAAAGCTGGTTTCAGATCTGGAAGAGATGGCAGTGAAGGTTTGATAGAATTCGACAAAGTTCGTTGCAACATGTGTTGCCTTACAGAAGCAGAATTATCATCAAAGAAATAATAATTTCTCAATGAAATTTTCAGCCAAAAATTATGAAATTTGGTGCTGTGGTGTCAATGGATGAATATGAGGAAAAGGGAGTTTCAAATCTGGAAAAATTGTATATTGGTGCATACATGCAGTTCTGCCAACAGAATTTGCATCGAAGAAGCAGCGAGTTCTCGACATAATTTCCAGTAGAAAACCTGAGGAACTTATGTAGAATTTCAATTATAAAACCTTGGTTTAGATGAGAGTAAGGGAGTCCAAAAAATGGAAAAAAGACAACACTCAAATTCGATGGAATTCGATGAAGAAAGGTGTTGCGATGTGCTATCCTACTGAATAGATTTTATGTTGAAGAAATGATGAATTCTTGATGTAAATTCCAGAGGAAAATTCAAGAAAAGTATATAGAAACCCTTGGTTTAGATGTGGTTCATATCAGTAAAAAGTTTGATAAATTTCGGTAGAGTAATGGTAGGAAAATAGTGAAAAAAGCAGCAGGCAGTTTCTTTGTCGTAAAATTCTAGCACTGCATGATGATGCATTGTAGAACTATAATTCCAGTTTCAGAAAGAATTTTTCCCAGAGATTAATATTAGATGAAAGATAAGATGATCTATGAAATTATATAAAAGTTTTGGCCAAAACGGATGAACAAAAATTTGGTTTCAAGAGGCCAACAAGTGGAAGATAGATCCTTCATCGTAAAATTCCAGCACTGCACAATGAAGAATTGCAGCACTATAATTATGGTTTCAGAAAGAATTTTTCCCAGAGATCAATCTTAGATGAAATCTAACATGATCCATGATATTGTGTAAAAGTTTCAGCCAAAAAGGATGAATAAAAGTTTGGTTTCAAGAGGCCAACAAGTGGAAGGCAGATTCTTTGACATAAAATTCTAGCACTGCACGATGAAGAATTGCAGCACTATAATTCCGTTTTCAGAAAGAATTTTTTTAAGAGATCAATCTTAGATGAATTCTATGATGATCTATGAAATTGTGAGAAAGTTTTGGCCAAAAAGGATGAACAAAAGTTCAGTTTCAAGTGGCCAACAGGTGGAATGCAGATTCTTCGTCGTAAAATTCCAGCACTGCATGATGAAGAATTGCAACACCATAATTCCGTTTTCAGAAAGAATTTTTCCAGGAGATCAATCTTAGATGAAAGCTAAGATGATCTATGAAAATTTTTAAAAGTTTCGGCCAAAAAGGATGGACAAAAGTTCAGTTTCAAGAGGCCAACAAGCGGAAGGCAGATTCTTCATCGTGAAGTTCCAGCACTGCACGATGAAGAATTGCAGCACTATAATTCCGATTTTAGAAGGATTTTTTTCCAAAGATCAATCTTAGATTAAAGCTAAGATGATCTATGAAATTTTTTAAAAATTTCAGCCAAAAAGGAGCAGCAATAATAGTGGAAACTGGTGACCTCAACAGAGGAAGAATCGAGAGTCGACATAGGTCACGAGACTAGACCACTATAAATTGATGTGCTTTCTCTTCTCCTCTCTATTGTTCACTTACCTTGGTATATTGCTTTACTTAATCATCATCATCCTACAAACACTTTTAATTTTCAATGCTTTTCGGATTCAAGCTTTATCGAATGAATACTCAATTCGACGTAAATTTGTCGTAAGTACTAATTCATCCCCCCTCTTAGTACGGCTTTGATCCTGACAATTGGTATCAGAATCACGTTTCTCTATTTGGCTTAAAACCTAATAGAGACGGCTTTTGCCGACAATCAAGAGGGATTTTCTATCACTCGTCCTTCCAACAAGGCATCCTTAGTGTCTCAAGTCTAAGGACCAGATACACAACTGGGACTATGAAATTGTTATCTGACATTAGGTATCATTAACCATACAACATTCCATAAGTGGATCAATCAGTGAACTCATTCTCCAATGAGCACTTGTACTATATCCTTAGTGTCTCCACACAAGTGGCTATGAGACCAGCTACCTCTATCATATGGACAGGTATATAGTATACTGGTATATCTGGTTATCTCAATGTCCCTCTCGAGTAACCTATGACCGGGATTATTTAGGATCTGTGTTTAAAGGTGAATCGATCTCATTATCGTGATTTCATCACGATCTGATTCTCATTGCATAGAACCATGTACATCACAGCTTATATGCTACAAATAATATATTGTGAGAATATGCTAATATTAATCATAAGCAAAAAGATTATGCAGTGTGTCACACGTGTCATCACTCACGTGATTGGCTTGCAGGGCACCTATAACTAGGAAATGCTCAAGCTTGATATAAAGTCAAAGGAAATGCTCTCCCATGGCCTTTCTGATATGGGCAGTGATTCCCAAAGACCCATCGGCTTTCGCTGCTCTACCTTATCTTATTGGCAAGTAAGGCATGTTTTTGTTTTTTTTGGTAAGTTAAGTAAGGCAAGTTCGAACATACTCCTCCACATCTGTCCCCATCTTCGACCAATAGAAGACCCTCTCCACAAGAGCCATTGTTCGATGAATACCCGAATGTCCTGCCCAAAGGGAATCGTGATACTCTTTTACGAGCTTACGCCTCAATTTGTCAGCTCGTGGAACATAAACCCTGTTCCCTTTGGTATAGATGAGTCCCTCCTGGACCCAAAATCGTCGTGCCTTGCCCTCTTTAATGAGTTACATCAGGGTTACTACCTGAAGATCACGGTATAGTCCATCCCTGATCCTGGAAAGGAAGTTGGAGTGCAATTGACTTGCATGGCCTCCGCCCTCCAAGTGTATAGCATTCACTAGTTCCACTTTCTGGCTCAATGCATCAGCCACGACGTTTGCTTTTCTAGGCTTATACTTCATTACTATGTTGAACTCAACTAAGAAGTCCTACCACCGTGCTTGTTTTGGGGAGAGTTTCTTTTGAGTTTGAAAGTAACTCAATGCCACATTGTATGTCCTTAGCACGAATGATGCTTCTAGAAGGTAGTGTCGCCACACTCATAGATAGTGGACCACCGCTGTCATCTCCTTCTCATGCACAGGATATTGGTGCTTGGTCTCGTTGAGCTTGCGACTCTCGTAGGCCACTAGATGACCCTATTGCATAAGAACTCCCCCAATAGCAAATTCAGAAGCATCTGTATGGACTTCAAAGGCTTCTCATAGTCCAGTAATTAGAGTACAAGTTCCTCTAACACAGTAATCTTTAGGTCTAGAAATTCTGTTTCACATTTGTCCGACCATCTCCAAGACGGCTCCTTCTTTAGCAACTCCGTTAGTGGAGCTGCATGCTTTGAGTATCCAGCTATGAAGCACCGATAATAGTTGACGAACCCAAGGAAGGATCTCAACTCTAGCACCTTCTTTCGTGTTCGCCAGTCCACCACAGCTTGCACCTTAGACTTGTTCATTCGGATGGAACTATTATCTTTTCGATGTGGATGAGACCACCGCTTAGCAGTTCATCTAACTACTTTCTGAGTTCTACCAACTCTGGAGGGACTATGCAGTATGGTGGTCTCGCTGGATGCTTAACTCCTGGCTCCAACTCAATCTGATGATCTACGCCTCTGCGTGGTAGTAGAGTTCTCGGCAACTCCGTTGGCATCACATCTGAGAACTCCTTTAGAATATCACCACAACAACAGATTCTTGAATGGCCTCCCCGTCAAGTGTCTCTAGCTTCATAGCAGCTACAAAGGTTGATTCACCTTTTCGCACCCCTTTCTTCAATTATAATATCAAAATTTGTTGTAGGTCCTTGGCTCCTCCTCGAGAAACTAGAACCACGCAGGGATCGTCACCTTCCATTAGACATAGGAAGTTCAGGAATGACATTGGCACCAACTTCGTCACGTGCATGAACTCCATTCTAAGAATCACTTGGAAGTCATCCAATGGCACCGCCATCAAGTTTGTGCTCTTGCTCTATGTTCCAATCTTGATGGGGACACCCTTTTGCTCGTCTGGAGATCCGCTTGGCTTTTGAGTTCACAGCCTTCATATGACTTGGGCTCTTCTCCAAGATTAATCCAAGTCACTTAGCTTCACAATCGGCAATAAAATTGTGGGTCGCACCCGTGTCCACCATTGCACTGGTTGTTCGGCCATTTAGTTTGATGTCCACATACATCAACTCACTGCTTCCTGCCTTCGATGGCTTTGTCTTTGTGTTCTCCCCCACTTGACCCTGCAACGCATTCAACAAATGTATTCCTCCCATCCTGGGTCCTTGTGATGCTTCACTATCACTACTGGACTCAGAACTGCTCGAACTAAGGGCGACAACTTTACCCTTGTCTGACTTGTGGGGATGTATTGATGCAGTTAAAGCATTGAGTGCCTATTTTTACGGGCACTCCCTCACCATGTGCAGTCCTCCACATAAGAAGCATCCACCAGACTTTGGGACTTTACCTTTTGAGCTCAGTCCCCTACGAAAATTCTTCTTCTTTTGTTCACGCCCAAACTCCTTCGCTCGAGAGTATTTTGTTGGGCGATTTCCCGAGGATTGTTTCTTCTTTCTCAAATCCTCCAAAGAAACAATGTCAGTTAGCCTTTCTGTAGCTGCAATTGCCCCGACTACGTCGGTGACATTCCTCCAATGTAGTTCTTGTTGTGCCCATGGCTTCAAGCCATCGAGGAAGCTGAATAGCTTGTCCTTCTCGGACATGTATTGTATATCCAGCATTAGTGCTGAAAATTATTTCACATAGTCTCGAATGGATGTACTTTGGCGAAGTTGTCTTAGTTTCCTTCTTGCGATAAACTCTGTGTTCTTAGGCAAAAAATGAGTTCTCAACTCTTACTTCAAGTCTTCCCACGTATCCACTCGGCATCGACCTTATTGGATCTCTTCCCAATGGGTTCACCACCAAAGTTTTGCATCTCCATTCAGATACATTATTGCTATAACAACTTCGGTTTCATCAGAATTGAGTCTCATTGCACGAAAATATTGTTCCATGTCGAACAAGAAATTTTTAACTCTTTGGCATCCCTAGCACCCCCGTAGCAATGCGGCTCTGGTGCCCTAAAGCTTTATGGTGGCACAGCATGGGTATTGTTCCCTCCCGCATCAAGAGTCCTTGTTAACACCATTACCTTAGTCATGAGTTTTGCCACAACTTCGTGTAGATGTAGTATGGAATCTTTAGTGTCCTCCATTAGCCGATCGACCAGGGATTCAACTTTCTCGATTCGAGATTTGGCTTCTTCTTGCAAGCTCTCTACCCCAAAGAGCCTTCGTTGGCCTTGGTAGTGTTCCTCTAAGCTCGCTTTAAGAACATCGAGGTGGGTTTTCGCCGTTGTAAGTCTCTCCTTGTGGCTCTTTTTCCTGATTGGCACTCCAGTTGGTGCCTCCTCCGTTCACGGAGAATACCCAACTTCACGCTTGTCTTGTTCACTGTCGCGCTCCTTATGCGCAACTCCAATAGTTTACAAGCGAGTTTGCACTTGCAACTCACCTGCGGTTGCTTGGGGTAGGGGTCCGACCTGCCCCATCTTGGTCGATTCACTATGGTGTTTTACCATGGCGAGATTGTGAATCTTGTTCACTGTTCATTTGAATTGCTTGCCTACTCTAATACCACCCTGTCATGGACTTAGCTGAATTTGCTTAAGTCGTGCAACACCCTAGCGGCACTCTCGAAGACTTACTTGAAATTGCCTAAGTCGTGAAGCAACCTTGTCCATTCTTTCGGACTTAGCTGGGATTACCTAAATCATGAAATGCCCAAAGCGTTATTTGTTCGCAAAGGGTCCGCCCACTTGCAACCTCGTGCGAGTCCCGTAGGGCCTATAAAAAAGAAGTTGATTAGCTTAGAAATAAGCAACGGACAAGTCCCGACATCTCGCAAAGAGGGAAGTTGTACAAGAAATTCATCGAATACCTTGAATGCAATAGAGAAAAGAGAGAAAGAGAGCGAAATAAGACTTTAGAGGGTTGTAAGAATAGTCGCAAGTCCACAAATAATGATTCCCAAGGTATCAGACACAAGACAAGTTTAATTGTTGATGAAAGCCTATGCCCGAAATATACCCGAAGCCCCATCCAGTTTGGTGCAACTTGGGAGGTTTCAAAGTGCTGAGATGGCTAACATTTCATGCCGCTAAGAGCGATCACCGTAGCACATGAAAAATGCCCCAAAACGAAGCTATTTTGGGCAGTTTTAGCTCCACGCAGCAAGCGATTATTCTGTAGCATTCTAGACTATTTTCACTCTATGAAACATTTCAGAGCATATCAAAGATGTATGAAATATTTTGGAATATATCAATGGCATATAAAACATTTCAGAGCATATAAAAAATGTATGAAATGTTTTGGAACATATTAACGACATATGAAACATTTCGGAGCATATTAAAGACAAACATATTTTAAAGCATATCAATGGTGTATGAATTATCACAGAGCTTATCAAATGAATAAATAAATATGAAATAAAATCTCAAATGATTTATCTGATGTCACATTCATTTCATTCTTATCCAAAGTGCTTAGACAAACTCAAAAGCAATGCTTTGGATATCATATCAAAAAACATAGATGGTGAAGTGGAATCACAAACAGAATATGATCCAATATCATATCAAAAACATAGATGATGAAGTGGGATCATATATAATATAATCCATCTATTTCTAGATGACCAAAAGATAGAAGTAAAGCATCGTGGGCTCTAAGCATTACTCTCTTTACCATTCTGGCAAAGGTTCACATTATCCTACAAATAATGGAGTACAAAAGGATATTTTGAGCAATAAAATGGTATATAATGGAAGCACATGTCGAACAATGAAACATACATGTGTCAATCTGAATCAATACGATGCAAATATAATTTTTCATATAATTCAAATAGGCAAAGAATTAAGGATAAGAACATATAAGAATTAAAAGCAATCACACAAAGTTCATTTAAAGAAAAGAATTTAGCTGAAATCAATTTCAAAAGGGATGGAACAAGAATAGGTAAAATCCATAAAAGCTCGATTCTGGTATAATATGAAATGCACATTGCATGATTTATTTGAATAGACAATTATGCTCCAAATTACTCAAGAAATGTCTCATTTGAAAGATATATCAATCTATTTTTAGATGAATTAATTTTTTATATGAATTGGAGTTTTCAACAAAGAGTTCCAAGCAATTTAGTAACCAAATCTCAGAGGATAACATTTCCATTTTGCAGTATCCATAGAGTTAAATAGAATAAATATTTCAGTATCTATTTGTACTTCAAATTTATCAAATCAGATATGAAAGAAAAATCTATATGTCTATTTTCTCATGAAATAAGTTTTATATAAATCAATATTTCTAGTAGAGAGTTATAAATAATTTAGTATCAAGAGATCAGAGATTACAAAGTATGTTTAACAGATTTTATAGGGTCAATTAAAATAAGAGTTTAGATAGGCATATGAACTCTAAAATTTTAAATTTTAGTATCAAAAGAAAGGCTTACGAGTCTATGTTTAGATGAAATAGGTTTTGCATAAATTAGAGTTAAGTGTAGAAAATTATGGCAAAAATAATGCAGAGAGGTTATAATCTCAAGTTTCCAGATTCATAGATTTACAACTGAATGAGAGAGATATTTTGTTCTAAGCTACAAATCTTTCAAAATTATATCAAACTGATATGTAATAAAAAATAAAGATATTATGTAGGATGAGGTTAGAATACTATTGATCCCCAAGAGTGAGAAATTGATTCAAAACCTAAAACAAATGCATAACTCCTGCTTCAATTTCGTCTTCCTTCTCAAATATACGTTGGTTGCAGCATGCCTTCCCCCCTTTTTAAATAAGTTTTTCTTCTTTAATTGCTACTTAGTTTTAGCTAACTCAATGGTTATTATGTAACAAGCATGCATGAAAGATGCTTATGTGTCATATATACAACAAGCATAAGTGGCATCATCTTTAAGCTAGCTAGTGACACATGCCATCCTCTTTTCTTTTTTTAACTTAATATAAATCTTTCATAATTCATATCAGATCTTTAAGATTCATATTTAGGTCCCTAACAATAAACTTTTTAATATAAATTATTTAATTAAGAGAATTATTAAATAAATCCTTAAATTTATAAATAGGTCCTCATAAATAATTTAAAATATATCATTATAAATATTTTCAAAATGAGGGATATTACATGTCTAAAATACGATCTCTGGGTATTAGATAAATAAGAGACTATAGATACATTATAATTGAGGGCAAACAGGTCTAATGAATTGGATTCTCCTGTACTATCTAGGGACTATTGCATAGTGGCCTAATACCTCCATGGTTGATGGATTAAGTGAATTGTTATGGAATAATAATTCACTAAGTCAGAAAGAGTTCTGATAGGTGCAATTCATGGCTAGTTCGGTATTAAGCCTAAATGGTCACACACATATAATAGATATTGTGACTGTTAGGATCAATTAGCACTAAAGGAGGGGGGGTGGAGGGTGAATTAGTGCAAGTGTAAATTTTTTGTTTTAAATAAAAACGTTTCGGTTTAAGCACGATAGGAAGATCCAAAGCTTGTTGTTTAAATAAAGTAAGTGAATGATAAGAAGATTGCTAAGTTACTTGCTTACTAATTACTTAAGAAAGAGCAAGGAAATCCGAAAGATAAGAAACATCGTAAGTGAAATTAAAGAGTAAACAAGATCGGAAGCATTAATAAGGAAAGCAAAAGATAAACTCATAATTTTTATAGTGGTTCGGCACCAATGGCATATGTCCACTCTGAGTCCTTCTTTTTGAGGCACACTGGTGTATACTACCGATCTTCTTTGAGTGAAAATCAAACCCTTACACTTTGCTTACAAGGGAGACTTTGAGAAAATTTCTAACTCTAAGCTCTCTCCCTTCTCTTTTTTTTCTTACAAATCACACCAATTTCTTTTTCATAGAGTTTAATTGCCCAAAAAGAGTTGTTGTGAATGCAAGAATATTTAGGATATTTATAGACCCCAAGTGACTTTAGAAATTAGAGCCAAAAATCAAACATACCCAGAAAAACTAGGGTGCGGGCGGCTTACCCGCCGACCCTAGGTGGGTCAACAACTGAAAGTACCCAGATTCCTGGGTACGAGCGGTTCAATCACCCAGCCTGGGTGGGTCAGCCATTGTCAGCCGCCCGAAAGCTTGGGCGATGGCGGTACACCCGTCACTCATCGGCGGTTTACCAGTCGAAATTTTCGCAAAAGTGGTTCACTCCACTTTTCGAATTTCGACTGGAACCTGATGTTGACGAAACCTCTAGTCAACCAATTGAGCCCAATCAAACCCCAATAGTGGACCTGGTTACCTTATTGAGTTGATTTGGATTTCATCCAAATCCAACTCAGTTAGGACTCACTTCTAACTACGACTCAACAATTACAACGCTTAAAGACCACAAGCTTAAACTAAGACCCAACTTTCACCAATCCGGTAACCTCCAACATTCTTATGGCAAGTCATCTGATCTTCTTCCGGTGATCTCCCAGTGTGCTCCCAGCGAGCTCCTAATTCCTTCGACGAATCTCCTAATGAACTCCCGACGAGGTCCCACTACATCGTCCAAACCCGACACGATGCCTAAGCTTGATCTTGGCCCATTATCTAGTTGTAACTTTATTGCTCCTGTTATAGTTAGACCTGCAAATCTTCCTCTAACACACATGTTAAATAAACACTCATCAATTGATCTCATCATCAAAATTTGAGATTTAACAGCAATGAGTAGGGGTTCAGATATGAGATATCCATCTAAGACCTATTTTATTGGATTCTTTGGGTGAGACCCAATAAGAGCAAATAGTGATTATTGGATAGAAATCAAATAATCTAAGAGGCTAGAGTAATTGAATAGAGATCCAGTATCCTATAGGGTAGGATCCATTATGGTTAAATTGATACGAACCTCTACAAATAAGAGGGGATTAAAAGGGTCATAGGCTAGACCTAATTTAGCCACCACCTCCTATTCTCCTCCTTCCCTCTCCTTCTCAGCTGATCACCCTATTTGGGGCATGTGGATAGTAAGAAGGGCTAGCCCCTTCTTGATCTTAGTGCAACCTTATGGTGCACGAAGGAGAGGAAAGATCGCACTGCGAAAGGTGGAGCATCCTCGCGTTGTCTGCCATGTGGATCATCGCTAGAAAGGAGGACATCTGACATTATTTATCTATGCTTACGGGTCTAAGTTTTTAGGGATATACGGTCTCTCATAGTTAAAAGATCTCACACGTGTTACGTAGTTTTTTTATTTTACAGTTTTTTATTCACCAATCTTCATACGATGACTAGTTATTGATTTCTTAGGAAACCTGTTTTGTTTTTATCTTTCTATTATGCATGTAACACTCTCGAAGGTTTCTCAATGGATTTGGCTTGGGATCGAGGTGGATGAGTAGGCAGATTGAGATCTTCCTAGCTTTGAGGTCCCCTCCAGCTGTTGGGACATCCTTTGGTAACTAGGTCTCCTCCAGGGCACTGGCTATCCTACATAATAGGTTGACACTGGGGGTTGCCCAGAGCGACCCCTCTAATACTTAAGTCAATAGAGGAGGAAAGAAGATAGCAATGTAAGTTGTATAATTGAGTGAGTGTCCAACCCCCCCTAGTGTGAGCTATTGAGTGGCTTTTAAACCTGAGCACTAGGCCTTTGTCCTAGTTGGCCTGATATAAAATTAGGCTAGCTGCTTTATCATGATTAGGGAAATGTCTTACTATTCTTTTGGCCCCTGATTTTGATGGGGTAAGAATGATAAAATGGGCGGTTATTAGGAATCGACCACACTGCCAGTCATTAATGTGGGGAAGATCATGGTGTGCTCAAGTTGTGGCATCATTTTGGAGCTAGTGATTCATAGTCTCGCTTAGGTGTTTGCTTCCGTGGCAAAGGAGTTGGCATGGAGTAAAATTATCCCTATCAAGCAGTAAATGTTACACCACTTCAACACATGATTGAGACATGTTAGCAAATGTTATGCCACCTTAGTAGATGATTATGATTGAGCAATGTCAGCAAAGATGTTATTGTCGGGAAAAACTATTGAATGCAGAATAATACTTTTCCCTCCTTGTGTATAAAAATGGGTTTTCACCAAATTACCAACTTGTTATCAAAAACAGATATTAGCCAAAACAAGATATGAATCTCACAATAGAAAAATACCCACACACACTACATAGGTATATCAAAAAATTATCATAGAGAGGATAAATCATAGATCAGTATCATTAGGATTGTAAAGCTTGTTGCAAGGATTCTCCACATAAAATTTGAGTCAAAACTGATGAAGTTTTATCGTTCGATTCTCTTACCAAAGCTTTCTCTCTCTCTTTTCTTTCTCTCTTCTCCTTACTATGCAGTTACTGTTCACGTTATTGCACCTTTGTGTCGTGCATCGCCTACCTTGCATAGATTAGGTTTTTAATATTTTTTCTTTTTTAATAAATTAAATTTGGGCTAAATGCCCAAATATCCAGTCCAAACCCACCTATGGGTTGGACTCAACAATTGTCCCCCTCCAGCTCATATGGTGGGCTATACTAAGCTCGCTCTTTGTCTACATGCTTCAAGCTTCTCTTTAGGTAAAGACTTCGTCAACATATATGATCCATTTACATTAGTATACACCTTTTCTAAGTATAATTCTTTCATCTCAAGCACATCACGAATCCAATGATACCTTACATCAATATGCTTGGATTTAGAATGATATGTTGAATTCTTGAAGAGGTGAATGACACTATAACTATCACAGTAAACAGTGTATCCTTCCTGTTTTAAACCTAATTCTTGTAGAAATCTTTTCGTCCGTAAAACTTCCTTACATGCTTCAATAATTGTTATATATTCTGCTTCTATAGCCGATAGACTAACATAATTCCATAACTTAGACTGCCAAGAGACTGCTCCCCCTGCAAAAGTCATCAAGAACCCTGAAGTGGATTTCTTGGAATCAGTATCACGTGCCATGTCTATATCTGTGTAACCCTCTAGCACAGGTTTACCAATGCGAAAACATAAACACAACATGGTAGTATCTCTTAGATATCTTAATATCCATTTTACTACTGCCCAATGTTTCTTACCAGGATTAGAGAGAAATTGACTTACAACTCCAACTGCATGAACTATATCCGGCCTAGTGCAAACCATAGCATACATCAAACTGCCTACTACAGATGAGTAAGGCACTCGGGACATTTCTTCTTTTTCTTTCTCACTTGTAGGACATTGTTTTGAACTCAACTTAAAATGACCTACAAGTGGAGAACAAACTACTTTGGCCTTATTCATATTGAATCTTTCAAGAATCTTTTCAATATAAGCCTCTTGAGATAACCAAATCTTTTCATTCTTTCTATCACATAGAGTCTTTATGCCAAGTATTTGTCTCACCGATCCTAAGTATTTCATAGAAAAAGACTTATTTAATTCCCTCTTAAGCTTCTCCATTTTACTAGCATCATGGTCGCATATCATCAACATATAGCAGGAGAATAATAAAATCATCATTTGAAAACTTTTTTATAAATACACAATGGTCAGATGTAGTTTTATTGTACCTCATCATAAAGGAATCAAACTTCTTATACCACTATCTAGGTGCTTGTTTGAGTCCATATAAGTTTTTCTTAAGCTTACACACTAGATTTTCTTTTCCTTTGACTTTGAAACCGTCTTGTTACTCCATGTAAATTTCTCCTTCTAAGTCACCATGTAAAAATACAATTTTCAGATCAAGTTGCTCAACTTCTAAATTTAAGCGGGCAGCCAAACCAAGAACAACTCGGATAGATAACATTTTCATCACATGAGAAAATATTTCTTCAAAATCAATACCCTTTTCTGACTGAATCCTATCACAACTAATCGTGCCTTATATCTTTGTTGTGAGCTATTATTTTCAGTCTTTAATTTATAAACTCATTTATTCTTGAGAGCTTTCTTCCTTGTAGGTAACTTTACCAAGTCATAGGTGTGGTTCTTAAGCAAAGATCTCATCTCTTCTTGTATGGCTATAACATACTCATTGTTATGCTCATGTAGAATAGCTTCTTGGTAAGTTTATGGCTCTCCCCCGTTAGTAAGCATAACATACTCATGTGAAGGATATTTTGCATATGGTCTTCGCTCTCTTGTAGATCTTCTCAATGCAATCTTATATGGTGGTGGAGGTGCTTACTCAGTTGGTTCAACTTCATCAACTGTAGGAGTATCATCACTAATATTCTCACCATCATCTTCTTGTCCATCTCTTCCATGATCATCATGAACTATAGGTGGAGGAACTAGGCTCAAACTCCAAGGAATATAAATATAGGTATTTTGCTTCTCAACATTATCACCATCTTCAAATAATTGGTCTTCAAGAACAACATCTCTGCTTTTAATAATCTTCTTGTTCACTGGATTCTATAATCTGTACCCACACTCTTCATGACCATATCCTAAGAAAATACATACTTTTGCCTTATTATCAAGCTTAGACCTCTCATCTTTAGGAATATGAATAAATGCTTTACACCCAAAGACTCTCAAATGATCATAAGATACATCTTTCTCTTTCCATACTCTCTTTGGAACATCACCATTCAGAGGAACTGATAAAGAAAGGTTTATCATATCAATTGTAGTTCTCATAGCCTCCCCCCAAAATGACTTATGTACTTGGCATGGGAGAAAGCATGCACCTTATCCTTTCTTCAATGGTTCTGTTCATTCTTTCTGCCACTCCATTCTGCTGAGGAGTTTTAGGAACTATCTTTTCAAGCCTGATACCATGAAACCTGTAATAATTCTCAAAAGGACCCCTATGCTCACCACCATTATCTGCTTTAACACACTTTAGTTTTCTTCCTGTTTCTCTTTCAACACTAGTATGAAACTCTTTGAAAGCATCGAGTACCCGGTCTTCAGATTTCAAAGTAAAAGTCCAAACCTTTCTAGAATGGTCATCAATAAAAGTAACAAAATAAAGAGCACCTCCAGGGGTTCTACTTTGTATAGTACAAACATCAGTATGAATCAAGTCAATAACATTTAATGATCTAGATGATAGATAAGTATGAAATGCAACTCGATGTATTTTTTCCGCTAAGCAATGATCACAGGATTTAAGAGATGTACTTTGCAACTTTCATAAGAACTACTTTCTAGTAAGTGTTTGAAGTCCTTTCTCGCAGATATGACCAAGCCTTTTATGCTAAAGATCTATACTTTCATTCTTTCGGAGTACATTAATCTCTTCTTTGTGTAGCCTAGCCTCCATGATATAAAAAGAGTTCTATTTTTTTCCGCTCACTATAACCAGAGAGCCTTTAGTGAGTTTTCATTTGCTTTCACCAAAATAGTACATAAATCCCTCATCATCAAGTTTCCCTGTAGATATCAAGTTAAGACGAATATCTGGAACATGTCTTACATCTTTGAGTATCAATTTGCTCCCAATACTGGTCTCCAAGCAATTATCTCCAATACCCACAATCTTAGATGTACCACTGCTTTCCATTTTGATATTGCCAAAATCCCCAACAGTGTAAGGTCTGAAGAAATCACCATAAGAAGTAACATGAAAAGAAGCACTATAATCAATTACCAGTTATTGTCCTTAGCTACAAGACTGACACATCCATTATCACAAATAATAATAATATCACCTTCAGTAGTAACTATATTAGTCTCTTTCTCATTTTTCTTTCTTTCATTTTATTCTCTCTTCCAAAACCTACACTCTTTGTTCATATGATCTGCCCTATTGTAGTGGAACACTTGATATCTCTTCTAGACTTGGATTTTTCCTCTATAATCATATGGATTTCTGCTATGACTTCTTACACATCTTTCTTGTTTTTCAATAGCAAGTGCACTAGAATAAGATTCTCCTTGTTCCTTCCTTCTAGCATCTTTATTCAATAAACTATCTTTAACTATATCTGTAGTTAGAGTCCCATTTAGCGTAACTATATGTATAGTTAGAGTCCCCTTTAGCGTAGAGCTAGAAATTGTCACTACATATGTTTTTCAACTTTCTAGTAAAGAGTTGAGGAATAGCAATCTTTGCATCTCATCATCTATATTCATTTTTATAGCAACCAACTTATTTGCAAGACTCTGAAATAGGCTTATGTGCTTAATAATATTACCACAATCTTTATACTTTAAATTGACAAGCCTTCTGAGGAGAGAAATTATGTTTTCTATTATCTTCTTTGCAAAGAGATTTTCTAGCCTCTGTCAAACAACGTCCGCTCTGGTTTCATTAGAAATATGCTCATGCAAATTTATATTCATCCATCTTCTAATATAGGCAATAGCTTTTCTGTGTTGTACCTCTCGTTCCTCATCATCCATAGTAGAAGGTTTTACTTTAACTTTGATGGACTTATACAAATCTTTGCAATAGAGCAAATCTTCCATCATGTACCTCCAAGTGGAATAATTTGATGCGTTCAATTTAGTCATATCATCTGACTCTTTCATTTCAACCACATAAGAAATACTGCACCAAATAACCTATGTTTTGATATCACTTGTTGGGAAAATACGAAATAGTACTTTTCCCTCGTTGTATATCAAACTTAGTTTCTCACCAAATTATCAACTTCTTGTCAAAAACAAATATTAACCAGAACAAGATAAACAACAGAATAATAGATCAACTATAAAGTGAAACATCATATTTTTAACGTGTAAAACCCAATGCAGGAAAAATCAAGGGACCATAGTCCACCCAAACTTCCACTATCACCAAATAGGACAATAGGTTTACAATGAAACTCCTCTAGAATAACTAGAGGATCATAATAACATAAAAAAACATATATCTTGGTTCACCATTAGCATAACATCATCAACATAGATAGATCTCACAATAGAAAAATACCAAAACACACTAAGTGGGTATATCATAAAACCATCATAGAGAGGATAAATCATAAATCAATACAATTAGGATTGTAAAACTTATTACAAGGATTCTCTACATAAAATTTCAGTCAAAACTGATGAAGTTTTATCGTTCAATCCTTTTGCCAAAGCTTTCTTTCTCTCTTTTCTTTTTCTTTCTCATTACTGTGCAGTTACTATTTATGTTACTATGCCTTTGCGCCGTGCGCCGCCTGCTTTGCCCAAATTAGGTTTTTAATATTTTTTTCTTTCAATAAATTATAGTTAGGCTAAATGTCCAAATATCCAGTCCAAGCCCACCTTTGGGTTGGACTCAATAGTTATGCCATGGGAAGTGGTTGAGCTACATCATCAAACATTATGCTAATGTGGTAGATGATTGAGTCACATCAACGAAGGTTATTTCACCTGAATCGTCATCTCAGCAAGCAATTACACCACCTCACAATTACCTAAATAGCGACTATAAGGAATTAGGTATAAGTACATTCTCTTCCATCTTTCCTTTTTTTCTCTTAAGCACCCTTATTTTTTCGACACCTCAATATTATTAATATAATCTTTGGAGGGATCCAATCAAGCTACTCCTTGTTAAAAGATAGAGTTGTTGTAACAATAGTAGCAGAATGGTTAGACTATTGAGGGAAATCCTCAACGCCTAATCCTTTTACCCTTCTTTCTTCTGGTATAAATAGATATGAGTGAAGGAATAAATCACAGCACTTCATTTCTTTCCAATATCTTTTCTCGTTTCTATCATGGTATCAAAGTCGCTTGCCTAGAGCAAGCTTTCTTCTCGTTGTCAAATGACAGCAAATCCCCACGATGTCCGGCTGCGTGCCACAGCCCCTTCTTCATCGCTGAAGGGCTAACACCCCGTTGCTTCCTATTGTTGTCAAACGGTAGTTCTCTTCCACCATCCTTTACGCAGCCCTTTAGATCTACTTACTGCCCGCCCTTCCTTTCTTTTTTTTTTGCAGTAGCCCCTTTCTGCGAAGCCGCAGTCGTCGAATGACTTCTAAAGCCGCAACTTTTATTTCCCGACAAAAATATAGCATCGCCAGCACTATTCTCGTTCGAGGATCCGAAGAGTCGAGTCCTACTTTATACCGGCATCGACATCGCTGGTCTGGCAGCCGTCTCGCTCAACCTCGCTGGCAACTACCGCTGCCATCATTGGTGTCTGTGACATTATCAGCTTTAGCTTTGCCTGCCATCGGCTCACTGTTCGCTTGCCGGTAACCAAGTGAGCAGTCACAACAACTCAGCCACCTCTTTTCTTCGGTGTAGATCCCCCTCTGCATCTACGTCCTCAGCATCCGCTGTCGCTGACTCCTCTCGTCTGTTGTCGCAGCCGCAGCCATCGCCAGCTATAGTCACAGCCCTTGCCGGCCACAACCGCGGTCCTCCCTACCACTGCTCACCGGCACACAGCCTTGATCATTGGCTATTGCCTTCTGCTCCCAACCGCCGACCACCACTTCCCTCAACCTCTTCATCGGTGGCCGGCACAAGTCCTTGACTGGCAACAACATAAATTGGGTGACATTGGTCACCAACATTGTGATCTACACCGATCGCAGCAGTCGACACCTGATCTACATCAACACCTCTCAACTCTATATTGCCTACTGCAGTAGCCCACCTACACGGCCTTGCTACAGATTTCATTCTGGCCGAGAGCAACATCTATCCCTCGTCCATAGGAACCACAACACTACAATCCCAATTCTCACATTGTAGTCAGCCACACGGCTAATCGGCAAGCACTTCCATAGGCATATCTTCCGGACCCAACTACGACAGTAATTGGTATTTTCTCTCTTAATGTCTTCATCATCTACCTCTCAAATTCCAGTTACTATCCCCATCGGGAATAATAGTACTTCTCCACATACAGGGCTTGTTTCTATCAATGCTGCAGCCCTCATCCCCTTCAAATTATCTAAAGGAGGGAACTACGCATCCTAGCATGCTCAATTTTCTAATCTCCTCTTTGGATATGATTTGCTAGGTTATGTTGATGGATCTTTCAGTTGTCCCCTAGAAATGATCGACATGTCGGGGGCCATAAGTTAAGCACCTAATCTGGCGTATCAATTATGGTTATGTCAAGATCGTCTCATTCTTCAAGCGATTCAAACCTCCATCACTAGTTTTATCGCACCACTTATATTTTCCTGTGCTACTGCTACTGAAGCCTAGTATAAGTTGCAAACTACATTGGTAAAATCGTTTATACACTCGCATACTCGGCTTCCTCTCAAGTCTAATGAACACCAAACAAGAGGTAAGTATCATCGGTGATTATCTTCAAAATATAAAGATTATCATCGATGATTTAGCTTTAATAGGAACCTTAGTGATGATGAAGTTATTGTTCACACCCTCTTAATGGTCTTGGGCTAAGTATAAAGAATTAGCAGTAGCAATATGGGCACGTAACTTATTGCTATCATTTGAGGAGCTGTACGACAAGTTGACTGACTACGAGACATATCTGAAGCGCGAAGATAAAGCACCAGGACCACCTATTACTGCTCATGTAAGTCACAAATATAAAAAGAAAAGCAATTAGTATTCTAAGCTTGTCAACAAGGGTGCCTTATTACAATCCAAGTAGCAACTACGGCTCCAACAGCTTTGGTGTCATGCTCCCAGGTAGCAACAGCAATTACCAATAGCCTTGGCATCCTGCTCCTATGCCTCAATAACGAATAGTTTGCTCCTATCCCTCAACAATGAATAGTTTGTCAGTTGTGTGATAAGGTTGGTCACCCTACTAAGGTTTATCGGTCTCGTCCTCGATCTTTAGCTACTATACCCCAAGCGCATCTCACTGCTACCCCAACTTTTAATCAACATTCCTAGGTTATGGACTCTGGTGCCTCCCATCATATTATCACGGATCTCTAGAACTTATCTCTTCACAACAGCTTTGGTGGTAATGATGACATCATCATCGGTGATGGTAAGTGACTTCTGATTACTCATACTGGTTCTATAATACTTAATTTGTATTATCTTATCTTTACACTTGATGATGTGTTGTACGCTCCTCATATCAAATGAAACCTTATTTCTGTCTCTCAATTATGTAAACAAAATAATATCTCCATTGAATTTTTTCTTGACACTTTCTTGTCAAGGATCTGAGCACGGGGGCATCGTTAGTTCAAGATAAGAGTAAAGATAATATCTACTAGTGGTCATCAATCTCTCAGCCCACTACCTACTCTTTTGTTGCTGCTTCAATGGATGTGTGGCATCGTCGTCTTGGTCACTCGTCTTCCTCAACTCTATAAAAGTTTTTCTCTCATTATTCTATTCCATCTTTTAAAGCTAGCTCTATTTTTACTCATTGTGATGCATGTCTTAGTAATAAAAGTCATAAACTGCCATTTGAAACTTCTTCTATTTCTTGCACACAACCATTTGAAATTTTGTATACTGATGTTTAGAGTCCTACACCAAGTATTTTGTCAAATACAGATTCTATGTTATCTTTATTGACTATTTTACCAAAATATACTTGGTTTTATCCTCTTCAACATAAGTCTAAGGTCTCCATAATCTTCCTTACTTTAAAAAAAAAATGTCTTTCAATCCATCATTAAGACAGTTTATTCTGACGGTGGGGGTGAATACCAAATATTAACATCATACTTGTTAGCCTGTGGTATTCAACATCTCAAGTCTCCTTCATGCACTCCTCAACTAGTTGGCTCAGCCAAATATAAACACCGGCATATAGTTGAAATTGGTCTCAAACTTCTCCATCATGCTTCCATGCCAACTACTTTTTGGTCTGCTGCCTTTCAGATTGCAGTCTATCTGATTAATCGCATGCCTACTCCAGTCCTCCATAATCAATCACCATTTGAAAAATTATTTCATCAATCCCTAAATCTTCAGAAACTTAGGATTTTTGGTTGTGTCTGCTATCCTTGGTTACGTCCTTATGCAGCACATAAACTAGCCCCAAAATCGAAGCCTTGTACCTTCATTGGTTACTCTCTTGAACATAATGCTTACCGATGTTATGATCCTTTGATTCACAAGGTCTTTGTGTCTTGTCATGTTGTCTTTGTGGAGTCCTTTTGTTTTTTACTAGACCAAATCTTCTATTTTACCAACTACTTCGGTGAATATGCATCAGTGACATATACCATTGTCCAATGAGCCTCCACAAGAATCATCCACTTCAGCACACATACATGAGTGGAGCACTCCTCTAATACAACGTCTTGCTCCCTCTTTTTCTTCTCCTTCTTCTGCATATATACCTCCTACCACAGACATCCAATCTTCGGACACTTAATCATTAGCATTTCCCTCACCTCAACCTACTAGTGCTAATGTTCTTCAGTCCAACTCACCATGTTCTACTACTTCCCCAGCATCCATTCCACCATCATCTCCTAAACCACTTGGACATCCCATGACAACACTCTCTAAGTATGGTATTTTCAAACCACGTCAGGTTCTCGACCTCAATACGGTTGTGACTCCCCCTGTTGAGACCTGTGAACCTACCACGGTCATTCAAGCCCAAAAGTCTCCTCATTGGCGTCAAGCTATGTATGATGAATATGACGCCCTCCTTCATAACTCTACATGGACACTTGTTCTATTTTATCCCACACAAAATGTCATCGGGTGTAAGTGGGTTTTTCGAGTTAAACGAAACCCTGATGGGTCAATTAACAGGTATAAAGCCCATTTAGTGGCCAAAGGTTTTCATCAATGTCCTAGTGTTGACTTTACAAAGACATTTAGTCATGTTATCAAATCTACGACAATCTGACAATTCTGAGTTTAGCCATTTCAAAAGGCTGGCACCTGTGACAACTTAATGTGAACAATGCCTTCTTACAAGGAACGTTAACTAACAATGTCTTTATGGAGCAATCTCCTGGTTTTCTTCATCCTCGGTATTTGAAATATGTTTGTGAACTCCACAAGGCTATTTATGGACTTCGTCAAGCTCCAATAGCTTGGTATAAAGAACTCGGCTCATTTTTTATGTCAGTCGACTTCTCTAACTCTAAGTCCGATACCTCCTTATTTCTCCGTCAACAACCTGGCAATATAATATATCTTCTAGTATATGTGGATGATATCATTTTGACAGGTAATAACTCTATGAAGGTCACAATGTTCATTAAGAAGTTGGCCACCAGATTTTCCCTCAAAGATCTCGATCCATTGAATTATTTTCTAGGTGTAGAAGCAACGTCTACATCTTCGGGACTCTTCCTCTCTCAATGAAAGTATAATCATGACTTATTAGTGAAGACAAATATGAAGGATGCAAATGCTGTTTCAACTCCTCTCTCAACTAGTGACTCACTTCGATTAAATGACGACAGTCCTGCTACCGATCCTACACAATATCAGCAAGTAATTGGTTCTTTATAATATTTAGCTCTCACCCACCCAGATATCTCATTTGTAGTAAACAAGTTGTCACAATTCATGCATAAACCGTCTACCACACATTGGTCAGCAGTTAAACGAGTATTATGATATCTTAATGGCACTATTGACTATGACATATTTCTTTACAAAAACTCTTCACTTCAACTTCATGCTTTTGTTGACGCTAATTGGGCTGGAAACTTTAATGATAGAACATCGACATATGGGTATATTATTTTCCTAAGAGTCAATCCAATCAGTTGGATTTCCAAGAAACAAAAGACAGTTGCTCCATCAACCACTGAAGTTGAGTATCATTCCAATGCAACTGCAGCTGCCGAACTCAATTGGGTAATTAATCTGCTCAAAGAACTTGACATTCGCTCTTCTATTACTCCTACAATATACTATGATAATGTCGAGGCTACCTACTTATATGTCAATCTATTGTTTCACTCTCGTATAAAACATATAGCAATTGACTTTCACTTTGTACGAGATCAAGTGATCAATCATCAACTACGTGTTTCCCATGTTCACGCGGTAGATTAGTTGGTGGACTCCCTCACGAAGCCACTCACCCACAAGTTATTTTCACTTCATAGGTCCAAGATCGGTGTCCTTGACATGAACACGATCTTGTGGGGGCATGTTAATAGATAGAGTTGTTGGAACAATAGTAGCAGAATGGTTAGACTGTTGAGGAAAATCCTCAACGCCTAATCCTTTTACCTTATTTCTTCTTGTATAAATAGATATGAGTGAAGGAATAAATCACAACACTTCATTTCTTTCCAATATCTTATCTCATTTCTATCACTCCTAATCTCGATCTTTTGTAGGATCTCTGTTCATCCTCAACGTCTCAAGGCAACGTATGTCACTCATCATCTAGTTCGAACCGGGTTGGGTCATACTCCCCTTAGTTCGTTGGATAGCCAATCTCAGAGTTAACATAAACTATAGTCCACCATATGTAATCTAAGTTTTATTATGGTTATTGGATGAGAGATCATTTCTCTCATAATAGGAAAATATTCTATCCAATCTCTTTTTCAAATCATTCCCACAAAAGATTGAGCACAAGATATATTTATTTTTTAAATTTCAAATCATATCCAGTGATGCAACTCAACTTGACCAAGTCGACCATAAAAAATGTGATATAATCAGAGTATATTTGCTGAAATAAATCAAGAACCAGACCGGAACAATATCTATCGCTTATCGCCGCTTTGAGCCCTTTGCTTAAATTGTTCTTCCCAGAGAGTAACTTGCGCAGGTCATCAAAGAATTCGAAGGGTTCATGTGGATTGTGATATTAATTCTTAAGTACAATCAATAACTTCTTTTACCTAGATGGCAAGAGACATTGTGATCAGCTTTATGACATCGGATCTATGTATGATGAAGGATTGTTTGACCTACTCTAACTTTATTTGGTTTAATTTCCGTTCTCTATATATATAATGTGTTATGAGTCAGGAACATGTGGCGAATTAAACAGATGAATCTGCTGAGACAAATAAACAGATGTAATGCGATACTAGTCAGGATCATGTTGGAAAGCCAAACATATAATAATCTGGAAACATCGGAACAAGAACTGTACAGTTTTTGCTTAACATGCAGTTTTTTTTTCTATTAACCTGAGGTGAAACTTCGCCTAATGAGACGGACATATGGGGTATTAATCATGCTTATTATGTCATAAAGAGAAACTAATAGCAAGGGTAAAGAACCCTTGCATTCAGATATCAAACTAGGGAGATTGGATTATCTATTCTATCATACAAACAAATTTTGTCATTTTTGTTAAGAAGCAATGTGAGAAATCATAAAAGCACACTTGATATTTTATTTCAGTACATATTTATACAACGATAGAAGGAAGATTTCCCTCAATTGATGAATGAGATCTTCTCATTTAGAAAATTTTGTTATAGCGAACATGCTCCCACAAGATCGAGCTCCTATCGAGGACGTCGATCTTGGATCAATGGAAGTAAAATATTTGACAGGCCAGAGAATTCGTGAGGGAGTCAGTGAGTTGATCAACTGTGTGGACATGGGAAACACGGAGCTGCTTGTGGGCGACTTGATCTCGCACAAAATAAAAGTCAATAGCAACATGCTTCATGCGGGAGTGAAAAACTTAATTGGCACAAAGGTAAGTAGCACCGATGTTATCACAACGAATAACAGCATAGAAATAGAGTGAATTTGAAGTTTCTTAAGCAAGTTGGTGATCCAACTAAGTTCAGCAGCAACGGCGGCAACAACTTGATATTCAGCTTCAGTAGTAGACCTGGCAACTATCTTTTGTTTCTTAGAACTCCAGCTGATCATATTAGCACCAAGAAAAATAATGTACCCTGATGTAGAGGTTCTATCATCAACATTTCTGGCCCAATTAGCATCAACAAAAGCATGAAGCTGAAAGGGAGAGTGTTTGCAAAGAAAAATACCATAATCAATGGTCCCCTTGAGATAACGCAAAATGCATTTGATAGCCGTCCAGTGCAAAGTAGACGGTTGATGCATAAACTAGGATAATTTATTAATTACAAAGGAGACATCTGGATGAGTAAAGAGCCAACTACCTGTCAATATTGAGTAGGATCTGTAGCAGGACTACTATCACATAATTTCAGTGATTCACTGGTAGATAAAGGAGTAGTAACCTCTTTTGTGTCTTGCAAGTTCCTCTTCAAAGGTAAATCATGAATGTACTTTCTTTGTGAAAGAAAGAGGCCAGCAGATGTAAATGTAGCCTCAACACCGAGAAAATTACTCAAGTTACTAAGATCTTTAAGAGAGAATCTGTCCGTGCCCGTTACACACTTCACTCACATCTAGTAGTGACAACCGATAATAGTAACTCTATGTTGTTTCAGATTTTTCTTTCTCTCTAATACCTCGTCCCTCAAGCAGTATTATCTTCCTAAGTCTATCTCCTAACTTGTGACTTCTCTTGCTTTCTCCTCGGCATGTCATCCTTGTGATCCCCAAATGTCTTCGTCATCTACCACTAATGCTCCAACTCTCTTTCCTGCTGGCAATTCTTATTTGTATCCAGGGCTTATCTCCATAAATGATGCTTCTCTAACTTCTTAGCTGTAACAGATTTCCCTAACTAAACGTGAAGATCTCGTTCATTAGTTGAGGAAAATCCTTTTATCTTCATATGTATAAATTGATGATGAATTAATGAACCCAATGGGCATTTCATTATTACTTTCTAATTTAACATGATATCAGAGCCCCTCTCTCTATAAGAGAGGTTATCTTTCTTTATTCGATGTCCAACGATAGCTTCTATCACCATTTGCCCGTGATTGTCCTTCTTTTCCATCGGCTTCCTCTTCCCCGTCGGACCCACCATTGTCAGCTTCCTCACTCCTCCCCTGCTGCATCCACCATCATCGACTTCCTAATTCCTCTGCCGAGGCATCCTTCTACACAAGGCAGTCTTCCTCGTGCACCACCACTATCACAAGATCCAGCGGGCAGCGGCACCTTCCCTACCCCATCTGTATCAGACGATGGTTTCTACACCTGCTTCAATCTCCTGCATTTGATCTCTACATCCAGTTGCTACCGCCGCCCTCATCTGCCCCTGCAGCCCAGGCAACCGCTCTCTCCTAACCCCATGGTGCTATGCCAGCACCTTGTCGAGTGCTCCTCTTCCTCGCCAGCACCTACCACAACCATAGTTACCCACGTTTCATGGTAATCTTCCAGTTGCGCTCATTGCTGGCTGCACCCATCTCTAGCCGCGCAAGCCGCCCTTGATCCACCGCTGCAACCCACCCACGCACATAGCAGTGTGCGTAGCAGCGAAAGGATCGCTGCCACCATCGTAGCCAGAATGCTGCCTCTGATCTCTCTACCACGAGCACCTCTAAGGGTCACGACCCATCGTCTCTCGGTGCTCTGCTCTCCCTCCCAGCAGAGAGCCATTACCACCACTGCCATTCAATAGTCACCGCCCGTAAACAACAACTATGCAAAATAATAGATACCCCGAACATTGCCACTACCTTTCCTCCTCTTCCTCGACTATCGATCTCCTGCTTCACATTGCCCCTAACTCTATGCAAGGAGCCCTTGGCAGATGTTACGTGCACGGTGGATGGGCTGTGAGTAGATTGGAGGCTGTGGATGCATCAACCCTCGATGGCAGGCGCAGGTCCGATAGATGCAACGACCAGAAGAGGCCGCAGTCGCCAGGCAAGGCAATGCGGTTGTGTGCAGGACTCAGGTGCGCAGTAGGGGTGCTTTAGTGATAGCGACTAGGATTGATGAGGGAGTGTTCTATTGCAGAGAACAGAGACCTCCAGCGTTAGCGAAGGAATCGAACTGTGGTGATCCGCCGAGAGAAGCGATGGTGCTCCGGGATCTTTTACGCTAATGGTGTCATTTGATAGTGAGAAGAGAGTTTTCTCTTTATCTAATGCTCTGATACCATGTTAAGAAGGAATGTAAGAAACCAGAAAAGCACACTTGGTACTTCATTTCAGCACCTATTTATACAGTGATAGAAGGAAGATTTTCCTCAACTAATGAATAAGATTTTTTTCGTTTATTTAAAAAATATATTATAGCTAATAGTTTTCACTATTCCTATCCGTCTTTCTTTGACTATGTTCGTCCTATATTTAGTAGTGTATCTCATAGTGATTTTGATATACACTAGATTTTGATATTGATTTTGCATATGCTCAAGAGAAATTTTTTAAAAAATATTTTAATATTTTCATATGGTGAAAATTTCAAGAACTTCTTAGAAAAGTGTATTGAATTTTATATTTTATTATTTTTATATTTTATATTTTTTTATTTTTTATTCTCAGAGATGCTACGTGAAGTAAACTAATAGAAAAAATATGCTAGGTTCCCTTTTGAGTAAAAAATAAAGAAGAAGAAGAAGAAGAAGAAGCTAACGGTGAGTCTCAACTAGCAAGTAAGTGTATTATTATTATTATTATTATTATTTATTATTTATTATTATTATTATTATTATTAAGACTTGAAAAGGTGAATTTTTCTTTTTTTATTCAATATATGAGCTAATAAGAAAGAAGATATGATAGAACTCTAATAGGATTGGATCATCATCTATTGAATCATGTTATTTATTTAGTTATGTCGGTCGATCCAATCAAATCGATTAAGAGTCCAAGTAGGAGTTGTCTATTTGATTAGATGTCTTAGTAGGAGTTGGAGTATATTTGATTAAGAGTCCTAGAAATCTTATTTAGGAGTCCAAGTTCAATTGAGAGTTGGTTAATAGTCTTTATAAATAGGGCTGTAACTATTTCCTTTTAGACAATCAATGGAGAAAATATGTTTTACCTAATAGGCCAAAATCCTAGAATGGTCGATCACCTCTAGAGATCAAAGAGGGTCGATCCCCTATAGAGATTATGGAGGCTTGATCTCATACAATAATTGTTTAACCCCAATTCATCTTCGATAGAAATATAAGAGTTCCTATCATCTGGTATCAAAGAAACGATAAAATCCTTAGAATTTCTATTAATTGGTATCAGAGTAACGATAAAAATCTAATGGTTCCTATCAAGATATTTCCACTAACATGACTCTGTGTCCACAAGGTATTGGACCGCAACACAAATTTGTCGACAAGATGACAAGAGTGTTTATGACCTACTAAGGATTGATAGACAATATTTGTTAAACAATTAAATTGATTTTGAGATGTTTTGTTCTTAAATTTGTTGACCATGAAATTTAAGCTGATGAATCTGCTGAGAAAGTAAAGAAATCTGGAAGAGTGAAGACTTGAATAGCTACCGTTGGCCTCAACCATATTTGGATCACAAAAGAAGATAATAGCAGACTGATCACAAAATGGCAAATACCGTATCTCTCTATTTATATCGATGCTAATTCTGATCGACTTATTTCGTCCAACGATAACATCTATATATTCACAACATTTTAATTTATTTTTCTTATTTCATTTTTGCAAATGCTGTGCCAAGAACCTGTCACACTACTTGATGATGCCGAGATGCACCATGCTGTCTTTTGGTTGACGTACGCTCTATGATCAAACTTATCAGTAACAATAAAATAGCCACACGCTTCCTTTTGTTCGGCAACTCCCATTGGTCAGGACATAGAATATACGTTCCCTTTGGTGCAACAGCCGATACCTCCATCTGCTGCCGCACACCCTTATGGCTACCAGGCCAGCCCATCGCATGCATCATCGCCTTCCTTCTATTTTAATGTCGCACTACATGCCCAGCGATTGCTACTAGGTCATATGCTTTAGAAATTGGAGGACAGGACGATATCACATATTCGACGGTCAGAAAAGCCACGGGCGCTCCTCGTACTTGATTGACCAACGAAAGCACGCCGGGTGGCACCGTTGGAAATGGACGCTCCACGCGACGACCACCGACTCTCCGAGAACATGAATGGCAACAGCTGCGGTGAGGCCGAGGGTCGGCTTTCGAAGTGGCCGTGGCCTTACCCTGCGCCCATCTCCGCCGCTGAGATCGCGGAGGAGTTCTCCCATAAGTTTTACATGTCTAGATTAGTATCCATTTATACTTCAAATCTATCAAATCAGATATAAAAAATCTATATATCTAATTTTTCATGAAACAAGTTTTACATAAATCAGAGTTCTAGTATAGAGTTATAAATAATTTAGTATCAAAAGATTAGAGATTACAAAGTATATTTAACATATTCTATAGGGTCAATTGAAATAAGTGTTTAAATACACATATGAACTCTAAAATTTTAAATTTTAGTATCAAATGAAAGGTTTATGAGTATATCTTTAGATGAAATAGGTTTTACCTAAATGAAAGTTAAGTGCAGAAAGTTATGACAAAAATAAAACAAAAATATCATAATCTCAATTTTCCAAATTCATAGATTTATAGCTGAATGTGAGAGATATCATATTCTAAGCTATAAATCTTTCAAAATTATATCAAACTGATATATAATAAAAATAAAGATATTATATAGGATGATGTTAGAATATTTGTCTTAGAAATATTTGCTCTGAGGAATTGATCCAAAACCTCAAATGCACAACTCCTACTTTAATTTTTTATTCCCTTCTCAAAGATACGTTGGTTGCAGCATGCCTTCCCCTTTTTTTAGTATATTTTTTTCTTTAATTGCTACTTAGTTTTAGCTAACTCAAAGGTTATTATGTGGCAACCATGCATGAAAGATGCATGGTTGTGTCATATACTCATCAAGCATAAGTGGCATCATCTTTAAGCTAGCTAGTGACACATGTTTTCCTCTTTTTTTTTATAAGATAGTATAAAACTTTCATAATTCATATCTAATTTTTAAGATTCATATTTAGGTTCTTAGCAATAAAATTTTTAATATAAAATTATTTAATCAAGATAATTATTTAATAAATCCTCAAATTTACAAATAGGCCCTCATAAATAAATTAAAATATATCATTATAAATATTCAGAAATGAGGGATATTACATGTCTAAAATATGATCTCTAGGTATTAGATAGATAAGAGACTATAGATACATTATAACTAAGGGCATACAAGTCCAATGGATTGGATTCCCTTGTACTATCTAGGGACTATGACATAGTGGCCTAATATCTTCATAGTCGATGGATTAAGTGAATTATTATGAAATAATAATTCACTAAGTTAGAAAGAGTTCTGACAGGTGCAACTCATGACCAATTCGGTATTAGACCTAGATGGTCACACACAAACATAGTAAATGCACAGTATCCGTAACATGTTTATCCAACGACAGCTTATATCACCGTTTTTTTGGGATGGTCCTTCTTTTCCATCGGCTTCCTCTTCCCTCGTCGAACCCACCGTCGTCGGCTTTCTCACTCCTCCCCCGCTGGATCCATCGTCGTTGACTTCCTCATTCCTCTACCGAGGCATCCTTCTACATGAGGCTGTCTTTCTCATGCACCACCATTGTCGCATTAGCTCCAACGAGCAGTGACACCTTCCCTACCCCATCTGTAGTAGACGACGATTTCTACACCTGCACGACAGCTTGCTTTCGTCTTTGGACCCTGATATCTCTATGTCGCCACTGATCTCGCAGAGTCCTCCAAGCACCAATCTCCTGCATTTGATCTCCACATCTCGCTGCTGCCGTCGCCCTCATCTGCCCTTGTGGCCCAGGCAGCCACTGTGCTCTCTCTCATGGCCCCACGCTACTATGTCAGCGCCTTGTTGAATGCTCCTCTTCCTCGTCGGCACCTCGCAGCCATCACTGGCCGTGCTTCGCGGTAATCTTCCAATTGTGCTCATCGCTGGCCACGCCCATTGCTAGTCGTGCTAACCGCCCTTGATCCACCGCTGCAACTCTCCCACGCACATAGCAGCGTGTGCAGCAGCGAAAGGATCGCTGCCACTGTCGTAGCCAGAACATCACCTCTGATCTCTCTACCGAGAGCACCTCTAAGGTGCTCTGCTCTCCCTCCCAGCAGAGAGCCATTGCCACCACTGCCATTCAAGGGCCACCGCCCATAAACAACAACTATGCAAAACCACAGATGCCCTTAACATCGCCACTGCCTTTCCTCCTCTTCCTCAGCCACCAATCTCCTGCTTCATGTTGCCCCTAACTCTATGTGAGGAGCCCTTGGCAAAAGTTATGTGCAAGGTGGATGGGTGCTAAGTAGATTGGAGCTGTGGACGTGTCGACCCTCGGTGGCAAGCACAAGTCCGACAGACGCAGCGACCAGAAGAGGCCGCAGTCACCATGCAAGGCTACATGGTTGTGTGCAGGACTCAAGTGCGCAGCAGGGGTGCTTCAGTGATGGCAACTGGGATTGATGAGGGAGTGTTCCGTTTTAGAGAACAGAGACCTCTAGCGTTAGAGAAGGAATCGAGCCATGGCGATCCGTCGAGAGGAGCGATAACACTCCGGGATCTTTTGCTAATGCTATCGTTTGATAGCAAGAAGAGAGTCTCTTTATCTAGTGCTATGATACCATATTAAGAAGGAATGTGAGAAACCAAAAAAGCACATTTGGTATTTCATTTCAGCACCTATTTATACAACGATAAAAGGAATATTTTCCTCAACTGATGAACGAGATCTTCTCGTTCATTTAGGAAAATCTATTATAGCTAATAATTTTCACTATTCCTATAAGTGTTTCTTGTCTATGTTCATCCTATATTTCTTAGTGTGTCTCACAGTGTGGATATATAGTAGATTTTGATATTGATTTTTTAAAAAATATTTTAATATTTTCATATAGTGAAATTTTCAAGAACTTCTTAGAGAAGTGTATTGAATTTTATATTTTTATATTTTTATTTTTTATTCTCAGAGATGCTACGTACAACATATGTGAAGTAAACTAATAGATAAAAGATGCTAGGTTCCCTTTTGAGTAAAAAATAAAGAAAAAGAAGAAGCAAATGGTGAGTTTCTATCTAGCAAGTAAGTGTATTATTATTATTATTATTATTATTATTATTATTATTATTATTATTATTATTATTATTATTATTGAGACTTGAAAAGATAATTTTTTGTAATATATGAGCTAATAAGAAAGAAGATATGATAGGACTCTAACAGGGTTAGATCATCATCTATTGAGTCATATTCTTTACTGAGTCATATTAGTCGATCCAATTTAATCAATTAAGAGTCCAAGTAGGAGTTATCTATTTGATTAGGTATCTTAGTATGAGTTTAAATATATTTGATTAAGAGTCCAAGTAGTAATCTATTTTAGAAGTCCAAGTTCAATTAGGAGTTAGTTGAGTCTTTATAAATAAGCCTGTAACTATTTCTTTTTAGATAATTAATAAAAAAATATATTTTACCCAATAGGTCAAAATCCTAGAAGGGTCGATCCCTATAGAGATAAAAGAGGGTCGATCTCCTATATAGATTAAGGAGGCTCGATCCCTTATAATAATCATTTATCTCCTCTTCATCTTCGATAAAAATATAAGAGTTGCTATCATCTGATATCAAAGAAACGATAGAAACCTTAGGGTTCTAATTAATTGGTATCAGATCAATGATAAAATTATTTATTAAATAAATTGATTTTGAGATGTTTTGTTCTTAAATTTGTTAACCATGAAATTTAAGCTGATGAATCTACTGAGAAAGTAAAGAAATCTGGAAGAGTGAAGACTTGAATAAGCTACCTTTGACCTCATCCATATTTGGTTCACAAAGAAGATAATAGCAGACTGCTCACAAAATGGCAAATATCTTATCTCTCTATTTATATAGATGCTAATTCTGATCGACTTATTTCGTCCAACCATAACATCTATATATTCACAACATTTTAATTTATTTTTCTTATTTCATTTTTGCAAATTCTTTGCCAAGAACCTGTCACACGCTGATGATGCCGAGATGCACCATGCTGTCTGTCGGTTGACGTACGCTCTATGATCAAACTTATCAGTACAATAAAATAGCCACACACTTCTTTTTGTTCAGCAACTCCCATTGGTCAGGACATATAATATACGTTCCCTTTGGTGCAACAGCCGATACCTCCATGTGCTGCCGCACATCCTTACGGCAACCAGGCCAGCCCATCGCATGCATCATCGCCTGCCTTCTATTTTAATGTCGCACTACATGCCCAGCGTTTGTAACTAGGCATATGCTTTAGAATCTGGAGGACAGGACGATATCACATATCCGATGGTCAGAAAAGCCACGGGCGCTCCTCATATTTGATTGACCAACGAAAGCACGCCGGGTGACACCGTTGGAAATGGACGCTCCACGCGACGACCACCGCCTCGCCGAGAACAGGAATGGCAACAGCTGCGATGAGGCCGAGGGTCGGCTTTCGAAGTGGCCGCGGCCTCACCCTGCGCCCATCTCCGCCGCTGAGATCGCGGCGGAGTTCTCCCACAACGACCCCGCCGTGGCGCGCGTCAACAATGGCAGTTTCGGCTGCTGCCCGGCGTCCGTCCTCGCCGCTCAGCTCCGGTGGCAGCGCCTGTTCCTCCGGCACCCCGACGAGTTCTACTTCAGCAGCCTTCAGCCCTCGCTGACCCGCTCCCGCTCCCTCGTCCTGGAGCTCATCAACGCCGCCCACCTCGACGAGGTCTCCCTCGTCGACAACGCCACCACGGCCGCTGCCATCATCTTCCAGCACGTCGCTTGGTCCTTCATCGAGGGCGCCTTCAACGCTGGCGACGCCGTCGTCATGCTCCACTACGCCAACGGCGCCGTCAAGCGGTCCATCCACGCCTACGTTGCCCGAGCCCGCGGCCACGTCGTCGAAGTCCCCCTCCCCTTCCCGCTGTCCTCCCCGGACGAGGTCGTCGCCGAGTTCCGCCGGACGCTAGGGCTCTGCCGGGCAAGAGGCCGGAGGGTCCGCCTGGCGGTGATCGACCACATAACCTCCATGCCCTGCGTCGTGATCCCGGTGAAGGAGCTCACCCGGATATGCCGCGAGGAGGGCGTCGATCAGGTATTCGTCGACGGTGCCCATTCCATCGGCAACGTCGAGGTCGACGTGCAGGACATAGGAGCCGACTTCTACACCAGCGACCTCCACAAGTGGCTCTTCTGCCCACCCTCGGTGGCCTTCCTGCACACGAGGGGGTCATCGGCGGCCACGCCGCGCCTGCACCACCCCGTGGTCTCGCACGAGTACGGCAACGGCCTCCAGCTCGAGAGCGGATGGATCGGCAACCGGGACTACACCCCGCAGCTGGTGGTGCCCGCCGTGGTGGAGTTCGTGGAGAGGTTCGAGGGCGGGTTGGAGGGGATCCGGCGGAAAAACCACGAGAAGGTGGTGGAGATGGGGAAGATGCTGACCGAGTCATGGGGGACACTTCTCGGGTGCCCGCCGGAAATGAGCTGCAGCATGATAATGGTGGGCTTGCCGGGCTGCCTAGGAGTCTCCAGCGAGATAGACGCAATGAAGCTCAGGGCCCTGCTGAGGGATGAGTTCAAGATCGAAGTGCCCGTCCACTACCAGTCACCACCCAAGGACGGTGAGGCAGCAGGGGCGACGGACAAGAGCGGCGCCATGGTCACGAGTTATGCGAGAATTTCCTATCAGGTGTACAATGTGGAGGACGACTACTGCAGACTCCGGGATGCTGTTCACAAGCTCGTTCGCGATGGATTCAATTGCATCCAAAGCAGGTATTGTTAGTCACGCAATTATCAATCTAAGTGAATTTTACTTTCGATAGAATCATTTTCAGTATTAAAAAAATTTATATTATATATTTTAGTCAATATAAATAAGTATTCTTTGTTTATTTCATTATGGACTGTGGATTTAAAATACTTATGATGTCTTTTATTATTATTTTCTTTTCTCCCTAAAGTTATGTCAAGAAGCCAGCAATGGTATCATAGTATAGTTTAAAGAAAGTATAAAAAAAATACATCAATAAGAAAAAAGGGAAGACTAGTAGATCATGTAAAAAGGAAAAAAAAAAGAGAGATGATAGGAGAGTAAGTGTTCCTAATCAGCTTCTTCCTATCTTTAAAGGTAATAATTATCAATTTTAGACTGTTTAGATGAAAACTTTATTTATTTCATATAGATTATGAAATTTGATAGAAGATGATTTTATTTTATATGATCTGCAAGATCCTAGTATTACAAAAGATCAAAAAAATTAGATAAAAATATACATAAATATGTAAGAGTCATTTATATGCTACAACAAGCAATAGATGATTCCCTATTTACCAAAATCATGATGACATCAACATCAATAGAACATTGGACGATACTAAAAAGTGTATTTGGAGGTATAGAAAAGGTAAAAATTTCAAAGCTTTAAATTCTTAGACATGAATTCAAGACTCTTATGATGAAAAATTCTGAATCTATCATTGATTTCTTCTATTATGAATCAAATGAGATCGTATGCTGAAAATATAAAATATCAAACTATAATAAAAAATATTTTATGAAGTTTATCTCCAAAATTTGATATGATCTCTGCTGCTATAAAAAAAGCTAAAGATACAAGTACATTATCTATTGATGAATTAATAAGCTCTATTTTAGTTCATAAACAAGAAGTGAACATACCATTAAATGAGGTTTCAGAACATGCTCTTCGAATAAAGATAGATTAGAAAAATGAATAGAAGAAAAATTCAGAAACCAGTTCTCAAGGGAGAGATCAAAATGGCAGAGGATGAGACCGATTAAATGAAGGTAACAAAGAAACTCGACAATATTTTTGTTGCAAAAAAAAAGGCATATTGAAAGAGATTGTTGGTACAAAAATAAAAATTCCAATGTTCCTCTCTGTTCTTACTGTAAAAAATATAGCCATCTTGAAAAAGACTATTTGATAGGATTGCAACAGGGTTGAGTCCTAACCTCCCTAGAAGTAGTCAATAAAACTCTACTAGATTGTAATAAAGCCACTCCTACCTTATAAAGGAGTATGACTAGGGTTTAGATTAGTCATTAGGGTTTAGTGGTCGTCGCCCCCCTTACTGAGTTGGTAGGCTAGAGTTTCCCCCTGCTTAGGTTGGCTATAGAACCAACCTAGCTGTCACTTATTCCTTCTAAGGCATGTAAGCTATAGAAGGGGCAAAAAAATAATTTTAGTTAGGCAATCACCCCCCTAGGGCTAGGGTTTGGAGCCCTATATAAGCATATAGCCTCCACCTCTTTTTAATCAAGCAATCTATAACTTTAATTCTGCCTTGTGCCGAGTCTAGGAGGGAGGAACTCCTATAGCGTTCCAAGGGTTGATCCCCCTCAAGGATTAAAATCTATAGAGCTCCTTTTGGGGTTCTATCATCTGGTATCAGAGCCACGTTCCTGCTACCCTATAGCCATCTCAGCCACCTCCACCTTCCTAAGCAATTCCCACAATTGCTTTTGATGTCGCCTCCACCGTCGCCCACCAAGCCGTAGATCCATCAATTTGTTGCCTTCCTCTGCATCAACATCAAAAGATCTGGTAAAAACTCCAAGCCCACACCTCTTGCTATTGCTATTCCTTTATCTTATATGTGGGTGAAGTTTTTCCAAAGTTTCCTTGTTGCAAAATTTTACCGTCGCAAAAGTTATCATTGTTGCAAAGGTGAAATTCTGCAGAAATTTTCAGCCGATTGTTGCTTCTTGAAACTGAACTTTTAATCATTCTTTTTGCTGACACTTTTATACAATTTCATAGATCGTCTTAGCTTTCATCTAAGACTGATCTTGTGAAAAAACTCTTTCTGGATACGGACTTATAGTGCTGCGATTCTTCATTGCACAGTACTAAAATTTTATAATGCAGAATCTGCCTTCCATTTATTGGCCTCTTGAAACCAAACTTTTGTTCATCCTTTTTGACCAAAATTTTTATACAATTCTAAAGATCAACTTAGCTTTCATCTGAGATTAATTTCTAAAAAAAATTCTTTCTGGAACCGGTTTTCTTGTGCAATCTTTCACCATCACGTAGTTCTAAAATTTTTATGACGAAGGATCTACCTTTCATCTTTTGCCCTATTTCCCTACTGTTATGCTGCCAAAATTTAGCCAAACTTTTTATCGGTATTACCAACATCTGAACCAAGGATTTCTGCATAATTTCCTTGAACTTTCCTTTGGAATTTATGTCGAGAAGTCATCATTTCTTTGACGTAAAATCTGTTCTGCAGGACAGAACATCGTAGCACCTTTTTTCGCTGAATTCTATCAGATTTAAGTGATGTTTTTTGTAGGATTTTGGACTCTCTTTTCCTCATCTATAAACCCTACCATCCTCACCAAAAACCCCTCCAAATCTTACCCAAAACCGAACCTAAATAGTCACCCAAATTAGCCCTAACCGTAGCCTACTTCCTTATCTATCCACTTACCTTTTCAGCCAACTTTCCTTACCAATACACCTACCTTTGCTGCCATCTATCCCAGATCTAAAAATATATTTCCCTAGCCTTCATCTACTGCTATCATAGCCCTAAAATCACACCAATTTGCAGCCTAAACTTCACAAAATCGTAACCCCAAATCGCACCTAAAACGGCCACAAACTACACACAAAAATCATAGCCTTTGGTCCACCAATCTTTCAGCCGCCCAATCTCCCTTATCCCTTTAACCGCAGTACGCATCTTTCGCTGCCCAATGCTGCCAACAATGACCTCTTGCTGCCATTCTCCTTTATCGCAGCCAGCAGTGATCCTTGTGGCAAAAAGCTACCAGCAACGATATTTCACTGCAATATGTTTACATCGCAGCCAACAACAATCGTTCGCTGCCAACTATCTTGATCGTGGCTAGCAACAAATTGAACACAATAGCAGTCGTCTCTTGCTCCATACCGCTGCTGCCCTCCTCCGCAACAGCCATGTACATCGCTGCCCCGTCTTCCTCCTATTGCAGCCACACCCTTGCTGTAACCGATGCCACTTGCAGCCACGAAGTCGCACTGCAACCGGAGTCGGACTGCAGCTATAGCCGACATTGCTGCTACCCTCTTCTTCCTCCGCCATCACTATTGCCTTCCAACTCAGATCTCTTGGCTGCCATCTTCTGACAAATATCCCACCTAAAAAATCGCAACCTCGACGACATTGTAACATCAACATTGCAGCATCACTGAAGGACCGCAACCGACGTTACTGCTGCCATTTTCTTCCTCCATTGTTGCTGCTACTCTTGGCTACCATCCTCCACTTAGAGACTTCACCACCGCAGCCCCGACATCACTGCCATTGCTGTCTTCAACCTGAAGATTGCAGCTACACTCTTTAATCAGTTTGATTTGACAGGTTGGAGATCCTTACGTCATGACATCAATGGGCTTATTCGAAGCCAAATTAGAGGCTCTTGAGACGCGTATGGATGTTAAATTATAAGCTCTCTTTGAGGAGGTTAGATCAGGCCGATCACCAAGGCCAATAAGATCACAATGCGGTGCAAATTTGGATTGTTAAAAGAACCTTAGCAAAGAACTAGCGATGATCTGTCAAACCTCCACCATCCAAGAGTACCAAACTAGGTTTGAAAGGTTATAAAATCAAACTTATGATTAGTCTGAAAAACAGATATTGAGGACTTTTATTGAGGGCTTGAAGTCAGAGATTCAGGAAGAAGTTAAAGCGCGACAGTCATACACACTTAAGGCAGCCATCTCCTTTACGCAACATCAAGAGGAGCGATTAAACTATGAAGCTTGGAAGACTAGAGTTGCTCCCCGACCAGCAGCACCGAAGCTTTCACCTCCTATTGTTAGCCGACCCCATCATCCACAGAAATTAACAAGAGAAGACCTTCATGATAGATGGACAAAGGGCTTATATGGGTGTTGTGATAAACTGTGGAGCCTAGAACACAAATGTAAAAAGGAGACATCGCTGATGATTGCACCCACTTAAGAACCCAAACTTGAAGATATGACTCTCGAGCCCATGGAGAAGGATACACCATAACCAGCCACCCGCATGGTCCCTACCTTAGCCGACTACACCAACTTGCAAAAATTAAAGATTGAAGGGTTTCTCAAGCAGCAATCCGTCTTCATCCTCATCAACGCCGGGAGCACACACAACTTCATGAGCAGTAAGGTTACTGCCCCCTTAATGCTCCAAAAAGAAGATTACAACGGGTTTGAAGTCAAGGTAGCTAACGGGCAAATTCTGAAGTGCAATCATAAGTGCCCGTAGATAAAACTGATCCTACAGGAGCAAGACGTAGTTGCTGATTTTTTCCTTCTCCCTCTTGATGATTTTGATATAGTGCTTAGCATTGATTGGTTGTCCACGATTGGAGATATTTTCTAGAATTTCTCGAAGCTAACCATGAAATTTTTCAGAAAAGAAAAGCAGGTGATTCTACGAGGGAGCCCAGCGACTACAACCACAACACCACACTTGGAGGGGGTACCAAAAGAAGAATGCAGTAGTTTCCCAATTCAAATTTAAGAGTTTCATGAGATTGAAGATAAACAACCTCTCCCATAGCTTGTTGAATTTTTGGGCATCTCCACCCAACCGAGCCGACTACCTTCTCTGAAGCTAGCCGACCCCCCTATGCTGAACAGGCCGAAACTTCTACCAGTTGTTGCTCGACTAGATTGCTTCATACAACCTCAGAAGGTCGAAGATACAAGGGTCGTCCAAGAGATAACAGAGACATGGATTGTTCGACCATGCTTATTTCCCGCTATGACACGTCCCTACATCCTTTTTCCCGAAGATAAGCTACTTCTAAAGTGTTACATCATGTCGAACTCATCATGGTTACTGATGCAGCACTTCCAGATCTCAGGTGACTTCCATGACTTTCCCAAGATCGGATCATGATGCTTAAAGACTTCCTTGATGATGACATCTGATCTACGGCCCAAGACCATGAGAAAATTGAGCCCCTCCAGTGGCGAAATCAGAAAAGGAGAAGGATCATTCATAGGATTCAACAAAGCATGAACATTATCCCTCTCATTATAAAGAAAGATGAACCATCTTGACCGATTCTAGTGGATATTAGGAGTTTTTTTATTAGATTCGGTCTCGTAGTTAATTATAAAGAGCCACACATATTTAACATATATTTACATCGCTTGAAAAAATATATATACCTAGTTGGTATAGAAATATATATTATATATATACATAAACATCCATACCATATGATCATGGACCATGATCTATTGTGATCAGGGCTGAGCCAAAAGACAAGGTTATAAACAAAAGCGCTATGTGTGTCTCGGTACATCTCTATGCCTATCATCTATCTCATCCTTATCAGTCCCGCCAGTAACTCTATGCTCCAGTTGTGTCTTCTCATATAATTACAGCTTAATTACAAGCACGTAGGCCCAAAAATATACAAATCACATAAATAAGAAACCTTGATCTTATGAAGGGGAGGTACAATTTTGAGGGAGATAAAATTACATGTCAAATTTAATGAGAGAGATAGAGAGCTACTTGCAGACCCAATAATAATCACAAATACATATACATAATCATTACATATGGTCCATGATCATCTGTCCACAATATACATTGTATGTACATATACAAATCAGACAAATTAGGTAGTAATTAATTAAACTCTTTAATTAATTATTCTTGGATTAACCCTTAATCCCTTGGGAAACCCTAGTTGCTAGAGTCCCTAGCAACCAGGAATCCCTAGCCGCCAAGAGTTCCTAGCTGGTAAGAGTCCTTGGCCGGCCAAGAAGCCCTAACCGCCAAGACTCTGATAGAACCCCAGAAGGAGCTCTATAGATTTTGATCTTTTAGGAGGATCAACCCTTGGAATGCTATAGGGGTTCCTCCATCCTAGAACTCAACACAAGGCAGAATAAAAGATTGATCTTGCTTGATAAAAGAGAGAGTCGGGGTACATCATTATATAGGATTCTAAACCCTATCTCATGAGCTGCTTGCCTAAGTAAAATTACCCCTTTGCCTTTCTATAACTGACCTAGCTGAGGGAAACCCTGGTCGACCAACCTAGTAAAGGGGGTGGTGGCCACTAAGCCCTAAGACCCCAATCTAAACCCTAGCCACACTTATTTATATGATAGAAGTGGCTAGATGGTGTTTTATTATAATTCACAAGGTTTTTATTGACTACTTCTAGGGTGATTATGACTCAACCCTACTAGAGTCCTATCAAGCCCGCTCTCTTTGAATCAGTCTTGTTCTCTATGTTGAGGGTCCATAAACTCTGGGAACAGGGTCTTCAGCTCCTCGTAGGACTCTCATGTTGAATCTTCAGATGGTAAATTATTTGACTTCATGAGTACTTTAGTTAAAGGGCATCGACGGTGCATCACAATCCTCCGATCAAGTATAGCTTTAGGTTGAGCTTGAATCTCGCCATCATTAGTAGTGCTCGGTAGCTGAGTCTGAACCGACTCATGTTCTCCCATTTCGGCTTTAGCAATGATACGTGGAAGATGAGATGAATTTTAGCATCATCTGGGAGCTTTAATCGGTATGCCACAACCCCAATACGCTCCAAAATCGGATATGGTCCATAGAATCGTGGAGATAGCTTCATCGACGCTCTGGTGTTGATTGATAGCTTCTTATATAGTTATAGGTGAAGGTAGACCCAATCTCCTATAAAAAAATTTCGCTTGCTCAGTGAGTGTCTACTTGTTGCTTTATGCGTGCTTGGGTGGCAGTTAGGTTGTCTTTTAGCAATTGTAGAAGCTTATCCTTGTCAATTAAGTTTTGGTCAACCTGATCCACTTTGGTTGCACCAATTACATATTTAGGTATTACATAGGGCGGTCGGCTATACAATGCTTTATAGGGGGTACATTTAGTTGATGAATGATAAGTTGTATTGTACCACCATTCGGCCCATGGAAGCCACCTTGTCCACTCTTTGGGCCGGTCACTGGTGAAGCACCGTAAGTAAGTCTCGAGGCATCTGTTCACCACTTCTGTTTGACAGTTTGTCTGTGGATGATAGGTTGTGCTTATCTTTAATTGGGTGCCTTGTAGTTGGAAGAGCTCCGTCCAAAATTTACTTGTAAACACCCTGTCACAATCACTCATAATTGACCTTGGCATCCCATGCAGTTTAATATTTTTCATAAAAAGTTGAGTAATACTGGTAGTGGTATAAGGTTGTCTTATAGCACAAAAATGAGCATATTTGGTTAGATGATCTACCACCACAAAGATCATGCTTTTACCTTAAGATGGTGGCAGCCCTTTGATGAAGTCCACGAAGATGTCAATCCATGCTAAGTCCATATAGGAAGTGGTTGTAGTTTTCCCGGACTTGCCACCGTTTCACCTTTTTACTGCTGGCATACATCATATTTAGATACATAATCATAAATCGATCTTCTCATGCCACTCAAAAAGAAGTTTTGCTTCACCTTCTTATATGTTCTCAGAAATCCGGAGTGCCCTACTGAAGGTGAAACGCGCAACTCATGCAAAATAATTTTGATGCATGGGGAAGAAGGAGCAATCACAATTCAGTCTTTATAGCGCAGGTCCTTCGAATCCCAAGTGTAGTGGCCTGTGGAACCCAGATTCTTCTCCAATTTTTCTATGATGCCTCGAGTTCCTGGGTCGCACTTCCACTCCTCTCTAATGTCTTTAAGGAAGTTGGTGGAGGGAAGGGAGATGGCTGAAATTTTGGCTTGTCCCGGTAGTCAAGATAGAGCATCTACAACAATATTCTCTTTTCCCTTTCGATGAATAATTTTATAATCAAAGCCAAGAAGTTTAGTTACCTATAGTTGTTGCTCTGGGAAGATATTTTCTAACTCAAAAAGTACTTGAGGTTTCGGTGGTCGGTCTTAATCTGGAAGCATCGGCTGATCAAGTAGGGTCCTCACTTCGTGATGGCATGTACGATGACAAGCATTTCTTTATTATAAATGGACATTTTAAGATGAGGGAGACAAAGCCTTGCTGATGTAAACAAGAGATCAACCATTTTGCATTAGAATAGCCCTAATTCCAACTCCAGATGTGTCAACTCAATCACGAAGGTGCGGCTGAAATCGAGCAGCGATAGGACCCGCGTTATCGTCATGGCTGCCTTGAGTCATTCAAAGGTCGTGGAAGCTTTATCTGACCATAAAAAGGAGTCTTTCTTCAGTAGGGACATGAGTGGGGCACTGATCTTCCCATAATCTTTCACGAATTTTTGGTAGTAGCCCGTGAGTCCAAGGAAGCCACGTAGTGATTTTATGTTAGTAGGTTTCAGCCATCCTTGCATTGTTTCGATCTTTGTCGGGTCTACTGTCACTCCATCCTTTGATATAATGTACCCTACATACTCCACTTTATGCTATAAAAAATGATACTTCGATTGTGTAACATAAAGGGTATTCTTCCGAAGGATTGTTAGAACAATTTGCAAGTGTTGAAAATACATATCAAGTGTAGGGCTATAAATGAGAATATCATCAAAAAATACCAACACAAACTTATGTAGAAATCTCTGGGAAATATGGTTCATCAAGCTTTGAAAAGTAGAAGGAGCATTCGTAAGTCCGAAGGGCATTACCAAAAACTCATAGTGGCAGTTATATGTATGGAATACAATTTTCAGAACATCTTCAGTGCATACCCGAATTTGATGGTATCCATAATGGAGATCCAATTTAGTGAAGACTCGGGCTCCTTTTAGTTCATTCAAGAGCTCATCTACTACTGGTATAGGAAATTTGATGATGATGGCATTCAAAGCCCGATAATTAATATACATCTGCCATGTACCATCCTTCTTACGCACTAGCAACACCGGCGAGGAGTAAGGGGTGCAGCTTGGTCGAATCACTCTGGTGTTGAGCATCTCCTTAATGATGTTCTCAATCTCGTCCTTCTGCAAGTGAGGATAGTGGTATGGTCTCAAATTTTCTAGATGTTTGCCCGATAATATAGGGATGCGATGATCATGCGACCGGTTAGGGGGCAACCCACGTGGCTCCATGAAAATATCCATGAATTTGTCCAGCAATAGGGCAAACTTAGGATCTAAATTTTGTACATTTTCCTCCTTTGATGGCTGTTGGATATGCATAAAAAGTCCACCATTTGTTTTGTGTAGCACCTTCTCCATTCGCTGTGTCGAAATGGTAGAGATAGCTCTCGCGCTTGCCTCACAATGTGACCTGTCTCTATTTACAATAAAACTTCATGATTAATTTAAAGAAATTCCAGGAGATGTCACATAATATTGTGAGCCATTCAATCCCAATCACGGCTTCATAGTCATTGATGGGTAGGAGGAAGAAATCGGCTACCACTTTTTGGTCTTGTAGGAGTAATTTTACCCGCGGGCATCGTTGGTCGGAATTGAGGATTTGGTCGTTGGCGACCTTTACATCAAACTTATTGCAACCTTTGATTTGAAGCACCATACGTGCAACAACCTTGTTGTTGAGGAAGTTATTGGTGTTGCTCGTATCAATAAGAATGATGATGGGCTGTTTAAGGAGTCCTCCAACTTTCATTGTTGAGGGTTGGAGTAGCCGGCCAGCGCGTGCACTGCATAGTCAGCCGGTTGGGGCTCTTCCTCCATAGCTTCATCTTCGGATTCAAGGCTTTCTTCATATAGTTTGCTGTCCTCATCCTCTACTAGTTCAATCATGAGCCGACTCTTTTTGTAGTGATGTTCTCGGCTCCACGGTTCATCACAGTGCCAACATAACCCCTTGTCCGATCGTTCACGAAGCTCGTCTCTTGTTAATTTTTATTGTGCAGGGGCTCAGATGGTAGTAGAGGGGGCTAAAGGCTTTGGCATAGCTGGTTGGGGAGTGACCCTTATCCTTTATACTTCATGGTTCAATCGTTCTTCCTAGATTCTTGCGAAGGAAATCACTGCCATAAGAGTGTACGGTTGCCGCACCTTTACTTCTCCTCGAATCTCCAGCTTTAGGCCCTTAATAAAAGTCCCTAAAAGATGCTTTTCAGGCAAATCCATAGTTTGGTTAGATAAACGTTCAAACCTTGTTTGGTATTCGTGTCTTGTAGAGGTTTGTTGAATCTTCGTCAATTGTCTGTCGATGTTGTCGAAATCGATTGGTCCGAATTAATTTAGTAGTCCTTCCTTGAATCGTTGCCAAGAGAGACCTCCATGGGTGTGCTCAAAGTAATTGAACCACTGAATAACATCTCCATCGAGATGGATGGCAGCAATCTCCACCCTTGTAGCATCGACGGTTTGGTAGAACCATAAATAGCGCTCCACGCGCGAGATTCATCCGATCAGGTCTCCTTCTTCCCATCTAGGGAAGTCAACCTTCATGCATGGATTATTTGGATCTAGAATGATGTGACCATACTCTTGAGGATCATCTCACCGATCTGAAGTTTCTTGTTGTTGTGATTTCTTCGGGCTAGTTGGTCGACCCATACTGAATTCGATGAAAAGGGATCACATCTTCTCCTCCATGCTGCTTTCAAAGGCTTCAAACTTGGTGTTAATGGCCTCCTCTGATACCATGATGTAGGCCTCTAGATCTATAATGTTGAGATCCTTTTTCTGTTGTCGTGTTAGGGGCATAAGAGGGTTTGAGGAAGAGTTCGCGGGTTAGGTAGGTGGATTGGTTTGATGGAAGTAGGATGCGGTTTAGGGCCAATTTAGGTGGCTGTTTGGGATCGGTTTACGGTGCAATTTGGAGGGGTTCTTTGTGAGGATGGTAGGGTTTGTAGATGAGAGAAAGAGAGTCTAAAAACCCGCAAAAGATAGCACTCAAATCCAATGGAATTCAACAAATAAAGGTGCTGCGATGTGCTGTCCCGCCGAAAAGATTTTATGTCAGAGAAATGATGAATTCTAGACATAAATCTTAGAGGAAAACTTGAGGAAAATATGCAAAACTCCTCAGTTCAGATATGGTTAATATCAGTAAAAAGTTTGACAAAATATCGATAGGGTAACGGTAGGGAAATAGGGGAAAAGACGGAGGGCAGATTCTTTATCATAAAAATTCCAGCAATACGTGACGAAGAATTAGAGCATAATAGAACCGGTTTCAGAGAGAATTCTTTTTAAAGATCGATCATAGATGAGGGCTAAGATGATCTATGAAATCATATAAAATTTTTGGCCAAAATAGGGGAGCATAAAATCGGTTTCAAGAGGCAAATATATGGCTGAAAATTTCTGTAGTGTTTCGCCTTCGCAATGATGATAACGTTTGCGACAGTTGAAATTTGCAGTAATGAAAGTATAGGAAAACCTCTTCAACATATAAGATAAAGGAATAGTAGTAGCAAATAGGCATGAGTGTTGAAAATATACCAGATCTCTAATTTCAAACGCACGGCGCAATAGTAAATTGATTTGATCTGCGGCTTGGGTGGAAGGTGGAGGCGCGTGTCATAGCAATTGTGGGAATTGCTTGGGAAGGTGAAGGTGACAGAGGGCAGTAGAAATGTGGCTCTAATACCAGATGATAGAACCCCAAAAGGAGCTATATAGATTTTGATCTTTGAGGGAGATCAACCCTTGGAACGCTATAGGGGTTCCTCCCTCCTAAAACTTGGCACAAGGCTGAATAAAAGATTGAACTTACTTTATAAAAGAGATGGGATGACTACATCATTATATAATGTTCTAAACCTTAGCCCACGGGGTGCTTGTCTAAATAAAATTACCCCTTTGCCCTTCTATAGCTGACCTAGTTGAGGGAAACCCTAGTCGACCAACCTAGTAAATGGGGCGATGGCCACTAAGCCCAGGCCTTAATCTAAACCTTAGCTACACTTTTTTATAGGATAAAAGTGGCTAGATGGTGTTTTATTATAATCCCATATGGTTTTTATTGACTACTTCTAGGGTGATTAGGACTTAACCCTATTGGAGTCCTATCAAGCCCACCCTCTTTGAATCAGCCTTGTCCTTAAGGCTAAGGGTCCATAAACTCTGGGAATTGGGTCTTCAGCTCATCATAGGACTCCTACGTTAAATCTTCGGATAGTAAATTATTCGACTTCACGAGTACTTCAGTTGAAGGGCGTCAATGGCGCATCACAATCCTCCGATCAAGCATAGCTTTAGGTTGAGCTTGAAACTCACCATCATTAGTAATGCTTGACAACTGAGTCTGAACCAACTTCTGTTATCCCAATTTTGGCTTTAGCAAGGATACGTGGAAGACATGATAGATCTTAGTGTCATCTGGAAGCTTTAATCTGTATGCCACGACCCTATTACACTCCAAAATCTGATATGGTCCATATAATCATGGAGATAGCTTCATTGACGCTCTAGTGTTGATTGACAGCTGCTTGTATAGTTGCAGGCAAAGGTAGACTCAATCTCCTACTGAAATTCTCGCTCGCTTCGGTGCATGTTTGCTTGTTGCTTTATGCGGGCTTGGGCAGCAGTTAGGTTGTCTTTCAGCAACTACAGAAGCTTGTCCCTGTCAATTAAGTTTTGGTCAACCTGATTCACTTTGGCCGCATCAATTACATATTTAGGTATTACAAGGGGCGATTGGCCATACAATGCCTCATAGGGGGTATATTTAGTTGATGAATGATAAGTTGTGTTGTACCACCATATGGCCCAAAGAAGCCACCTTGTCCACTCTTTGGGTCGGTCACTGGTGAAGCACCGTAAGTAAGTCTCGAGGCATCTGTTCACCACTTCTGTTTGCCCTCCGTTTATGGATGATAGGCTGTGCTCATCTTCAATTGGGTGCCTTGTAGTTGGAAGAGCTCGATCCAAAATTTACTTATAAAAACCCTATCACGGTCGCTCACAATCGGCCTTGGCATCCCATGCAGTTTTATAATATTTTTCATAAAAAGTTGAGCAATACTGGTAGCGGTATAATGATATCTCATAGTACAGAAATGAGCATATTTAGTTAAACGATCTACCACCACAAAGATCGTGCTTTCACATTGAGATGGTGGTAGCCCTTCGATGAAGTCTATGGAGATGTCAGTCCATGCTGAGTCCGGTATAGGTAGTGGTTGTAGTTTTCCTGGATTTGCCACCATTTCACCTTTTTGCTGTTAGCATATATCACATTTAGATACATAATCATAAATCGATCTTTTCATGCTTCTCCAAAAGAAGTTTTGTGTTAGGACTCTAGCTAGGGGAGTCCTAATTTAGTTTTATTGAAGAGGATAAACATGTAAATCTTAAGGGCATTCATGTGAATTCTATCTAGCCGACCCCTATTAAAGAGGTGAGGAGGCCGAATAGGTTAGAATTAGTTTGGAGGAAGATATTTTGAGAGAAGAATAAGATACATGTCATCCTAATTAACCACCCCTTATTAGTTAAAGAGGGGTTGGTTGAGGAGGGGTTAAGTTACAATAGGATTAGAATTAGTTTGAAGGTTGCTTCATAGAGTTGGAGTTGGAGTTATTAGAAGTAGGAGTTGCTTCTTAGAGTTGGAGTAGGAGTTGTTAGGAGTAGGAGTCTTAAGTAGGAATCATATTAGGAGTTTGGGTTTAGAAGCCCAATAAATAGTCTTGTATTCTCCCCTCTTTTATCTTCAATAAATTAATTATCTTTCAGCTCATGTAGCAGAAAACCAAGGAGGGAGGAACCCCTATAGAGTTCCAAGGAGGTCGATCCCCTATATAGATCACCCCAAGCTTAGAATCCATAAGGGTTCTATCACTTGGTATCGGAGCGACGTTCTTGGTCTCTCGCTACCCATAACCCCCCATAGCCATCCAAAGCAATTCCCACAATTGCTTAAATATCGTCACCAAATTCAGTCATCATCTCCACTACCATAGTTCATCTTTTGATCTCCTAGTGAATTGCAATAGTTTCTAGTTTCCTACCTTACTGCTACTGTAATTTAGTTATCCCTATTAAAAAAATAGAAAAAATTGGTTCATATTTGCTGCATAAACTTTTCTTCGTAAAGTTTCTATCTTTACCATAAACGTTATGCTCTAAAATTCCAACTGCACACCCCTGACTATTTGATTTGCCGCTACATTTTTACTATTCGAATCTTTACAAAATTTTTACGATGACTTTAGTACTTCCTATCTTTGGATTTTCTTTTAGTTTCATCATAAAATTCTCAATATAAACTATTGATCTTTTATTCCCAAACTGCTGCACTTTAGACGTAAAAATATGCTGTAGTACCATCCCGTGATCTTCAATTTTGCCGAACCTTTTGCTGCTGTTTTCTTCTATGAATTTTTTGTCGGCATTATCTTTCCCTTACCAGTAGATTCTCCTTGAGTTTTACTCAAATCCTTATTTTGAACTGCTGGGAAAAAATCTCGTCTATACTGTTGAAATCTTTCGATAAAAAACTTATACTGTAGTACCTTCTCGTATTCCTTGATCTTGCCAAAACTTCTGCTGCCAATTTCTTCCACAAATTTTTTGACAGCATTACCTTTACCTTGCCAATAGATTCCTATTGAGTTTTACTCGATTCCTTATTATGAACTATTGCAAAATTTTTTGACTATACTACTAAAATCTTTCGCTGAAATATTTTTGTAGCAACACCTTCTTGCAATCTTTGATTTTGCTAAAACTTTTGTTGTCATTTCTTTCCACGAAATTTTTGAAAACTTACCTCTCCTTTACCGGTAGATTCCCCTTGAGTTTAACTTGAATTTTTGTTGAGAATTTCTAGAAAAAATTATGTCTTCACTATTAGAATTGTTTCGACGAAAAATCTGCTGCTGCACTTTTGTCTTTCTTCTTCTTCTTAACCTATCGAAACCCAACTATCTTGCTGCCACCACCCAAGACGTCTTTAGAGCATGCCTTTAGCCTTAAGACATAATCATCATAACCTATTTTTATAACCCAAACAACACCCAAAACTGTAGCCTAAAATAGCGACCTATCGTAGCCTATCGACGTAGAATTCTGCAGCACTACCTTTCGGTGTTTTTGCTACACCCATATCTAATCCTTATCAAAATTGTTGCTGCCACCCACATCATCTTCTAGCTTTAAGATGCAACCATCGTAGACTTTTTTCGATCTCCACAGACAACCCAAACCGTAGCCCAAATAATGGTCTTCCGCAGTCACCGAACCTGTCAAACCGGTTGCTGCCCCCAACAGCAATCATAAACAGAGTTAAGCTAGTACTATTGGACACTTTGGGTAGTAGAGTGAGAATCATCAACCCAGTAATAAAGAATAGAAGTAGCGGGTATCAGATGGAGGGAATTGACCCAATAGTAGAATGCTAAGAAGCATAATCAGAATAGGATGGACTACTTACCTTTATATAACTCAAAACCAACAATTCCACTAATAAGTAGGAGAATGAAAATAGGGCTAAGAAGGGCTTATGCTCTAAACTAACTCTCCCACTCGAGATCCAAATCTTTGCTCTATTGTTTCAAACTACCTCTCTCCTTGCCATGAGCCTTGCTTGCTTGCGAACTATATAGTATTACTATTACTCTTGCTTTCGAACAGAGCCCCTCCACTATAAGACCAATAGTGGTATAAGCAAGAGAAAAACTCTTTATCCTAAAATGGAAATTTCTTACTTGCATTCTTTAGCTCAACTATTAGGCTTGTCCCTCATTCATCTAATATCCCAAAGATCACAAATTCGGCATGGGACTGTCAGGCCCATACGGAATCCATTTGAGTCTTACCCTTATAGAATTCTCCCAGAGAACTCCTCTCTTAATCCGAATGACCCTGACCATGGATTTGTCCGAACGAGAACACACGAGATATTCCTCTCATGACACCGAAAGTGGATGATCTTCTATTAACACTCAATTACCTTCATAAGGTTAGTTGCCATTCCCAATAATTGATTGTACTAGATTTGGAACTTTTAGACCCATAAGTCCGATATCAAAGAATGAAGTTATCAAACAAGGCATCATGGGTATCTTAAGTATAAGAACTAGATACATAGCTGAGACTACGAAATCATTGTCTAACAATGAGATATCATTAACCATTCAGCATTCGGTAAACATATCATTCATTGAACTCATTCTCCAATGAGCACTTGCAATATATCTCTAGTGTCCACCTACACAAGTAGCTATGAGACCAATTGCCTCCATCATATGGATGGTACATAGCACATTGGCTTGTTCAGTTATCTCGATATTCCTCTCAAGGAACCTATGATCGGAAATATTTAGGGTCTGTGTTTAAAGACGAATTGGTCTCATTATCATAATCTCATCATGATCCAATTCTCATTTCATGGATCCAAGGACATCATAATATGTTTATCATCTACTATAGTGTGAAAAATGCCATAATAATAATAACCAAAAAGATTATGCACACAGGGCTGCTGAGGTTCTGGTTAGTGAGCTACTCTTGGAGTTGGTGCTGGCTCATCAGTGGGCCAGGGAGGTGGGGGGCGAGTAGAGTCTCAAGGAGGCCCGACGGTTGCTATCGAGGATGAGGCGGGGATGTAGGGTCATTAAGGCCTAGGTACGTGATGCTAGAGCTGGCTCGCTTGTGAGCAAAGGAGGCTGTAGAGAGACTCGAGGGAGCCTAGAGGGTGCTGTTGAGGATGAGGCAGATGCATAGGAATGCTGAGGCTTGGGTCCCTAACATGGAGCTAGCTCACTAGTGAGCAAAGTAGGTGGAGTAGAGGCTTGAGGGGGCTTGGAGGGCGCTGCCAAGGACGAGGCAGAGGCGTAGGACCATTAAGGCCTAGGTCGTTGAGCTACTCTTTGCATTGGAGCTGGCTCACAAGTGAGCAAAGGAGGCCGAGCAAAGGCTTGAGGGAGCTTGGAGAGCATTGCCGAGGACGAGGTGGGGCACCATACTAAGGGGGCTGAAGAGCCACCGTGGGGTATTATTGATGCTCCGGTGATGCTAGGGGGTCCCCGCTGGACCTCATCCAACCTCCAGTTTATAGCTTGGAGTTGAACTTTCATCGAGGGTTCCCAGGAGTCATCATACTAGGCCTTAAACTCTAGTAGGGCTTTGATGCGGCTTGGCGGAACTACCCTCTGTAGTTGTAAGGTGCGTCATGGGGCTGCTCATTCCTCTTGGTTGAAGAGATCCTTAGAAGACAAGGTGTGGACTCCCCGATTGAACTTTGGGAAGAAGAGGTGCAGTCAGCGATCTTAGGGTGAGCCATTGTGCCAAGGTTGTTGGTTGAGCCAAGTGAGGGAGAAGTGGGGTGATAATTTGCATCATGTTAGTAAGAGTCTGGACTTGCTGAGTGAGGCCTAGAAATGCTTTTGATGAGACAAGCAAGGAGCTTATCGCTAGCCCCTGGAAAAAACCCTGGATTGTTGAGCAAGTGCTAATAGGGCCCCGATATCTGAGCCAAAGTAGTGTCATTTTGTTGAAATGAGGTATGTGCCTTGTCTGCTCGTTCATTGGAGAGGAGTGGTAGAAGGATATTTTTGTGAAATCTGGTCCTCCTTCTAGTGCCCAAACGATAGTGTCATGAGTATCATTGACTAATGAATCAGTCCGATTAGTTCACTACTGAAGGTGCAAATTCCTCCTGGTGTCTCCTCCTTGCAGATGTGGGGTGATGATGTGGTAAACCGGCATAGGAGGTTTATTGGTGAGACAGTTTACCGGGGATAATCTAGCCTTGGAATAGAGAGGCTAGATGGAGGAATCGGGGTCTTCCTTACCATGGGGTCATCTCTTGGCTATTGAGTCACCTCCTGGCTGCAAGGTCATCTCTTGACCACCGTGGTCCTGCATAATAGGTTTGTGCCGAGGGCTTCTCGACTTGATCCCTCCGATGCTTAAGTTAGTGAAAGATGAAGGGGGAGGAAGATAGTAGTATAAGCTGTATAAATAAGAGAATAGAGAGACTATTGCCTACTTGGTCCCCTTTTAGCTTGAGCGGGGTCATGGTCTTTATACTGGAGTGCGGAATGGTCTGGACGTGCGTTAGCCAAGGCCTCCCTTAAATTAGGATGATTTGTTGTTAGTCATTAACACAGAAGCATGACTTTGCTATCAATCAACAATACATATGTATGATTTTACTATCAGTCATTAATGCAGAGGTAACTAGAAAGATTGGGATATGCTATCATTAATGATCATTAAAATTTTATATTTTTATTGTCTTTTAATCGTAGAGAGATAAGAGGGTGTAATATTATCCTTATCAATTAGGACCAATTAGTTGGTGCTTAGTGAGGTCTTCTTGAAGCTTGACCGGGAAACAACAGCTAGCTACTTGCTGGATTTTGCTTAAGCTTTTCTAAGTGCTTCCTGGTGCATGTGACAACTCCCAAACACCTCGTAAGTCAGTGTGTTGGTGCTTGGTGTGTCATCCTGGAATAATTCTATATGGCACAGAACATTTCTTAAAAGGGTAAATTTTGATAAAGTCTCATATTAATTTTGTAGAACGCATAGGCTTCTCTGAGTTTGTTCTTGCCAAAATTGTATTTGATCATGGAACTGCTAGCTTATCCATGATTCATGACCTCAGGTCCCTCCATGCAATAATGCCCTTTAATGAAGTTGTGCTTTCATCCACGACTTCTGATCTCTTTCATCCATAATTTTCTGGATGCAGCTAGAAAGAAGACATAACAGAGAGGGAGTTAAAGATGTGACTGCGTTCTTTCACTAACTGGAAGATTTCATGGCTGTTACTGCAAAGAATCCTTGCTTTCTTTTTCTTCTTCTTCTTTTTTTAATAGGGTAACGTTAGTTCTCATGTATTAACACCATCGAGAGTGCTCCAGTATATTCAGCTGCCAAATAAATTCTTGACATGAAGAGTAATTTGTTATGCTTAATTTAGTTGTCTCTTTCTCCGATCATTTTGTATTGGAGGAGATATTGTAAGAAACAAGGTTCTATGGCATCTCTTTCAAGGTGTGTTGTGTTACTCTCTGGCTTTCTTTTATCTTGGAACCAGTTGTGGATGTGGGCAAGATTTCCAGTGAAATAACCTAAACTTGTATACTTCAGACTCACTCTTGTGCCCATTGCTGTAACTCAACTGATACGACCATTCTTATGTAGATGTTAATTTTCTGTTATGGCAACAATATTTTGTAGTCTTTGTGATTTCCTCGATGAATCTTTCCAATTGCATTCCAAATCAAGTCTTTCACTATTGTTTTCATATTTAATTTTTTGTTGAAGGAAATGTTTTACCGATGTTCCAATTGAAGATTGAAGAACTTGCAAAAAATATTGAGAATGATGCTTATCTAACAAGCAAAATGCCTGCGTTGATGTATTCAACGTGCTTTCTCCATGGTCATTGCTGTCTACGTTACCACATGATGTTGCTTGATAATACACATTTACAAACAAAAAAACAGTAATAATCTTCATAAATAATTCAGAATACTATTAATATTTTAAAAACATGTTACTAAAATGTTCAAAAATGCTGTTTATAAACATAAAGAACAAATTTAAAAATATATAGAATTACAATAGATCACAGCATACATACAGAATTACCACTAAACCAGCATTTTAAAACCAAGTGTTAGTTCGAATTTGGATTACATGAGTCAAATTTGCCAAAGATTTGACGGTTCCAATCTCAATATTATGAACTACAAATTTGATTTCGATTACTCTATGATAACTTCATGTAACACTCTAAGAGTTAGTCCCACTCATACGATATATGCATGATTAAGATAGGATATCACTTTTCGGTTCTTTTACTACTATCAATTGGAGTATATGTAATCTTAAAAGTAAATCATATTAATTTACTAAATAAAATGATAATATTCCTCCTATACATAATAATTATTATAACCTCTAACTAAAAGAAAAATATACTCACACATATCCAAAAGTTTTATTCATACAAATGCCCATAGGTCATTGTCCATATATGCACTAGCATGTGTTCCCACGTGTTTACTTCTCGGTCCAATCACTTAGGTGGGGTACCATTATCTTTACCTACAAAATAGAGCCTATAATGAGTAATCACTCATCAAGCCTTTATAGCTTTATTTAGGTGAGCATAGATCATGCCATGTATGTAATATTTTAAAATATTTAATGGTAAACACCTTATCTTATAACCTCTTTAGTAAGCATAACCCTACAACATATCATATGCAAAACAAATAGGTAAAATTCTACATCTAAACAATTCAAAATGCTTATATGCACATATAGAAAATATAACAAATTCATAGACCTCTACACTTCATATCATATATATATATATATATATATATATATATATATAGGCATGCACTTCCACGCTGCACGTCATCGTAATATATACATGCACTCTCATATTGCACATCATAGTTCATATGTGCACTTCCACATTGCACATCATAATATATACGTGTACTCTCATACTGCACGTCATAGCATATATGTGCATTACATGTCATAATATATTCATGTATTTTCACACCGCATTGTTACAGACTTAGCTGGTATTGTATAAGTCATGCAGCACTCTTACATGTCCATTCGTAAAGGGTTAATATCCTCGAAACCTATTATAGCCCCTTAAGGATCTACAAATGAGAAGATGGGCTAAAGAAAGTGTTTTAAGTTGGCTAGAAGTTTCCATAATGCCCATATGACACTATTGTGAAACAAGATAGTGAACTAGCCTAGACACTACCCCAAAGGCCCATCTAGCCATGGGCCACCCAAAGTATCTCTTGGGTGATGTGCTGGTTGACACTCTGCACTACTTTACTAGAAAACCTCAAAATGGCTACTTGGATGGCTTATTTCTGGATAGTTTTGACTCTATATAATGACTACACATAATCAATATTTACATATCTGAAATGGCTATAAAAGTCAATCAAAATGGGGCTACCAAACCTACTGTAAGCCATCTAAATGTTGTGAAAGTATGAATAAAATTGAAAGATACAGATATACATGAGTATTATATCAAATACACTGTTTATGCTATTTACCTGTGCCCTATAAGCCAATCATATGAGTGATGGCACATGTGACATGCTACATAGTCTTTTTTGCTTATTTTTGATATTATCATTTTATTACTTTATGTTGGTTGTTGCATATATTGTGATGTCCTTGGATCTGTGCAATGAAAACTGGGTCATGATGAGATTATGATAATGAAACTAATTCACCGTTAAAAAAAAGATCATGAATAATTTTGGTCTTAGGTTACTTGAGAGAGACATGAAGATAATCATACAGACCGGTGTGCTATATGTCTATCTATATGATGGAGGCAGTTGGTCTCAAAGCTACTTGTTTGGGGACACTAGGAATATACTGCAAGTGCTTATTAGATAATGAGTTTACTGATTAATCCATTTATGGAATATTAGATGGTTAATAATACCTAACATCAGACAATGATTTTGTAGTCTAAGTTAGGTGTTTAGGCGATAGACTTAAGACACCAATGATGTTTTATTTGAGTACTCTATTATTTAATGTCGAACTTACGGGTTCAAAAATTTCAAATATGGTCTAGCAAGTTATTGAAAATGGTAGCAAATCTTATGAAGATAATTAAGTATCAATAGATGATCATCTACTCTCGGTATTATGAGAAGAATATCCCATATGTTCTTGCTTAGGCAAATCCCTAGCTATGATCGTCTAGATTAAGAGAGAAGGAACCCTCCAAGAGAATCCGATTATAGTGAGACTTAGATGGATTTCATGTAGGCCTAATGATACCATACTCAATATATGGTCTTGGGTATATTAGATAGACGAGTGACTATATATACAAGGCAATTGAGGATAAATAGGTCTGATAGATTAGATCCCCTTGTATCATCTGCAGACTATGGTGTAATGACCTAGTACGTTCATAGTCAATGAGTTGAGTGAATTATTATGGGATAATAATTCACTAATTCAGAATGAGTTTTGAGTTAGAAGGAGTTCTAATAGGTACAACTCACAGCTAGATCGGTATTGGGCCTAGAGGGTCACACACATATGGTAGATATCGCGATGAGTAGAGATTCAAATATGAGATATTTGCGGAGCCTCTATTTTATTAGATATCCAATAAGCCCATGTATTATTGGATCCTATGGATGAGATCCAATAAGAGATTATTGGATAGAGATCCACTAATCTAAGAGACTTGGGTAAGTAGATAGAGATCTAATACCTAATATGGCAGGATCTATTAGGGCAAGGATACCAAGAACCTCTATAAATAGGAAGGGACTGTAGGGATCATAGGCGAGACTCCTCTTGGTCACTCCTATTCTCCTCCCTCTCCTCTCCTCCTTAATCACAACCCCTATTTGGGGTGTGTGGACAGTAAGAAGGGATGATCTCTTCTTGAAGATAGTGCAGTCTTGTGGTGAGTGTGGAGAGGAAGATCATGCAATGATTTGAGAAGCGTCATTGCCCCATCTGCCATGGGGATCACCGCTAGAGAGGAAGACAATTGACCTCCTTCATCTTCTCCTACAGATCTAAAATTTTCAAGGATATACAATCTCCCCAGGTATTACATCTATCACATGACACGTAGGTCTTTCAGTTTTATGATTTCTCACATACTAACCTTCACATGGTGACCAGATATTTTTCTTTGGGTAATATGGTTTTTGGTTTTGTTTTCTACTATGCATGTGATGCTATATTGAGATTTTTCAAGTGGTATCAGAGCTAGGTTCTCATATGATGATTGGTTTTGAACTACGTGTATTGATGTAACATGTTGAATAGTTTCATGTGTTGTTGCTATGATTTTTTTGTTATAGTTTTCAGATCTAGACATCACCCTTTCTCACCATTGAGAGGTGTTGTAGAGAGGTCTTTTGATTATAAAATTATTGATGTAAAAATAGGAGAAAGGGATAGCAATTATTGTTGCTCTATGGATTGGCAAAAGGCTACTTGCATCCTTGGCCTAGAGCCCTAGATATGACTCTCAACATGGCCAATTGTTGCAAATCGAGAGCAGCTATGCTACTCTTAGTCAAGCAGTAAAGCCCTATATAGCCAAGGAGTCCTGGATGCATTGGAAACCCATGGTAGCTAGGTTTCCTAGCCATCTGTAGGTGGTAACCATACAGTTAAGGAATCCTGGCCACAAGGGGTAGCTTGGTAGCTATGGTTTCCAGGCTGCCCAAGATAGCCCTATGGCTAGGGACTCGTGGCCACAAGGGTTCCTAGAGGCTAGGGTTTCCTAACCACATAAGGCACTTTCTGCCATAAGAGGCACCGAGTGGTAGGGTTTCCAAAAACATTATGTAATTAATTAAATAATTAAATAATTATTTATTATTATCTAGTAGTCCTACATTTTGATGTATGATATGGATGGATGATCATGGACTATATAATATAATATGTATATATATGATTATTATTATTATTGGGGTCTGCGCGATAGAACCCCGTAGAATTCTATCGTGGATGGAGATAGAAAAGGGGGGGAATAAATGATCACTTCAAGGGGATCGGGCATCCTTAATCAATATAGGGGATCGACCCTCCTAGGGTTTTTCCTATTGGCTAAGACTTATACTTTTTACACCATTATTTATAGGGCTCTACCAAGAGTCCTTCTAGGCTTGAACTCAGAGTCCCACTAAACTTGGACTCTTAACTAACTGATAGAAATCTCCTAACTAAAAATAATAACTGATTTCATCCTAACCGAAGATAAAAACCAACTCTAACCAACTCATAACTGATTTGATTGGGCTTACTCGACCCATAACTGACTCTGACTGAATAGACCAACATGCCTCAACTTGAATTAATTAGGAACTTATGGACCCAACCTAGCTAGAGTCCTAATAGACCCACCCACTTCAAATCAGCCTTATCCTCAAGCCTGAGCAATATCAGATTTCAGAGCACTTCAATATTTGCCACGCATCATGACTCTTTGATCGATTAAGTAAGGTCTTCACTTGGTGTAATCAATGGTTTGATCTTCTCGTATAGTTGTCATTGTAGTTTTCTAAAGAGCCCTTTTTATCTGATAACTAGTGGTAGTACCATGTCTTCTTTTGAGGATCACCACTTCAATATCTTCCTATGACATCAAAAGAAAATCCACAAGTAGTTGTTTGCCCTGTATAATCTGCTTTACCTTTAAACACTTGTCACCACAAGTTAGGATTTATCCATCAGCAATCTTATCTTCGAATGTGGCACAACTTTCATGATCGGACTCCACATTATCAATTTTTTATTCCTCCTTAGTTGGTTCATTCGTCAGAAGCTGCTCTTGTTTGCAATCGTCTATGTTGACTACTTTGAAGGCCTCTTTTGTTGATTTTTCATATATATAGAAGCTTCTATTTCGGCAAGTGTCCGCATTGATTTTTCCTTAATGTACGCTAGCGAATGATATAGTTGCTATCATGGTGCGGGGATGACAAGCTTGAACTTCGCACCGAATCTCAGGATTAAGTCCCTCAATAAATTTTCTCACCAATTGTATCTCGTACCAATCTCGGGTTTGGTTCAACATGTGCTTAAATATGCTCTAGTACCCCTGTACTATGAAAGTCCGATAGATTTTGGTGAGCTGTCAATTAATGTTCTTATTCTTCGACAGTTCAAAGCGAATTAGGAGCTCTCTTTTGAATTGTCCTCACGAAGGGACTCCATAATAGGTCTTATACAAATCATACCACTAGATCACATCATTTTTGAGTTGAGTGGAAGCTATCTCCACTATGGATTCCTCCGGAGAACCAACCGATTGGGTCTCCAACTTCCTATCTGGGAAACTCCTCTCTCTTGCATGGGTATCTTGTGTACTGCCCATGATCATACTTTTCAAATCAATTTCTTTTGAATTCACGGAAGAGTTATTACAATTTGTTTTCTATGCGGGCCTTAGAGGCTTTAAACCTTACGTCTAGTGCATCATCTATAGCCATCGCATTAATAACGTCATATTTGGTGTGACTGCAAAGGAAGAAGAGAGCAGCAGCAGGGTGATGTGGGAGAGGGTGATCTTGTTGGGAAACCTCAACGGGTGCATCACATGCACAGCGGAAATCGAAACAAAAATTGATTTCCCACGCAGATAAAATCGTCATGCAAAAGATTAGGGTAGCACAAAACTGAAAAATCACGATGTGTGAGAGATTGATTTTACTTAGGGAGATCGTATATCCCTGTATTCTAGATCCGGATGGAGAAGATAAAGGAGGTCAAGCGTCCTCTCTAGCAGTATCCACACGATGGATCTCTGGAGCGAAACTCATCCAATCTGATCTCACAACTCTTGCGCAGAGCGAGGGAGGAGAATAGGAGGTGGTGGCAAAAGTTGTAGCTTGTCAACCAAGAGTCTCCCCTCCTATTTATAGAGAGCCACCAAAAAACCCTAGGGCTCCTGCCTTAGTGGATATTGGATCTTCATCTAATTACCCACTAACCGTGCAATATTGGATCTCTATCCAATAATCTCCTTAGGCCTCTAATTGGGCCTTAATCAAGGAGCCCATTAGCATAGGGTCTCATCTAATGAGAATAGGGGCTAATTGGATCTCCATCCAATCCTCTATTCGCTGAAGCATCCACCATATGTGTGTGACCCTCTAGGCCCGATACTGAGCTGGCTGTGAGTTACTCCTATCAGAACTCCTTCTGATATAGTGAATTATTATCTCCATAATAATTCACTCGACTCATCGACTATGAACGTACTTGGCCACTACGCCATAGTCCCTAGACGGTACAGGGGGATCGAATCCATCGGACCTGTCTGTCCACAGTTATCATGTATCTATAATCCCTCATCCAACTAATATCCCAGAGACCGTATATTGGATACGATACTATCAGGTCATATACAGAATCAATTTATCTTGCTCTAATTGGATTCTACCGGAGAACTCCCTCTCTCTCAATCCGAATGACCCTGACCAAAGATTTATCTGAGCAAGCACATTTGAGATATTCCTCTCGTGATACCGAGAGTAGATGATCCTCTATTGACACTCAATTACCTTCATAAGGTTGGCTACCAATCCCGATAATCAATTGTAACAGATCTGGAGCTTTCCAAACCTATAAGTCTGGCGTTAATGAAAGGAGTACTCATACAAGGCATCGTTGGTGTCTCAAGTCTAAGGACCAGATACACAAGTGGGACTATGGAATCGCTGTCTGACATTAGGTATCATTAACCATACATTATTCCATAAGCAAATCAATCAGTGAACTCATTCTCCAATGAGCACTTGTACTATATCTTTAGTATCTTCACACAAGTGGCTATGAGACTAGCTGCCTCCATCATACGGACGAGTATATAATACATCGATTTATCTGGTTATCTCAATGTCCCTATTGAGTAACCTATGACCGGGATTATTTAGGATCTGTGTTTAAAGGTGAATCGATCTCATTATCATGTTCCACTTTGTATAAGCAATAGGTTAGCCTTCTGGTGCAGCCATCATTGAAGTCTTGTGAGGAAGCCTCTCCATTTGATGGTTATTAGCAGTTGTGATCTTGCTTCCACATCTTTCTTTAAGGATCACTTGCTTTTCATTAATAAAAAACTTCATAATTAGTTTAGAAAGATTTCAGGTGACATCACCTAGGTTGACAGTCATTTAATTCTAAGCACTATTTCGATGTCCTCCAAGGGAATCAAAAAGAAATCCACCTGCAGTTCTTGGCCCTGTACTAAGGAAATAGTATAGGTGCTCATTAGAAAATGAGTTCACTGATTGATCTGCTTATGAAATGCTGTATGGTTAATGATACCTAATGTCAGACAACGATTTTATAGTCCTAGTTGTGTATCTGGTCCTTAGACTTGAGACACCAAGGATGTCTTACATGTGTCCTCCTTTCTTTGATGCTAGACTTACAGGTTTAGAAAGCTCCAAATCTGGTACAACTGGTTATCGGGATTGGTAGCCAACCTTACGAAAGCAATTGAGTGTCAATAGAGGATCATCTACTCTCGGTATCATGAAAAGAATATCTCATATGTGCTTACTCAGATAAATCTCTGGCCAGGGTCGTTCGGATTAAGAGAGAAAGAGTTCTTCGTGAGAATCCGATTAGAGCGAGACTATGACAGATTCCGTATGTGATCTGATAGTACCATGTCCAATATATGGTCTCTGGAATATTAGTTGGATGAGGGATTATAGATACACGGTAATTGTGGACAGACAGGTCCGATGGATTCGATCCCTATATACCATTTGGGGACTATGGCGTAGTGGCCAAGTACGTCCATAGTTGATGAGTCGAGTTATTATGAAGATAATAATTCACTATATTAGAAGGAGTTCTGATGGGAGTGACTCACGGCCCGTTCGGTATCGGGCCTAGAGGGTCACACACATATGGTGGATGCTTTAGTGAATAAAGGATTGGATGGAGATCCAATTAGCCCTTATTCTCATTAGATGAGACCCTATGCTGATGCGCTCCATGATTAAGGCCCAATTAGAGGCCTAAGAAGATTATTGGATAGAGATCCAATAATACAAGGTTAGTGGGTAATTGGATGAAGATCCAATACCCACTAAGGCAGGAGCCCTAGTGTTTTTGGTGGCTCTCTATAAATAAGAGGGGAGACTATTGCTGGTTAAAGGTGCCTTGCTAGCCAATCACGTGAGTGATGGCACGTGTAACATGTTGTGTAATCTCTTTGCTGATGATTAATATTGACATATTCTTAAATTATACTATTTGTTATATTTATATTATGATGTCCTTGGTTCTGTGCAATGAGAATCAGATCGTGATGAGATTACGATAATGAGATCGATTCACCTTTAAACATAGATCCTTAATAATCTTGATAATATGTTACTCAAGAGAGACATTGAGATAACTGGATAGATTAGTGTACTATATACTCGTCCATATGATGGAGGCAGTTGGTCTCGTAGCCACTTGTGTAGAGACACTTAGGATATAGTACATGTGCTCATTAGAGAATGAGTTCACTAATTGATCCGCATATGGAATATTATATGGTTAATGATACCTAATGTCAGATAGTGATTCCATAGTCCCAGTTGTGTATCTCGTCCTTAGACTTGAGATACCAAGGATGCCTTATATGAGTACTCCTTTCTTTGACACCAGACTTATAGGTTTGGAAGGCTCCAGATCTGGTATAGCTGGTTATTGGGATTGGTAGCCAACCTTACGAAGGCAATTGAGTGTCAATAGAGGATCATCTACTCTCGGTATCACGAGAGGAATATCTCATATGTGCTTGCTCAAACAAATCTCTGGCTAGGGTCATTCAGCTTGAGAGAGAAGGTGTTCTCTGGTAGTCTTCGAATAGAGCAAGACAAACTGATTCCGTATGTGATCTGACAATACCATGTCCAATATACGGTCTCTCGGATATTATTTGGATGAGGGATTATAGATACCCGGTAACTGTGGATAGACAAGCTGATGGATTTGATCCCCTCTGTACCATTTGGGGACTATGGCGTAGTGGCCTAGTACGTCCATAGTCGATGAGTCGAGTGAATTTTTATGGGGATAATAATTCACTATATCAGAAGGAGTTCTAATGAGAGTGACTTATGGCTAGCTCGGTATCGGGCCAAGAGGGTCACATACATATGATGGATGCTTTAGTGAATGGAGGATTGGTTGGAGATCCAATTAGCCCCTATTCTCATTAGATGAGACCCTAAGCTGATGAGTTCCTTGATTAAGGCCCAGTTAGAGGCCTTGGGAGATTATTGGATAGAGATCCAATAATGTAAGGTTATTGGGTTATTGGATGGAGATCCAATACCTACTAAGGCAAGAGCCCTAGGGTTTTGGTGGGTCTCTATAAATAAGAGGGGAGACTCATGGCTGATAGGATGCAGCTTTAGCCACCACCTCCTATTCTCCTCCCTCCCTCTGAGCAAGAGTTGCAAGATCAGATTGGAAGAGTTTCGCTGCAGAGATCCATCATGTGGATACCACTAGAGAGGAGGACACTTGGCCTCCTTGATCTTCTCCATCCGGATCTGAAATACAGGGATATACGATCTCCCTAGGTAAAATAAATCTCTCACACATCGCAATTTTTTTGGTTTTTGTGGTTTTTCTTGTGACCCCAATCTTTTGCACGATGATTTAATTTGCATGGGAAACCAATTTTTTTTTATTTTCGCTGCGCATATGATGCACCCGCTGAGGTTTCCCAACAACTCATGGTTGATGGGCTGCAACTTTGGCCTCCCCCTCCTATTCTCCTCTCTCCCTTTGCGCAAGGGTTGTGAGATTAGACTAGAGGAGTTTCGCTACAGAGATCCATCTTGTGGAGACCGCTAGAGAGGAGGACGCTTGACCTCCTTCATCTTCTCCATCCAGATCTGAAATACAGGGATATACGACCTCCCTAGGTAAAATCAATCTCTCAGACATCGTGGTTTTTCTTTATTTTTGTGTTTTTCTCACAACCCCAATCTTTTGCATGATGATTTAATCTACGTGGGAAATCAAATTTTGTTTTAATTTCCACTACGCATATGATGCACTCGCTGAGGTTTCCCAACATTGGTATCAGAGTCAAGGTTTTCGTGCGAAAGATTGGTTTTAAACTGCGTGTGATGAGATTGAATCGCGTAGAATCGTTCTACGCATTCTTGTTGCGTTTTCCAGTGAAGGCAGCAAGAAGGAGGGGCGGCCAGCCACGACCAGCCTGCATGTAGGGCTGGCCACCCACGGCTAGGCCAACTGCGACCAAGGCCCCTTGTAAGGGTGCGACCGACCATGGCCAAAGCCCCTTACAGGGGAAGTTGCCAGCATGCGCGGTTGCCCACGGGCATGGCTGGTGCCTGCGGGCGTAGGCAGCGCCCGCGGCCAGGGCTACCGACTGTAAGGGCGATCTCTCCTGCAGGAGCAGCGCCCGTATAAGGCAGCACCGCCCGCCCGCGAGGTGCCACCCGAGGGCAACAGTGCCTGCCGTAGGGGCGGTTGCCACGCCGACGGCGTGCAGTGCCGCCGCCTGCGTAGGGCAGCGACAACGGTGCATTGAGTGTAAGGGAGGGCTAGGGCATCCTTTTGAGAAAAGAACGATTATACCCCTATGAATTCAGGAAATTTCAAGGACTATCCTCGTGTATATAATTCTCATAATACCCTCAATAATTTGAGAAATTTCAAGGACTGTCCTCTCATCTAGAATTATGAAAATACCCTTGACATTCTGAAAATTTTGAGCATGTCCTGATTTCTAGAAAAATAATTAATTAGATAGTTTAATTAATTATTATATATATAGTAATCCTACATATGATGTGATGTACATGTGATGTATGATGTGGATGGATGATCATGAGCCATGTGTTGTGATGTGTGTAATTATGATGATTATTATTATTATTATTATTGAGGCTTGCGAGCTTCTATTTTTCTCGTTTATTGTCGGGCCTGCGTGCTTGTGATTATTTGTAATTATATAGAGAGGCACAGCGTGCTAGTTACAGGTGCCCTGCAAGACAATCACGTGAGTGATGGCACGAGTGATACTATGTGTGATCTTTTTGCTTATGATTAATATAGTATATTGTCACATTATTTGTAACATATATATTATGATGTCCTTGGTTCTGTGCAATGGGAGTCGGATCGTGATGAGATCACGATAATAAGATCGATTCACCTTTAAACACAGATCCTAAATAATCCCGGTCATAGGTTACTCAAGAGGGACATTAAGATAACTGGACAGATCGGTGTACTATATACCCGTCCATATGATGGAGGCGGGTGGTCTCATAGCCACTTGTGTAGAGACACTAAGGATATAGTATAGGTGCTCATTAGAGAATGAGTTCACTGATTGATCCGTTTATGGAATGCTATATGGTTAATGATATCTAATGCCAGACAGTGATTCCATAGTCCCAGTTGTGTATCTGGTCCTTAGACTTAAGACACCAAGGATGCCTTGTATGAGTACCCCTTTCTTTGACGGCAGACTTATAGGTTTGGAAAGTTCCAGATATGGTACAACTAGTTATCGGAATTAGTAGCCAACCTTACGAAGGTAATTGAGTGTCAATAGGGATCATCCACTCTCGGTATCACGAGAGGAATATCCCATATGTGCTTGCTCAGATAAATCCCTGGCTAAGGTCATTCGGATTGTGAGAGAAAGGGTTCTTCGGAAGAATCCGATTAGAGCAAGACTATGACAGATTTCGTATGTGACCTGACAGTACCATATCCAATATACGGTCTTTGGGATATTAGTTGGATGAGGGATTATAGATATATGGTAATTATGGATAGACAGGTCCAATAGATTTGTTCCCCCTTGTACCGTCTGGGGACTATGGCGTAGTGGCCTAGTACGTCCATAGTCGATGAGTCGAGTAAATTATTATGAAGATAATAATTCACTATATCAGAAGTAGTTCTGATGGGAATAACTCATAGCCAGCTCGGTATTGGGCCTAGAGGGTCACACACATATGGTGGATGCTTCAGCAAATATAGAATTGGATGAAAATCCAATTAGCCCCTATTCTCATTAGATGAGACCCTATTGATGCACTTGAGAGTAATATACCCATCAGACAAATGGATCTTCAAGAAGAAAATCTAAGTAGATGGACAGGTGGAGACCTATAGAGCAAGACTATTGGCAAAAGGCTATCATCGAAGGTAAGAAGTTGACTATAAAGAAATCTTCACAACCATAGCTATGCTGAAATCTATCAGAATTTTTTTAGCCATTGCACCACACTATGACTATGAGATTTAACAAATAGATGTAAAAATCACATTACTCAATGACAACCTCAAGGAGGAGATGTATATGATATAGCATGAGGGATTCGTGTCTAAGGAGAGTCCAGATAAGATGTGCTTGTTGCTCAAGTCCATTTACGAATTGAAGCAAGTAGCTCAAAGTTGGAATATAAGATTTGATAAGGCGATCAAATCTTATCATTTCGTTAAGAATGAATATGAGCCTTGTGTGTATAGGAAGATAAGTAGGAGCGCTATCACCTTCTTGATGCTATAAGTGGATGACATCATAATCATTGGGAATGATATAGGTGTTGAATCTCGGATTTTGATAATAAAATCAATTTATGGGTTTTATGATCTAACTTGTGTGTTAGAGAAAGTGATGTAGGATTAACTATGATGGTGAAAAGGCAATACAATTTAATATTGAGCCGGAGTCAAGTTCAGGCATCGGGTCAGGATTCGGATGATGAAGTGAGAGCTCATCGGGAGTTCGACAAGAGTTCTGATTATTGAGAAACCTCAGTGGGAGCATCACATGTACAATGGAAATCAAAAGAAAAATCAGTTTTCCAAGCAGATCAAATTGTCGCACAAAAGATTGGGGTCGTGAGAAAAATGAAAAAACTGAAAAATCACGATGCGTGAGAGATTGAGTTTACCTAGGGAGATCATATATCAATGTGTTTCCAGATCCGGATGGAGAGGATGAAGGAGGTCAAGCACCCTCCTCTCTAACGGTATCCACACTATGGATCTCTACAGTGAAACTCCTCCAATCTGATCCCACAACTTTTGCACAAAGGGAGGGAGGAGAATAGGAGGCGGTGGCTAAAGTTGCAGCCAATCAACCATGACTCTTCCCTCCTATTTATAGAGAGCTACTAAAAACCCTATAGCTCCTGCCTTAGTGGGCATTGGATTTTTATCCAATTACCCACTGACCTTATATTATTGGATCTCTATCCAATAATCTCCTTAGGTCTCTAATTAGGTCTTAAGCAAGGAGTCCATCAGCATAGGGTCTTATCTAATGAGACAAGGGCTAATTGGATCTTCATCCAATCCTCTATTCGCTGAAGCATCCACCATATGTGTGTGACCCTCTAGGCCCAATACCGAGTTCGCCGTGAATCGCTCCCATCAGAACTCCTTCTGATATAGTGAATTATTATCTCAATAATAATTCACTTAACTCATCGGTTATGGACGTATTAGGCCACTATGCCATAATCCCCAAACGGTACAGCGAGATCAAATCCATCGGACTTGTCTGTCCAAAGTTACCGTGTATCTATAATCCCTCATCCAACTAATATCCTAGAGATTGTATATTGGATATAGTACTGTCAGGTCACATATGAAATCAGTTTGTCTTACTCTAATCAGATTCTACCAAAGAATTCTCTCTCTCAATCTGAATGACCCGAGCTAGTGATTTGTTTGAGTAAGCACATATGGGATATTCTCTCATGATACTAAGAGTGGATGATCCTCTATTGATACTCAATTGCCTTCGTAAGGTTGGCTACCAATCCTAATAACCAACTGTACCAGATTTGAAACTTATAAAACCTGTAAGTCTAGCGTCAAAGAAAGGAGTACTCATACAAGGCATCCTTGGTGTCTCAAGTCAAAGGACCAGATACACAACTAGGACTATGGAATCGCTTTTGACATTTGATATCATCAACCATACAACTTTCCATAAGCGGATCAATCAGTGAACTCATTCTCCAATAAGCACCTGTTCTATATCCTTAGTGTCTCCAAACAAGTGGCTATGAGACTAGCCGCCTCCATCATATGGACGGGTATATAGTACACCGATCTGTTCGGTTATCTCAATGTCTCTCTCGAGTAACCTATGACCGAGATTATTTAGGATCTATGTTTAAAGGTGAATCGATTTTATTATGGTGATCTCATCATGATCTGATTCTCATTGCACATACTAAGGACATCACAATATATATGCTACAGATAATATAATATGAGAATATGTGAATATTAATCATAAGCAAAGAGATCGCACAGCGTGTCACATGTGCCATCACTCACGTGATTGGCTTGCAAGGCACCTGTGACCAGCAATCTCCCACTTGACCTAAAGCCAATCACCTTTGTGTCTGATCCCCATCAGACACCTGAGACGCTCAAATACAATTTGAGCCAGTGGCTTCATTAGTAGATCTGCAATGTTATCTTTGGATGGAACTCTTTCCATTGTTATATCTTTATAGGCTATGATCTATCTAATCAAATGGAACTTTCTTAAAATATGCTTAGATTTCTGATGAGACCTGGGTTCCTTCGCTTGAGCGATCACCTCGCGTTGTCACAATATATAGGAATCGACTCCATACTGCATGGTATGACTCCCAAATCTCTGATGAACTTCTTCATCCACACCCCTTCCTTTGCTATTTCTGCTGTAGCAATGTATTCTGCCTCTGTGGTCGAGTTAGCATTAGTTTCTTGCTTGGAACTCTTCCAGCTTATTGCTCCTCCATTCAGGGTGAAACATACTCTGAGTTTGACTTGCTATTATCAACGTCAGATTGGAAACTCGAGTCCATGTAGCCCTTAGCTTGGAGGCTATATCCTCCATATACCAGTAAAATATCTTTAGTTCTTCTCAAGTACTTAAGGATACACTTTACTACTTCCAGTGTTCTAAACCTAGATCTGCCAGATACCTGATCATGACACTCAGAGCATGTGCTATATCAGACCTAGTATATAGCATAGCATACATGATAGACCCTATCGCTAAGGCATATAGTATTTTATCTATGTCTGCTCTTTCTTCAGGAGTCTTTGGGGACAAAGTCCTAGAAAGTGATATTCCATGTCTCATCAGTTTGAGACCTCTCTTGGAATTCTTCATGCCAAACCTTTTGACAATGGAGTCTATGTACCTAGACTGAGACAAGCCAAATATCCTCTTAGATCTATGTCTGTAGATCCAGATTCCCAAAATATAGGATACTTCACCTAAATTCCTTCATGGAGAAGTTTCTGGATAGCCAAGTCTTTACTGTGGAGAGCATTCCTACATCATTCCCAATGATTAGTATGTCATCCACAAACAATACCAAGAAGATGATAGTACTCTCACTTATCTTCTTATACACACAAGGCTCATATTCGTTCTTAACAAAGTCATAAGATCTGATCATCTCATCAAATCTTATGTTCTAACTTCGGGAGCTTGCTTTAGTCCATAAATGGACTTGAGCAACCTGCACACTTTATCTGGACACTCTCTGGATATGAATCCCTCTGGTTGTATCATATACACCTCCTCCTCGAGGTTGCCATTGAGGAATGTCGTTTTGACATCCATCTGTCAGATCTCATAGTCATAGTGTGTTGCAATGGCTAAAAAAATTTTAATGGACTTAAGCATTGCTACAAGTGAAAAGGTTTCGTCATAGTCAACTCCTTGTCTTTGACGATATCCTTTAGCTACTAGCCATGCCTCATAGGTCTCCACCTTTCCATCTACTCCAATCTTCTTTTTGAAGATCCACTTGTAGCTGATGTGTACGATACCCCTAGGTGCATCCACAAGGTTCCAAACCTTGTTAGAGTATATAACATCTCATAATTCTTGGCTTCTTGCCACTTCCTGGAGCCTATACTCAACCTCCTCATAGATTTGAGGATCAACATCCCGAGAGTCTCTCAACTGATATATCCCATATATTTCAGGAGGGTGAGATATTCTGCTAGACCTACGTAAAGTTAAAATTTGTGTATTAGGTACCTGAACAGAGTCGGGCTCTGGAATGGTGCTTGAGCTAGGTTCTCCAACCTCGCTCAATTCCATCTCACTCCTATTGTTCCACCAAGAATGTGTTCCTTCTTAAGGAACACAGCTCTCTTAGCAACAAAGGCTTTTCAGTCTTTGGGATGATAGGAATAATACCCTAAAATCTCCTTAGGGTATCCCACGAATATCCACCGTTCCATCCTTGATTCAAACTTGTCGGGATTGTGTCTTCTAACGTGGGCAAGATAGCCCCAAATCTTAACTACCTTAAGATCGGGCTTCTTTCCTTTCCATATCTCATATGGTGTAGACACTACCAACTTTGATGGAACCTTATTCAGAAGGTAAGCTACAGTCTCTAGTGTCACGAACGGTTATCACTCAACCGCAACATCTTCACTCAATGAACCGTTCATGGCTTTTTCTTGTTTGCACATATGTTTGGCAGCTTATTTTGCCTTGAGTTTATGGGTTTTTACTTATGAAATGTGAGCGAAAGTAGTGTAGAAGGCTGCAGAATGATCGCTCGTTGTGTGGAGCCAAAATAGCCCAAAATAACCTCATTTTTGGGTTTTTTTTTGTGCTGCGGTGACCACTCTCGGCGGTGCAAAATGTCAGTCATTTCAGCACCTTGGAACCCCTCGGGTGGCATTGGGATGGATGGGGTTTCGGGTATATGTCGAGCGTAGGCTTTCATCAACAATTGAACTTGCCTTGTATTCGATACCTTGGGAACTATCGTTTGTGGACTTATGATCGTTCTTACAAACTCTAAAGTCCTATTTCGCTCTCTTTCTCTCTTTTTTCTGTCGTTCTCAAGGTGTTTGATGAATTGCTTGTATAGATTCCCGCTTTGCGAGACGTCGGGACTTGTCCGTCGCTCGTTTCTAAGCTAATCAACTTCTTCTTTGCAGGTCCTACGGGACAACACGAGGTTGTAAGTGGGCTGACCCTTTGTAAACAGAACCAAGGGTTTCTACATAATTTCATTGAACTTCCCTCTCGAATTTACGTCGAGAAGTCATCGTTTCTCCAACGTAAAATCGATTCAATAGGATAGAACATCGCATCACTTTTTTTCACCGAATTCTATCAGATTTGTATTATTTTTTGTGAGATTTTGGACTCACTTTTCCTCATCTGAAAACCCTACCATCCTCACCAAAAACCTTTCAAAACCCTACCCTAAACTGAAACCAAACAGCCCCCCAAATCTGCCCTAAACCACAGCCAACTTCTATCCAAACTGATTCACCTTCCAAACGGCCACCCCCTTCTCCAAAATTCCCATGCCACTAACCCGATAACAAAAAAAAGATCTAAATATTATAGATCTAGAGGCATATATTATGGCATCAGAGAAGGCTATCGATGCAAAGCTTGAAGCCTTTGAAAACTGCATGGAAGAGAAGATGTGATCCCTTTTCGCCGAATTCAGCATTGGCCGACCATCGAGCCCGAGGAAATCACAACACGGAGAAACTTCAAATCAGTGAGACGATCCTCAAGAACATAGCCACATCACCTCTGATCTCAATAATCCTTGCATGAAGGTTGACTTCCCTAGAGGGGAAGAAGGAGACCTGAACAGGTGGATCTCTCGTGCGGAGCGCTATTTTCGGTTCTACCGAATCGCCGACGCCACATGGGTGGAGATTGCTGCCATTCACCTTGAGGGAGATGCTATTCAGTGGTTTAATTAGTTTGAGCACACCCATGGAGGACTCTCTTGGCAGCGATTCAAGGAATGACTACTAAGCTGCTTCGGACCAACCGATTTCGACAACATCGACGGACAATTGGCAAAGATTTGTCAAAACTCTACAATATAAGAATACCAAACAAGGTTTAAGCATTTATCTAACCAAACTGAGAATTGGTCTGAGAAACAACTTTTAGGTACTTTTATCGAGGGCTTAAAGCCGGAGATCTGAGAAGTAAAGGCACGGCAACCATACACTCTTATGGCGGCGATTTCCTTGGCCCGTATCCAGGAAGAACAATTGAACCATGAGGTACGAAGGATAAGGGTCACTCCCCAACTAGCCATGCCAAGGCCAACTGCCATCTGAGCCCCTGCACCAAAAAAGTTGACAAGAGACGAGCTTCGCGAACGATCGACCAAGGGGTTGTGTTGGCATTGCGATGAACCGTGGAGCTACGAACATCGCTGCAAAATGGGCCGGCTCCTCGTGATTGATACAGCAGAGGATGAGGACAATGAAACATCTGAAGAAGCCCTTAAACCTAAAGAAGAAGCCATGGAGGAAGAGTCCCAACCGGGCAACTACGCAGTGCACGCATTGGCCAGCTACTCCAACCTGCAGATGATGAAAGTTGGAGGACTTCTAAAACAGCAACCCATCACCATTCTCATCGACATAGGCAGCACCAATAACTTCCTCAATAGTAAGGTTGCTGCATGTTCGGCGCTTCAAATTGAAGGTTGCAATAAGTTTAATGTAAAGGTCGCCAACGGCCGAATCTTTAATTGCGACCAACGGTGCCCGCAGGTGAAACTACTCCTCCAAGACCAAGAAGTGGTAGCTGATTTCTTCCTCCTACCCATTGATGATTATGAAGCCGCACTCAAGATTGAATGGCTCACAACACTAGGTGATATCTTCTAGAATTTTTCTAAATTAATCATGAAATTTTATTGCAAAGGGAGATAGGTCACGTTACGAGGCAAGCGCGGGAGCCAAATTTCCACGGTTTCGTTGCAACGAATGGAGAAAGTTTTGCACAAAGCACATGGTGGATTCTTGATGCATATTTAGCAGCCATCTATGGGGGAGAATGTACAAAACTCAGATCCTAAGCTTTCCCTTCGCCTGAATGAATTCACGGATGTTCTCTTGGAGCCCACGAGCTACCCCCTAACCGATCGCATGACCACCACATTCCTATTTTCCCGTGCAAACCTCTAGCAAATTTGTGACCGTACCACTATCCTCACTTACAGAAGGACAAGATCGAGAACATTGTTAAAGAGATGCTTGACACCGGGGTGAATCGACCGAGTTACAACCCTTACTCCTCACCAGTGTTGCTAGTGCGCAAGAATGATGGTACGTGACGGATGTGCGTTGACTACCCGGCTCTAAACGCCATCACCGTCAAGGATAAATATCATATCCCATTCGTAGATTAACTCTTGGATGAATTAAAAGGAGCCTGAGTCTTCACTAAATTGGATCTCCGATTCAGATACCATTAGATTTGAGGTATGCACTAAAGATATTCTTAAAACTACATTCCGCACGCATAACGGCCACTACGAGTTTCTGGTAATACCTTTCAGACTTACGAATGCTCCTTCTACTTTACAAAGCCTGATGAATGACATCTTCTAGAGTTTTCTACGCAAGTTTGTATTGGTATTCTTTGATGATATTTTCATTTATAGTCATACGCTTGATATACATTTTCAGCACTTATGAACTATTCTAACAATTCTTCGGGAGAATATTTTTTATGTTAAACAGTCAAAGTGTAGCTTCTTACAACATAAAGTGGAGTATCTTAGGCACATGATATCAAAGGATGGAGTGGCAGTGGACCCGACAAAGATCGAGGCAATGCTACTACCAAAATTTTATGAAAGATTATGGCAAGATCAGTACCCACTCATGTCCTTACTGAAGAAAGACTCCTTCTTGTAGTCGGATAAAGCCTCCGTAGCCTTCGAACGACTCAAGGCAGCCATGACGATGATGTCGGTCCTAGTGCTGCCCGATTTCAATCGCACTTTTGTCAATGAGGCAAATGCATCAGGAGTTGGAATTAGGACTATTCTTATGCAAGATGGTCGACTCCTAATTTACATCGAGGCTTCCCCCACACTCCATACGAGGTTTTTACTGGAGATACTAATTACTACCAAATTTAAAATATGGTTAGATACAGGTCCATGACATGAAAGAGGAGTAAAACTAGAAGAATTACAATCCATGCTCACACCAGATTGGGCTCTGATCATCCTGAACCATACCAAAGGGTAGTCACCATGGCAGCACATGCAAAGAAGAAATGACCTCCCAACAAACTTCAGAATGGATGTAAAATTGAAGATCGAGTTTTTCTACACCTCCAGCCCGATCAGCATGAAACTTGAGCCGTAAAGAAGTGGTCTCCCTATTTCTTTAGGCCTTGCAAAATTGATGATCACATTGGGGCCCTAACCTGGAGATCAAATTCACGCACCAGATCAAAATTATAGTTGATCCGCCAGGTATCCCACCTCAAATGGAAATTTAAAGAAGATGACTCAACCCAAATCCTTTCAACTAACACCCCAGCTAATGAGGAGGCCAAAGTTTTGTTAATGATAGCATAGGAGTCACATGAGGAGTTGAAGATCCAATTTCCAGATTTTATGGACCCTCATCCATAAGGACAAGGCTGATCTGAAGAGGGCAGACTTGATAGAACTCCAGCAGGGTTGAGTCCTAATCATCTTAGTACAAATCAATAAAAACTCTGTTAGATTATAATAAAGCCACTCCTATCTTATAAAGGAGTATGACAAAAGTCTAGATTAGCCCTTAGGGCTTAGTAGCCGCCACACCCCTTACTGGGTTGGTCGGCTAGGGTTTCCCGTGCTTAGGTCGGCTATAGAGCCACTTAGCCGCCTCCTGTTCCTATTAAGGCATGTTGGCTATAAGAGGGGCAAAGGGGTAATTCTACTTAGGCAAGCACCCCCTTAGGTTAGGGTTTTGATCCCTATTTAAAGATGTAGCCACCCCCCCCCCCCCCCTCATTTTGAATCAAGCAATTATCAATTTTATTTCAGTCTTGTGCCGAATCTAGGAGGGATGAACCCCTATAGCGTTCCAAAGGTTGATCCCCCTCAAGGGTTAAAATTTATAGAGCTCCTTCTGGGGTTCTATCAGTAATGTTGTTAAGGGGGTTTGCCACATAGCGGGTTTGCCAAGTAGGGGCTTTGTAAGTGATATGTTTCTAACAAATAAGATATAGCATAAATAAATAACATATAGATTTTGCAGAGAAACTAGTTAAGATATTGAGTTTTATCTTAATTTACTCCCACTAATTTTTCTAGCGAATCACGTAACACCCTTGGCATGTAATGCGAAAGTCTATGGTAGACTTCTAGTGGGGATCAAGATCCAATTAGCATCTTAGTGCAATCTCGAGGGACTCAACTAATTACATTAAGCCTAAAAGGTAGGCAACTCTTGCCAATTACAACTCTTTGTGATTCCTGTCATGTCCGACCTCCGAACCATCATGGTCTCGAGGGACTCGACTAACTATGATGTTCAGTTAAGTCATCACCATCATTACAAGATGAGTATGATTTGATGATACGCCCATGAGGGACTCGACCAAGCATACCATGTCCTTAGGTCACCGGTGATATCTCTATGTCGTAAGTAAGATCTCGATCACGTACATAGGTGAGCCTCGAGGGACTCGACCAATCCAACCTATGTCGTGATTCAATTTCTTCATATAATGATGAAATGCCAAGTAGGTCAATCTTATTGCTGCACACTCACTGACTTAATATTAATGTAGGAGGGGTTTTCATTTTGTATCAATCTCCTAATATGTCATGTCACACACAAACATATTTAATATATATCTACCTCAAATGCAAATATATATATATATATATATAGTAGGTGTATAACACATCACATATGCAAGCCATACCGAATTGATCATGAATTATCACCTAATATGATTAAGCCCGAGCTAATGGGCCTAATCACTCACAATAGAATCTATGTGTGCATCAACGTATCTCCATGCACTGTGATCATTGATCTCCTCATCATCGGTTCTGTCGGATCCTCGTCGCATAACCATGCATCATGATCTCCCGCCACGGCATCGTGGGTCCCGTTGTCACCTCCACGCTCCTACCATGTTTCTCCGTTTAATTACAAAATAATCACAAGCACATAAGCCCGACAATAAATGAGAAAAATTAATGGCTCGCAGGCCCCAAAATAATAATAATCATATATACACACATCACATCACATGGCTCATGATCATCCATCCACATCATATATCATATGTACACATCATCATGTAGGATTACTAGATAATAAATAATTAATTAAAATATTTAATTAATTATTTTTTTGGAATTTGAGATATGTTAGGAATTTTCATAATTGTTAAGGGATTTTTAAAATTCTGGACAACAGGATAGATCTTGTAATTTCTCAAATTCTACATGACAAAATCATCCTTTTGCCATAGAAAGGAAAACCCTAACCCTTTGCCCCTTCGAATAGTCGACGCCTCTACAGAGCATCGCTAGCGGCCACCATTGCCTGCAGGCGATCGCCACAGTCTGAGAGCGATAGCCCCTATGAGCGAGTGGCATCGCCTCGCGTGGCCACCTGGCCCACGAGTGGCGCCACCTCACGTGGCCACCTGGCCCGTAGATGATCGGCACGCGGGCGTGCTCGCAGGCACCGCCTACGCTAGTGACCTTGGCTGTAGGCGGCCCCTACAGGCAGCCTAGCCATAGCCTGGCTTCCATGCAGGGGGCTTGGCTGCGGGCGGCCACCCTTGCAAGCAGCCCGGCCACCCTTGTGGGCAACCAGCCGGCAGGTGGCCGCCCTTCACCCGCTGGCAGCGCTACCTTCGCTGCCAATTGGTGCAACAAACATATAGAATAGTTCTACAAACATATTAATGGACCTCTATCCAATAATCTCCTTTGGCCTCTAATTGGGTTTTATGCAAGGAGTCCATCAATGTTAAGTCTCATCTAATGAGAACAGGAGCTAATTGGATAACTAATATCCTCCTCTATTCGCTGAAGCATCCACCATATGATTATGACCCTCTAGGCCCAATATCGAGCTGGTCGTGAGTCCTACTATCAAAACTTTTTCTAACTCGGTGAATTTTATCTCATAATAATTCACTCAACTCATCGACTAATATCCCAAAGATCGTATATTGGGCATGGTACTATCAGGCCTCATATTGAATCCTTGTGAGTCTCGCTTTAATTGGGTTCTCTTGAAGAATTACTCTCTCAATCCGAATAACCTCGACCGAGGCTTTGTCCAAGTGATAACACATGAGATATTCCTCTCATAATATTGAGAGTGGTTGATTATCTATTGACACTCAATTGCCTTTATAAGGTTGGTTACCAATCCCGATAACTAGTTACACCAGATCTAGAACTTGCCAACCTTGTAAGTCCGACGTCAAAGAAAGGAGTACTCAAATAAGACATCCTTGTTGTCTCAAGTCTAAGGACTAGACACACAATTAGGACTACAAAATCGCTGTCTGACGATATGTATCATTATCCATCCAGAATTTTGTAAGCGGATCAATCAGTAACTCATTCTCCAATGAGCACCTATACTGTACCTTAGTATCCCCACACAAGTGGCTATAAGACCAGCCGCCTCTATCATATAGATAGGTATATAGTACATCAGTTTATTCGGTTATCTCAATGTCCCTCATGAGTAACTTATGTCTGGGATTATTTAGGATCTATGTTTAAAGGCGAATTGGTCTCATTATTGCGATCTCATCATGATCTGATTCTCATTATACAGAACTAAGGACATCACAATATATATATATATGCAACGGACAACAAAATGTGATAATATGCCAATACTAATTATAAGCAAAAAGATCGCGTAGCGTGTCACGTATCATCACTCACGTGATTAGCTTGTAGGGCGCCTATAACCAGCACACATCATATACATAATTTTAGTTAAATAATTATTGCACACATTATATACATAGTTAAAATATCAAAATAATTATTACACATATTATATGCATAATTTTAGATAAATAATCATTGTACACATTATATACTAAGGTTTTTATTATTCTAATTTGTTTTTGTGCTAACATGCTCTAGTTATACATCATCAAAAAGTAATCAAGATTAATTGTATAACCATAAACCACCTTTAATAGAGATACTTATTATAATCAAAATAAATATTATTAAGTTTCAATTGTCTTGATTAAAATAATCTTTTCTTATTTTTGTTACTTTGGCTAATGAGCTTAAAAAATATGTTAGATCTCAAATCATGTGCCTTGAGCATCCACTATCAAGATACTATTTTGTGCTCTTAGACTTTGTTTGGAGACTAACCTACAAGAAATGGGGTTTTGGTCTAGGTATGCATTTGACTTTGGGTCCCTCATAAAAAGCTCTACCTAATTTTACTAAAGGCATTGATTTGTTTATGGTTCCTTTAGAAATTTAAACCAACTTTTGTAGTCTATACATTCAAAATAAGCATTTATAGGTAAAATATTCATGTCTATTATAAAAATTACATTTGTTTTCAAGTGAAGACTGTAATGTATGTCCTTTAACGAAGATAGTTGGCTTTGTTGAGTGTTACCCACAAAGCCAATACCTTCCTTTTTATGAACATGACCCTTATTATCAAGGATGATGTTTAAGGATTTGTTTCATATTTTAAACTTTTATAAAGTTTGTTGTAATATGATATTTTCCTTTTTAATTACATCTAACATTTCACATTTAGAGCAAAAAGTACATAGCTTTGATGTTTTATGCAAAGTTTCAAGTTTACTAGCAAGTAATGCATGATCTTTTTTGAGTGACCTATAAGTTTTACTAATCTTTTAAAACTCACCAAATAATTCATGAAAAGTATTGAGCAACTCATCAAATGTATAAGAGGCTTCGGGTGAGTCAATTACCTCATCATTGATAGTCATGAGCGCGTAGTTTACCACTTCATCTTCGGAGTGCCCCAACTTCTTGCATTCATAGCAAGTGGTTGTATCATTTTTTGGTTCATATTTTTTTTTATGATATTCATTCTTTTTCATGAATTTTTTGAGTTTTCTTGTTAGAAGTGCAATGTCATTATCCTCATTACTGGAGGTTTCACTCGAGGAGTCTTCTTTTGTTCTCAGTTCAATGTCTTTCCTGTTCTTTGGAATGTTATTCTCATGTTCATCTTTGTAAGTTATTTTATTTATTTTTTATTCTTTTAATTTATTTATGTTTTCATGTGTGACTTCTAACATGTGTCATATATCAAAAGTAGAATCACATTTAGAAACTTGATTAAATTTGTTTTTATCTAAAGTATAAAACAAAGCATTCATAGCTTTGGAATTTAAAGAAAATAATTTTATTTCATAATCATTCCAATCATTTTTAGGATTGGAATACTTTTGAAATCCATTTTCGATAATGCCCTATAATATAAAATCTATATAAATCAGAAAAATACTTATTCTAGTTTTCTAGTAGGTGTAGTTCATCCCATTGAACATAAGAGGATGTGAAATAGAGTGTCGCTCGTTATGCTAGAGAAATGCATTATACTCACTTAGGTGTTAATCCAATTGAGTGAATGTGGCTTTGATACTAATTGTTAAGATCGAGTTGGCACTAAGAAGGGGGTGGGAGGGGGTCGTCGGTGAGTTAGTGCAAGTGATAAATACTCGGTTCAAAATATTTTTGCTCAAGGAAACCCGAAATCGGAAGTGCTTTTCTAGGAATTAGTTAAGAGCAACTAAGTTTGAGGATAATAGTAAAGAAAAACTGAATGAATATACTCATGCTTTTCTTACAACTAGTTAAGATCAATCAAATTTGAAAGCTATAGTAAAGAAAAGCAAGAATAGAGATACTTAGATTTTATAGTGGTTCGATCCACTTGACCTACGTCCACTCCCGATCCCTCTTCACTCAAGGCCAATCGGTGTCCACTAACGATCTTCTTCCAAGGGCGAACATCAACTATCTCTTACACACCTTTCTCCTTTACACAGGCTTAAGAGAACATCCTTTACAACTCTTATTTTCTAAGGCTTAGGAGATCAACCTTTGCAACTTTTTCAACCCTTCCCTTAACACACTCTACACTTGAAAGAAAAAGGGAAGCTCTCAACTAAATTCAATAAAATTTTACCAAGTATTTTCTTCACTTTCTTTCTATCCCAAGCAAGAATGCTTGGGGTATTTATAGACCCCAATTAGCTTCAGAAATTGGAGCCAAAAATTCAAACACTCCGAAATTTCGGGGTACGGATGGCACCACCACCACCACCAATGGTACCACCGTCGAAAGAACCCTAGGATTTTGGGTGGTGATAGTACTATTGCCGCCTGGGCAGTACTATCGTCAACCACTGATGGTACCACCACCTAGGTAACCCAAAATAGTAAAGTTTCATACCTGGATTGTACCTTATTTTGATCTCCTTCTAGGTCAATAAAATGATCTCTATCATGAGCTCAAATCAAGACTTAGTTGGACCTGGTGGCCCCTAATTTAGTTAGTAGGATTTCTCCAAAACTAACTATGATTAAAACCCTAACTACGATATTTTGTGATAAATACAATTACAACCAATCTCCGTTGTCTGGCACATCGATCGATCTTTCGTCGAACTCCCAGCATCCTTCTGGTGAACTCCCAGCAAGCTCCCAATCACCTTCCGACGAACTCCCGGTGAACTCCTGGCAACCTCCAGTGAACTCCTAGCGAGCTCTCGGCAACCTATCAGCGAACTCCTAGTAAACCTCCTATAAGCTCCCATTGCATTGTCTGAAGCTTCAGCGTATCCCTGATTCTTCCAGCCTGATGCCTGATCTTGACTCCGGCCCAATGTTCAATTCTTTTTTAATTACTTTTACATTTTCATAATCGTAGTTAGTCCTGCATTACTTATCTCAAACACATAGGTTATATCATAAATCCATCAATTGATTTCATCATCAAAATTCGAGATTCAATAATCTCCCTCTTTTTGATAATGACAACTAATTGATGATGAAGCTTAACTAAACTCCCCCTATCAATATGCCATATTGATAGAAACTTAGAATTCAAAAAATCATGACTATTTCATCATTACATGCATCATGAGTATTTAAATAATCAATTGATCACATCATTGCATGCATCATAAAATCATGCTAATTCAAATAAAATTTCTTCATGCATGATCATCATCATACCTTCTCGCCCTTTGTACAAAAAAGAGAAGTGGAACTAGTAAGTTCTTAAAACATACAAGCTGGTAAGCATGCTTCACTTCATTTTGCAAGATATCAAATTGGCAAGTGTTTTTTTTTAAGTAAATTGACAAGTTTTACTTCTCTTTGAAGTCTAAAAGCTTGTAAGTTATTAAGAGTGTGAAGTTAAGCAAAAGTTTTGATTCTCTAGATGTGCAAGATAGCAACTTTTGCCTCAAGCTAGCATTTCTCTTTTGATGTGCAAGCACTTTAGGTTCTCTTGAGATGTGCAAGCTAGCATTTTTGCTTCTTGAGATGCTAGTATACTTTCTCTCCCTTTGTCATTATCAAAAAGAAGGGAAGAATATAGTGGTATAATTTTTCTTTTTACAACAATGCTCCAATCATAACATAAGATATACAACCATGAATATAAGAGAGTATCGAAATATGAAGAAAATAACATTAATTTATGTATACAATGTTCCAAACATCAAAGCACATCATCTCAAGTTGTGAGTATTGAGAAAAGAATCAACGAAATATTATGATTCATTTGGATAAATATTTTCTTTAATAAAATGAGAGAATTATACAAGAATAAATAGTGAAAGATCATGATTCATAAAATGTTCTCAAGTTATAAATATCGAGAAGTCAAGATCATGATTATGATAAAAACTTATCTATAGTAAATAGCAAAAAAGAGACAGAAGTGTACAAATAAAGGATCTTGATTCATGTATAAAAATCCTTAAGTCACTAAGCTCATGATTCATAAAAAAATTTAAGTTATAATTCCGAGAAATCAAAAGACATATTATAATTCATTTGGATAATTCTCTTTTATAAAATGAAAGAATCATAATGAATGATGATCATAATTCTCCTCTTTAGTAAAAGAAAATTTTGATTCTCATAAAAGATACCTCAAGTCAAGAAATCAAGAGAAAGTTCATGATTCGATTAAAAAAAACCATTAAAATTTAAATCATCAAAATCACTCTTATAGTTCGATAGATTTAAAAATATCATTAATAGATTCATCAAGAAGGAGAAGCTAGTTCTCTATATTGGTGAGACCAAAAGAAAAGGAAGGCCAACAAGACCCTTAAGAAGGGCAAGGGCAAAGAAAGACCACGTAAGACAATGGTTGCCAAGAAAGACCTGGCAAAGGACAAAGGATAATGCTTCCATTGCGGCTAAGACAGGCATTGAAAGAGGAACTGTAAGGACTACCTTGTAGATAAGACGAAACAGAAGCTTAGAGAAGCTTCAAGTATATTCATGATCAGTCTTCACTTATCATATTTTTATGATAACACATGGGTATTGGATACCAGGAGTGTTTATCATATCTGTAATTCTTTGCAAGTTCTGGCAAGACCTAGGAGACTAGCCAATGGCAAGATGGACCTCAAGATGGGCAATGGAGTAAGAGTTGTTGTAGTTGCCGTTGGAGAGGTCACCCTACATCTGCTTGGTGGAGCTATCATTGCATTGGATGCATGCTATTTTGTTCCCTCTATTATTAAAAATATTATTTCTATCTCTTGTTTTATAATTAGTAGATATAAATTAGTTTTTGAGAATAATAATTATTTAATAATTATAGATGATGAGATCATCACTAGAGGGACCCTTATAAATGGCTTATATATGTTAAACACTTCTCCACATATCATGAATATAAATATATCTAAGAGGAAAAATGAGGTGAATAATGCATACCTATGGCATTGTAGGCTATGTCATATACATGAGGGAAATGATTTAAAAGTTACTGAAAGATGGATACATAGATCCATTTGACTATGAGACCTATGCAACTTACAAACCTTACCTTCGTGGGAAGATGACCAACTCTCCTTTTAGTAGAGTTGTATGTGGTCTCATATCGACTCAGGCTATAGGTGGTTACTCATACTTCATTACATTCACTGATGATTTTTCTAGGTAAGGACATGTGTACTTAATGAAGTACGAATCTGAGGTCTTCGAGAAATGCAGGGAATATAAGAATGAGGTAGAGAACCAAATTGGAAAGAGTATTAAGACTCTTCGATCAGATCGAGGAGGAGAGTACTTGAGTACGAAGTTCACCCATTTCCTCAGGGATAATGGGATTCTATCCCAATGGACACCTCCTTATACACCTCAGCTAAATGGTGTATCAGAAAGGAGGAATCGCACGTTGTTAGACATGGTGTGGTCCATGATGAGCTTCATTGACCTACCCGTCCCATTCTGGGGGTACGCCCTAGAGACTGCAACTTACCTTCTGAATAGAGTTTCATCAAAGTTGGTAGTGTCTACACCATATAAGATATGGAAAGGAAAGAAGTCCAATCTTAAGATTATTAAGATTTGGGGCTGTCTTGCCTATGTTAGAAGACACAACCCCGATAAGTTGGAATCAAGGACAGAATGGTGCACATTCGTGGGATACCCTAAGGAGACTTTGGGGTATTATTTCTATCATCCCGAGGACCGAAAGGTCTTTGTTGCCAAGAGAGTTTTATTCCTTGAGAAGGAACATATTCTTGGTGGAAACAGTGGGAGCAAGATAGAATTGAGCAAGGTTGGAGAACCTAGCACCATTCTAGAGCCCGAGTTTGTTCAGGTACCTAACACATAAGTTCCAACTACGCGTAGGACTAGTAGAGTATCTCACCCTCCTGAAAGATATATATGACATATCAGTAGAGATGACTCTCAGGATGTTAATCCTCAGACCTATGAAGAGGCGATTATGAGTATAGACTCCGAGAAGTGACAGGAAGCCATGAATTCTGAGATGGATTCCATGTACTCTAACAAGGTTTGGAACCTTGTGGATGCACCTGAGGGTATTGTACTTATCGACTGTAAATAGATCTTAAAGAAGAAGATTGGAATGGTGGAAAGGTAGAGACTTATAAAGCAAGGCTTGTAGCTAAAGGATATCGTCAAAGACAAGGAGTTGACTATGACGAAACCTTTTCACCTATAGCCATGCTTAAGTCCATTATAATTATTTTGGTCATTGCAATACACTATGACTATGAGATCTAGCAGATGGACGTCAAAATGGTATTCCTCAATGGCAACCTCGAGGAGGAGGTGTATATGATACAGCTAGAGGGATTAGTATCCAAAGAGAGTCCAGATAAAATATGCAGGTTGCTTAGATCCATTTATAGATTGAAGCAAGCTTCTCAAAGTTGGAACATAAGATTTGATGAGGTGATCAGATCTTATGACTTTGTTAAGAACGAAGATGAGCCTTGTGTGTACAGGAAAGTAAGTGGAAGCGCTATCATCTTCTTCGTGCTATATGTGGATGATATCCTAATCATTGGGAATGATGTAGGAATGCTCTCCATAATAATGGCTTGGCTATCTAGAAACTTCTCCATGAAAGACTTAGGGAAAGTATCCTATATTTTTGGGATTTGGATCTATAGAGATAGATCCAAAAAGATGCTTGGCTTGTCCCAGTCTAAGTACAAAGACTCCATTGTTAAAAGGTTTGGCATGAAAAATTCCAAGAGAGGTCTCATATCGATGAGAATGGAATATCACTTTCTAGGAGCATGTCCCCAAAGACTCCTGAAGAAAGGGCATACATGAATAAGATACCTTATGCCTCAGCGATAGAGTCTATCATGTATATGATGCTAAGTACCAGGCCTGATATAGCACATGCTCTGAGTGTCACGAGCAAGTATCAGGCAGATCCAGGTTTAGAACACTAGAAGGCAGTAAAGTGTATCCTTAAGTACTTGAGAATGACTAAGGATCTTTTACTGGTATATGAAGGAGGTAGCCACCAGATTGAGGGCTACATGGACTCGAGTTTTCAGTCCGATATTGATGATAGCAAATTAAATTCATGATATATTTTCACCCTGAATGGAGAAGAAGTAAGCTGGAAGAGTTCCAAGCAAGATACTACTGTTGACTCGACCACAGAGGCGAAAATACATTGCTGTAGCAAAAGCAACAAAGGAAGGGGTATGGATGAAGAAGTTCATCAAAGATTTGAGAGTCATACCAAACAGCGTGGAGCTGACTCCCTTATATTATAACAACGACAGGGTGATAACTCTAGCAAGGGAACCCAGGTCTCATCAGAATTGTTTTGAAGATGTTTCATCTGATTAAAGCAATCATGACCCGTAAAGATATAGCAATGGAAAGAGTTTCATCCGAAGATAATATTGCAGATCCACTAACAAAGCCGCTAGCTCATATTATATTTGAGCGTCACAAGGGTCTGATAGAGATCATACACATAGGTGATTGGCTTTTGGTCAAGTAGGAGATTGCTGGTTACAGGTGCCCTGCAAGTCAATCACGTAAGTGATGGCACGTGTGACACTCTGTATGATCTTTTTGCTTATGATTAATATCGACATACTCTCACATTATCTGTTACATATATATTGTGATGTCCTTGGTTCTATGTAATGAGAGTCGGATCGTGATGAGATCATGATAATGAGATTGATTCACCTTTAAACATATATTATAAATAATCCTGATCATAGGTTACTCAAGAGGGACATTGAGATAACCGGACAGATCGGTGTGCTATATACCCGTCCATTTGATGGAGGCGGCTGGTCTCATAGCCACTTATGTGAATACACTAAGAATATAGTACAAGTGCTCATTAGAGAATGAGTTCACTGATTGATCCGCTTATGAAATATTATATGGTTAATGATACCTAATGTCAGACAGTGATTTCATAGTCCCAGTTGTGTATCTGATCCTAAGACACCAAGGATGCCTTGTATGAGTACTATTTTCTTTGACGCCAGACTTACAGGTTGGGAAAGTTCCAGATCTGGTATAACTGGTTATCGAGATTGGTAGCCAACCTTACGAAGGCAATTGAGTGTCAATAGAGGATCATCCACTCTCGGTATCACGAGAGGAATATCTCATATGTGCTTGCTCAGACAAATCTCTGGCCAGGGTCATTCGGATTGGGAGAGGAGTTCTCTGGTAGAATCCGAATAGAGCAAGACAAACTGATTCCGTATGTGACCTGATAGTACCATATCCAATATACGGTCTCTGGGATATTATTTGAATGAGGGATTATAGATACATGGTAACTATGGACAGAAGGTCCGATGGATTTGATCCCTCCTGTATCGTCTGGGGACTATAGCGTAGTGGCCTAGTACGTCTATAGTCGATGAGTCAAGTGAATTATTATTGGGATAATAATTCACTATATCAAAAGGAGTTCTGATGGGAGTGACTCACGGCCAGCTCGGTATCGGGCCTAGAGGGTCACATACATATGATGGATGCTTCAGCGAATAGAAGATTGGATGAAGATCCAATTAGCCCCTATTCTCACTATATGAGACCCTATGTTGATGGGCTCCTTGATTAAGGCCCAATTATAGACCTAAGGAGATTATTGGATAGAGATCCAATAATACAAGGTTAGTGGGTTGTTGGATGGAGATCCAATACCCACTAAGGAATGAGCCCTAGGGTTGGTGGCTCTCTATAAATAGGAGGGGAGACTCATGGTTGATAGGCTGTAGCTTTAGCCACCACCTCCTATTCTCCTCCCTCCCTTTGAGGGAGAGTTGCAAGATCAGATTGCAGGAGTTCCGCTGTAGAGATCCATTGTATGGATACCGCTAGAGAGGAGGACGTTTGACCTCCTACATCTTCTCCATCCGGATCTGGAATACAGGGATATATGATCTCCCTCAATAAAAATCCTCGATATCTGTTTTTCAGACCAATCATAAGTTTGATTAGATAACCTTTCAAACCTGGTTTGGTACTCTTGGATGGTGGAGGTTTGACGGATCATCGCTAGTTTTTCGCTAAGGTTCTTTTTACAATCTAAATTTACACCACGTTGTGATCTTATTGAACTCGGTGATCGGCCCAATCTAAACTCCTTAAAGAGAGCGCATAATTTAACATCCATATGCGTCTCAAGAGCCTCCAATTTGGCTTCAAATAAGCCCACCGATGTCATGACGTAAGGATCTCCAACCTGTCAAATCAAACCGATTAAAGAGTGTAGCTGCAATCTTCAGCTTGAAGGCAGCAACGACAGTGATGTCAGGGCTGCGGTGGCCTCTAAGTGGAGGATGACAACCAATGGTAGCAACAACGGTAGAGGAAGAAAATGGCAACAGTAACGTCGGCTGCGGTCCATCGGTGATGCTGCAATGTTGACGCTGCAATGTCGTCAAGGCTATGATTTTTTAGGTGGCTGATATTTATGGAAAGATGACAGCCAAGAGGTCTGAGTCGGAAGGCAACAGTGATGATGGAGGAAGAAGAGGGCAGCGACAATGTCGACTGCGGCTACGACTGCGGTGCGACTTCGTGGCTGCAAGTGGCGTAGGTTGCAGCAAGGGTGCGGCTGCAATAGGAGGAAGACGGGGTAGCGATGTACATGACTGTTGTGGAGGAGGGCAGCAGCGGTATGGAGTGAGAGATGACTACTGTTGTGTTTAATTTGTTGCTGGCTGTGATCAAGATAGTTGGCAACGAACGATTGTTGCGGGCTGCGTTATAAACAGATTGCAGTAAAAGATTGTTGTTGGTAGCTTTTTGCCGCAAGGATCGCTATTGGTTGTGATCAAGGAGGATAGTAGCAAGAGGTTGCTGTTAGTAGAGTTGGGCAGCCAAAGATGTGTGTTGCATTTGAAGAGATAAAGGACATTGGGTATCTGAAAGATTGGTGGACCAAAGGCTTTGGTTTTTGGGTGCGGTTTGTGGCTGTTTTGGGTGCGATTTGGGGCTACGGTTTTATGGAGTGTAGGCTACGAATTGGTGTAGTTTTAGGGCTATAATAGTAGTAGATGAAGGTTAGGGAAATAGATTTTAGATCTGGGATAGATGGTAGCAAAGGTAGGTGTCTCGATAAGGAAAGTTGGTTAAAAAGGTAAGTGGATCAGTAAGGAAGTAGGTTGCGGTTAGGGCTGATTTAGGTGGCTGTTTGGTTTCGGTTTAGGGTAGGGTTTTGAAGGATTTTTAGTAAGGATGGTAGGGTTTGGTGATTAGAAAAAGAGAGTCCAAAATCTCACAAAAAATGGCACTCAAATCCAATATAATTCGATGAAAAAATTTACGGCGATGTGCACTCCTGCCGAACAGATTTTACGTCGAAGAAACAATGACTTCTCAACGTAATTTCCATAGGAAAGTTTAAGGAAATTATAAGAAACCTTGGTTCAGATGTTGTTAATACCGGTAAAAAGTTTGACGAAATTTTGGCAATGTAACAGTAGGGAAATATAGCAAAAGACGAAAGGCAGATTCCTTCGTCGTAAAATTTTAAAACTGCATGATGGTGAAAGATTGCACAAGAAAACTGGTTCCAAAAGGAGTTTTTTTAAGAAATCAAATCCAGATGAAAGCCAATTTGATCTTGATAATTGTTTAAAAATTTTGACCAGAAAGGATGAACAAAAGTTCGGTTTCAAGAGGCCAATAAACGGAAGGCAGATTCTCCATCGTAAAATTTCAGCACTGTACGACGAAGAATCACAGCGCTATAAGTCCGGATCCAGGAGTTTTTTTATGAGATTGGTCTTAGATGAAAGCTAAGACAATCTAAGAAATTGTATAAAAGTTTCAGCCAAAAAGGATAATTAAAAGTTCAGTTCCAAGAAGCAACAATTGGTTGAAAATTTCTGCAGTGTTTTGCCTTCGCAACGATGATAACGTTTGCGATGGTAAAATTTTGCAGCAAAAACTTTTTGGAAAAACTTCTCCCACATATAAGATAGAGGAATAGCAGTAGCAAGAGGCGTGGGCTTTGGAGTTTTTACCAGATCTTTGATGTTGATGCAGAGGAAGGCAACAGATTGATGGATCTACAACTTGGTGAGCGACGATAGAGGCGACGTCAAAAGCAATTATGATAATTGCTTAGGAAGGTGGACGCGTGGATGACGGCTACAGGGGCAGCAAGATCACTGCTCTGATACCATATGATAGAACCCCAGAAGGAGCTCTATAGATTTTGACCCTTGAGGGGGATCAACCCTTGGAACGCTATAGGGGTTCCTCCCTCCTAGATTGGGCACAAGGCTGAAATAAAATTGATAATTGCTTGATTCAAGAGAGGGGGTGGCTACATCATTATATAGGGATCAAAACCCTAGCCTAAGGGGGTGCTTACCTAAGTAAAATTACTCCTTTGCCCCTCCTATAGCCAACCTGTCTTAGTAGGAACATGGGGTGACTAGGTTGGCTCTATAGCCGACCTAAGTAAGAAGAAACCCTGGCCAACCAACCCAGTAAGGGAGCGACGACCACTAAGCCCTAAGGGATAATCTAAACCCTAGCCATACTCCTTTATAAGATAGGAGTGACTTTATTACAATCTAGTAGGATTTTATTGACTATTTCTAGAGAGATTAGGACTCAACCCTGCTGGAGTCCTATCATATTTTCATAAAATAATTTATGCCCTAATTTTACATATATTAGGGTTAAATATATTATGTCAACTATTTTGAAATATTATATATATGCATGCTCACTTGATTAAAGCTAGGAAACTTATACTTACTAAGTGAATTACTCGTTATAAAATCTATTTTGCAAACCTATTTTGCATGTAAAGATACTAGCATCTCACCTAAGTGATTGGGTAAAGAAGTGAGCACGTGTAATCTCATGCCTGCACAGATTTGGATGATGACCTGTGGTAGAAAAATTTTGATCACGTTATGTTATGTGAGATGAAACTAGTTTAGACATATTATGTTTAGATTTTTTGGTTAAATATTATATAGTTTTATACAGATATCAGAATATTATGGAGAAATCTTATCATTTTTATTTAGTACATTTTATTTTTAGGATTGTATATGTTTAGCTGCATTCATATCGATAGTAATAATGTAAATGAAAGAAACTTGATATGCCATTCTACTCAGACATGTAAAGTATGGATGAGATTAAGAGGGAGATAGTACATTAGAGTGTTAATTTTGGTTTATTGTAAAACATTAGAGTGACATCCCCTTTCATATCGTTTCTTTTCGACCTAAAAATTTAATATAAAGGTTGAGTTTATGTGTTGATATTATTTATTAGTGTTATAGAATTATTGGATTAATTTAATATCATTACACGCACAAATCACTGAATAAAGTGTCTTTTCCATTAGAGGATAAATCTATTGCTGGATGGTTTTCAATTGATATATCCATCAAATACAAGGTCTCTTAGTTGATTAAACGACCACGTGCCTTCTTTCTTTTCCAACAGTCAAACAAGGCGGCTACAATCCTCAGATCTGCGGCGTCCAGCTTCCAGTCTGTCATCGACATTGTTCGTCTTTATATGCCTTTCGCTTCCCCGTTCGTCACACCAAGTGCCTGTTTCTCATCCTTCCCCCGTCTGTCACCTGTCCCACTGTGACCCGTCACATTACTCACTTTGTAGTGTAGCCATAACCTGCAAGCAGGTCGAAACTTGTGAACATGTCAAAGTATCTGATACATCTAACTTTAAAATCACTTCTAAAGAATTATTTACAGGTCCTGCCTCCACCCTGCCACAGAAACAATGAAACAAGACGACCTACAAAACTGTTTAGCTGCTGTTTGTACCCCCTCGAGCAGCCAAAATTAGCATGATAACTTACTATAAATTTTCATCATCGTCACCAAATTTATGTACATCGAAGCCACGTTCTAATACAGTCAATTGCTATCACCATTATCCAGCCAGCTCCTCAGATTACAGAGGGCCTCCACCGACAAGCTTTTGCAACACCTCATCCTGGGGTGCCGCTGTCCCCGCTCATGGCACGGTGAAGCAGAGGACCCACCATATTCATCCAAAAAGCAGACCACGATCACTGTGAGATTATCGACCGTGTTGAGCTTCAGTGCTTCCATGATGAGCTCCCTCGCACACCGCTCAGGGTCGTCATGCCGCCTGAGGCCCCTGCGCACTACACCAACCGCATGTTGGCTTGACATGACATCCCATATTCCATCACAACCGATTATTAGAAACTCATCGTCCTCGGTCAGCAGTGCCTGCCTGAACTCTGGCTCTGCAATGAGTGGTGAGGGAGAGCCTCGTGGCATTTTCAAGTCCCAGTCTCCCAAAGCTCGTGTGACGGACAGGACGCCATTGAGGTACCCATCGTCAACAAAACCCCCCGACTGTTCAACTCTTTGCCGCTCTGCTGCATAGATGGGCCTATGATCTTGCGACATATCAACTGCTTCACCTTTCCTGCATAAGACTGCCCGACAGTCACCTGCATTGGCCACCAGGAGGAGCCTGCACCCAGCAGGGCAGACAGATCAGCAAAGGATTAACACAGCTCTAAAACTGATATCATGGAAACAAAAACACAAAAAGAAGACAGAAAAACTAAGTAATGAACCTTTCAAACACCATAGCTGTGAGAGCTGTAGTCCCTGAAGAACTGCTAATAGTGGAGTCCTCAGCCAAAGCAAGATCAGCAAGAAGGAATGCTTCCCGAACAGAGTTCTCTACAGATTCTACAAAATTGTTATCAGCTTCTGATGCCCGAGGAAAATTAGCATCTTCGAACAAAAACCTAATTGCATGCTTCTTAATGTAAGCAGCAGCATCTGGACCTCCATGGCCATCAAACACCTGCAGAAAAATAGGAAACCCCATGATTACCAACTTTTAGTTAGGAACTAATGCAAAGCCGGTTCCACATCAAAGGTGCATCAACTTCTTACCCCATAGAAGGCGCTAGGCTCAGGGCACCTAAGCAGAGAGCCTAGATGTGATGAAAGATCGTCAATACGAATATGCTCATCTTCCATGTATCTCCGGTGCCCAATGTCAGCAAAGCTACCAGATCGGATGCTGGGAACAAACCGAAGTGGCTTTACAGAAATATCCAACATGGCATCTGATTTTCTCAATTCCTACTTGCACAGAAAACAAGACAAATAGTGCAGGGAGATAGAAACCGATGTACTGAGATAATAAAACACAGTTCCAGATACCAAAACACAAGCAACCAACCTAGTAGGGGCAAAGGGACACAGACATAAATAGAGTCCAAATCAGGTTAATGGAACAACAAATGAAATGAGCTAAATAGTTCAGGAAAGATGATACATAAAAACAATCTCAACAACTCTTGAGATGACAGCATGACTTATTTAATTTAACAAGCATAATGATACATGTTAAGCCTTCCTGCTTCTAGGCCTTTCAATGCACGATTATCATTTCCAAATCAGGACTTAATCTTTCACTGTGTGCAGGGAAAAAAAATCTGCATTCTTTATTCGGAAAATAACTCTTTAAAGCAACATAACCTAACCAGAAGCTATTATCAATCCATTTTATGTCAATTTGGTCACAACGTAAGCAGAGAGAGCATATATACATATCTTTACGAATCCGTCACCAGGCTACCTAATAAATTACTGCAGCTGAAACAAATGGAACTGAAAGCTTAAAAAACGGAAACTAAGTGCTAAAATAGATTGGCCTAGTAAAGATTTCTACAAATAAACCCAAGAAGAACTTTCTGAACAGAAACAATAAAAATGGAGCATAATGAATTTTCTATTACTCAACTAAACAAAGAGTATTTGAGAGATAATCAATTACAAACACATGATTTTGGTTGCACCGATATCATTAGGGAAGACGAATAATTTTTTTAGCAAACTACATGACAATCTAAAACATACACCAAACATGATCAAGATCTACGGTTCTAAACCTAATCATTAAAAGCAAGAACTAATTTTAGCAAAATAAATGGCGAGATCTAAGGGATCTTCCAGAGTTTCCTAGCAAAATCAAAATCTATGGTTCCAGCCCCTAAATCGTTCAAATGATACGAAGAATCGAGAACAAGACCGAAGAATAAAGATAGAATCATGAAGACTAAAACATAGTTCGGAAAAAGAAAAGAAAAAGGAAAAAAAGGGTCAAGCAAGAGAAACAAAAGGTGAAAGAAGAAGAGTCTAAACCAACCAGCTCAGAAACGGTAACATCAACCGTGACCGCGGAAGCCTCCGGTCCCAGCTCTGCTACCGCCGATGCCGCTGTGGAGATATCGACGATCTCGTCAATCTCCTTAGCGACGCATCGGTACTGCACGTCGAGGCTCTGGTGGATAACCTCCGCTTTTGCCACCATCTCGAATCCAAAAGATCCCCCAGTTCCCCGATGCCAATCGAATCCCCTCGACAAGGACCGACCAAAAATCTCCTCAAAATCCGACCTTCAAGAAATCTAGCTCGAAGAACAGCAGCAGAATTCCGTTTCCTCTTCCTCTTAGGGTTTCTGATTTCCTTCTCAATTTGGGCTTCTTTCGATCTTTTTGCTGCTCAAATTTAATTTCTCGTAATCTAAGCAGTCGAGCTCCCTTCCGAGCGGTTTTTATATGACGCCCTCGGGTGACCGGGCGGTGCGAGAACAGCTACGGGCACGTGCGGGTTTAGAGCGCTTCTCCTCGTCCGAAACGGACACGTAGCGACCTGCCCAACTGGCAGGCGCGTTGTGTGTGGGAAGCGTCGGAAACGAGCTCATCTCGGTCAAATACTCCGCGGGGGTAGCCGGCCGTTGGATTTCGTCGATACGTCTGTCAACGAGGACCACGTGGAATCGTTGCCGTTGGATCGACAGGATGCGGTTGATAAACTGGGATCTCTAGGGACCTAATCGGTATTAAGCATAGGATCCGGCATAGTTTCGGGATAACAATGGTTGGAGCGCGTTCACACGCTAACTGCGTAAGAAGATTCTTTGGCCCCACGCTGACGAAAACGCCCTTGTCATCAGAGTTCATATCCTTGTTATTCTCGTTAACAAAAAGAAATATTTGTGCTGCATGTTATATATAATTAGTTTGGCAGTGAGTAAACAGCAAAATGAGCAGCCTGTTTTATGTTTTGATGAATGAGATATACTCCTTTAATTAAAAAAATATGATATGTTAACATGTTCCTGTAAAATCGAGCTTCTGTCAAGAATGTCGATATTGGATCGATGCAATAAAAAGAGTTTACAAGCGAGAGGCTTCGTGAGTGAGTTAGCTAGCTGATCTTCCACTATGTACATGAGAAACACAGAGATGCTAGCTAACAACTTGATCTTGCACAAAATAAAAGTCGATAGTAATATATTTCATACAGGAGTAGAATACTGGATTGGCGCAGGGGTAAGTAGCACTGATATTATCATAATAAATGATAGGTATAAGGGTGGAGGCAATATGAAGCTCCTTGAGCAGATTCATGATCTAATTGAGTTCATTAGCAATAGTGACGTTGACACGATATTCAGCTTCAGTTGTAGACCAAGCAATTATCTTTTGCTTCTTGGAACTCCAACTTATTAGATTAACATCAAGGAAAATAAGATACCCTGATGTAAAAGTTCTATCATCAACATTATATGCTCAATCAACATCAGCAAAAGCATGAAGATTAAGGGGAGAGTGTTTGCGAAGAAAGATGCTATGATCGATAGTCTCCTTAAGATATCGCAAAATACGTTTGACTGCAGCTCAATGCAGAGTAGACAGTTGATGCATGAATTGCGATAATTTATTGATTGTGAATGAGACATCTGGACGGGTAAGAGCTAGATACTATAAAGAATAAACTATTTGTTAGTACTGAGTAGGGTCTTAGTAAGACTACCATCACATAACTTGAGTGATTCATTAGTGGATAAGGGAGTGGTAACCACTTCCATGTCCTGCATATTTGTTTTAGATAACAAATCTTAAATATATTTTGTCTATGAGGGAAAGAGTTCAAAAGATGTAAATGTTGCTTCCACGCTGAGAAAGGAGCTTAAATCGCCATGATCTTCGAGAGAGAATCGATCTGCCAATTGCTTGATAAATGTTTGATTCTCTATATGGTTATCACCTGTGATAATAATGTCATCCATATGAACTAGAAGATAGATGGTGCCTCCATGTTGTTGGTGTAGAAATAGTGAGACATCAGACTTGAAATTGATAATGGCAATAAAGGACAAGAATATGCCAAGTTCAATATACCAGGCTTGTGGGGCCTAACGAAGTCTATAAATAGCTTTTTGGAGTTTACTTACATGTTGTGGATACTAAGGATGTATAAAGCCATGAGGTTACTCCATAAAGACGTCTTCAGTAAGGGTCCCCTGTAAAAAGTCATCGTTAACATCTAATTGTCATAAGCATCAGCTTTTGGAGACCGCCAACTCAAGATAAGGCAGATTGTGGTAGGTTTGACAATAAGACTAAATGTCTCTATGAAGTCAACACCAGGTCTTTAATAAAATCCTGTGACCATAAGACGTGCTTTATATCGAGCAAGAGTAATCGAGCCATTGAGGTTCCGCTTAATTTGAAAAACCCACTTACACCAAATGATGTTTTGTGTGGGATGAAGAGGAATAAGGGTCCATGTAGAGTTATGAAGGAGAGCATCATATTCCTCACAAATTGTTTTACGCCAATATGAGGATTTTTGGGCTTAAGTAAATGATTTTGGTTCAATAGTTTCAGGCAAAGGTTTTGTACTAGTATGTGCTAGTTACAGGTGTCATGCAAGCCTATCACGTGAGTGATGACACATGTGACACACTACGCGATCTTTTTGTTTATGATTAATATTGACATATTATCATATTATATTATCTGTTATATATATATTGTGATGTCCTTGGTACTGTGTAATGAGAATCAGATCGTGATGAGATTATGATAATGAGATCGATTCACCTTTAAACATAGATCCTAAATAATCTCAATCATAGGTTACTCGAGAGGGACATCGAGATAACCAGACAGACTGGTATACTATATACCCATCCAATGATGGAGGCAGCTGATCTCATAGCCACTTGTGTGGAGACACTAAGGATATAGTACATGTGCTCATTAGAGAATGAGTTCACTGATTGATCCACTTATAAATGTTGTATGGTTGATGATACTAAATGTCAGATGATAATTTCACAGTCTCAGTTGTGTATCTGGTCCTTTGACTTGAGACAGCAAGGATGTCTTGTATGAGTACTCCTTTCTTTGACGCCAGACTTACAGGTTCGAAAAGTTCTAAATCTGGTACAGTTGATTATTGGGATTAATAGCCAACCTTACGAAGGTAATTGAGTGTCAATAGAGGATCATCCACTCTCGGTATCACGAGAGGAATATCCCATATGTGCTTGCTCAGACAAATCCTTAGCCAGGGTCATTCGGATTGAGAGAGAAAGAGTTTTCCGGTAGAATCTGATTAGAGCAAGATAAACTGATATCGTATATGACCTGACAGTACCATATCCAATATACAATCTCTGGGATATTAGTTAGATGAGGGACTATAAATACACGTGTTGAATTTCAGATTTTGATGAAATCAATTGATGAGTTATTGATCTAACAGGATTGTTAGAATTGATTGATGTAAGATTAATTACGACAGAATGATTATTATAATCAAAACTGGCCAAGGTCAACTCCATGCATCGGGTCGATGGGGTTGGGAACTCGCCAAGAGTGCTCAAGTGCTCGTCGAGGGTATTAGGAGTTTGCTAGGATGGCGCAAGGGAGTTCGCTAGAAGAAGACCAAGACTTGCTGAAAGATTGTCGGGGGTAGCCTAAAAGCTTACCGAGAGTTATGATGGTCTTATAATAGATGTTTGGCAATTATGATTATATTTAATTAATTCATAATTAGCATCGTGGAGGACTAACTATGATAGGAGCAAGGAGTTACAACCACATGATAGGCCAAGATCAAGCTTGGGCATCGGGCTGAGTTCGGACGATGCAATAGGATCTCGCCGAAGTTCGCTAGGAGATTTGTCGAAGAGATCGGGAAGCTCACTGGGAACACGTCGGGAGATTACTAGAAGAAGATCGAAAGACTCACCGCAAGAATGCCGAAGGCTGCCAGATTGGCGGGAGTTAGGCTTTGATTATCTTGATTAGTCATTAAGTGTTGTAATCATTGAGTCATAATTAGGGTTTGAGTCCAAATTGAGTTAGATTTGGAAGGAATCCAAATCAACTCAATAAGGTAATCGGGTCTACTATTGGGGTTTGATTGAGCTCAAGTTGAGATCAATTTGGTTGACCAGAGGGTTAGTCAACATTAGGTTCAAGTCAGAATTCGAAAAGTGGAGGAAACCACTTTGCAGAAATTTCAGAGGGTAAACCACCGGTGAGCGACGGGTATACCGCCGTCGCCCAGGCTTTCGGGCGGTTGATGGCAGTTGAACCGCCCAAGTTGGGCGATTGAACCGTCTGTACCTAGGAATCTGGGTACTTCGGGCAGTTGACCCACCCAGGGCTAGCGGATAAACCGCCCGTACCTTGGTGTTCGAGCGGCTAAGCCACCCAGGTCAGCGGGTAAACCACCCGTATCTGATTTTTTCGGGTATGTTGACAATTTCTGAAGCCACTTAGGGTCTATAAATACCCCAAGTATTCTTGCATTCACAACAACTCTTTTTGGGTAATTAAATTATGTGAGAAAGAAATTGTGTGTGATTTGTAAGAAAAAAGAAAAGGGAAGGGAGAGAGATTAGAGTTAGAAATTTTCTCAAGTCTCCCTTGTAAGCAAGTGTAAGGGTTTGATCTTCACCGAAAAACGATTGGTAGTGGACACCGGTGTGCCTCAAGAAGGAGGACTTGGGAGTGGACATAGGCCTTCGGCGCCGTACCACTATAAAAATTATGAGTGGTTCTTTGCTTTCATTGCTTACATATTTCTTGTATTGAAGCTTCCGATTTATCTCAACTCTTAGAAAGCAAAGTTTTTCACGATAAGTTCCTTCAAACATTGCTTATCTTTCCGATTTGATTATTAACTTAGCAACTTTTCTTTGTTCACTCAATCATTTTACTAAGAACGAAAAGCTTTGGTTTCCCTTTCTTGGCTTAATCGGAAAGATTTCATTTAGAAAGAAAATTTACACTTGCACTAATTCACTCGCCCCCCCTCTTAGCGCCAATTGATCCTAACAATAAGGTACTTACTTTTTGGATTAACACCCACTTGAGTAAATGACTTATTTTGGCATGATGAGGGACATTCCATCTCACGTCCTCCCATGTTCAATGGGATGGATTACACATATTGGAAAACACGGATGCGCATTTTTCTCATCTCATTGGACTTTGATTTATGGAATATAGTTGAGAATGGATTTGAAAAATCTTCCAAACCAATGAATGAGTTAAATGATTTGGAAAGGAAGATTTTTTCTTTAAATGCAAATGCTATGAATATCTTGTTTTATGCACTTGATAAGAATGAGTTTAATCGTGTTTCCGTTTGTGAATCGACTGTCGATATTTGGCACACACTAGAAATCACACACGAGGGGACTAGTAGAGTAAAAGAATCAAAGATAAATATTCTAGTTTATAATTATGAGTTGTTTCGAATGAAATCAAGTGAGTCTATTGGAGACATGTACACCCGTTTCACGAATGTCGTCAATGGACTAAAATCAGTTGGAAAATATTTTTCAAATTTTGAACTTGTGAGTAAGATTTTACGATCATTGTCTAAAAATTAGGATCATAAAGTAACCGCTATTCAATAGGCCAAAGATTTAAATAACCTACCTCTTGAAGAACTGATGTGCTCTCTTATGTCTTATGAACTAAATTGTAAAGCTCATGATGAGCTTGATGAACCCCTTCCAAGAACAAGAAGGATGTAGCACTTCGAACAACAAATGACTCCTCAAGTAAAACCTCGAGTGATGAAGACCATGACATTACAGTTTTATCAAAAAAATTTATAAAATTTATAAAAAGGAACATAAACTATAAAAATAAAAAGGAACCAAAGAAAGACAACATCATTTGCTATAAATGTAAAAAATAGAAACATTTCAAAAGTGAATGTCCCCAACTGAAAAAGAAACCGGTGCTAAAGAAGAAAGCACTCTCGGCCACTTGGGATGATTCAAGTTCCTCGGAGGATGAAGACCAATCCAAAGAAGAGGTGGCTAACTATGCCTTAATGGTATTTAAAGATAAGGTTAGTGAGTCTTTAGATATTTTATTTTTAGAATTATCAAGCATGTTTCATGATTTATTCAATGAGTTTAGAAAACTTAGCAAGTCGTTTAAACTACTTAAAGTTGATCATGATTTATTAGTTAAAAGACTTGACGAAATATATGACTCAGCATCACATAAATCGTGTTCTAAATGTGATATGCTAGATAATGTTAAAGAAGAGAATTGCATATTTAAAATAACACTAGAGAAATTTGAGATAGAGAATAAATTACTAAATATGATCCTTACCAATAAGGGTCATATGAATAATGGACATGACAAAGGCTTTATTGGAAATATTCAACAAAAGCCAACTATCTTTGTAAGAAGACCTACATTGAATGTGCCACTAAGAATTAAGTGTAACCTTTGTGACAAATTAGAACATAAGGCAAACAAATACCTTTTTAGAAAATGTAGTCAACATCATCTTGTATGAGTTTCAAAGAAAACTCTATACAATAAAAATCAATTAGAAAAGGAAGATAAAAATCTTTTGGAAGGACCCAATATAAAATGGGTACCTAAATCAAATATATCTTTCTGATAAGTTTGCTTCAAAATTAAAGCTAGAGCCCCGAATAATGTTTTAAATGTCAAGATATATAACTTGAGATCCAACATTCTTTCAAGCTCGCTAGCCTAAATATTAACAAGATTAATTGTTAATACTAAAAATAAATTTTTATTATGATTAATATTAATGATACATGATCCTTGCATACTATAATTAGAACAAAGAAATATTAGTTATCTTGAATAAAAGTCATATGTACGAAAGGGAGATTTTGATGATAATTAAAAATCATGGATGAGGATTGAAAATCATTGATTTGGATTAAATGCTTTAATATTGACTAAGGTTGTTGAATGATTATTTTAAATATTAAATTGATCAAAATGCCATGATGATTGAATGCTTATGTTGAATGTTAGAGTATAGAAAATATATATGCTTCATTTTTAAGTATTTTAAAAATGAGTTTGTGAACTCCTTACACTGTGCATAAAGAGTTAGACTCATTTAAATATTAAAATTGAGAAAGGTTGAATTTTAATTGAAGATGTTTTATGAAACCATGATTTAATGATGTATAGTGATTATGCTTAATGAGTTTATATTTCAAAATTAGGCATGATGATCTTTGTGATTTATAGCTTATTGATCTTTGCCATAAAGAAAGCTCTTTTTCAATTTTAAATGAGGATACATGTTTTCATTTGACTTAAAAGACAAAGGCATGCTTGTATGAAATAAAGGGAATACATTTTTACTTGAAACTTTCTTTAAAATCTTTCAAAAATAGATTAATGAATTGATTATGTTATCTTTTATGAATCTCACAAACTATGAAAGTGATTTTGATGATATGATGATTTAAACTTAGATAAGTTATTATCATGATTTTTGTCAAGTTTAGAAAATGAAACTTGAAATCTTTACATAAACACTTTGATTATGAAAAATCTTTGTTGGATGAGGAGAGATTTGCCAAAATTAAAATTATGAATTTTAAATACATGAGATTTTACATGATTGGATTTCTATTTTACTTGAAATTTTGAATATGTAAGATTTCTTGATTACTTATTTACAAACAATAAGGAGGGATAAATTTATTTTAAAACTCATGAATGACATAACTTATCACCAAAATTAGTATTTCTTAAATTTGTGATAAGTTAAAAATTGAAAGAGATTTGTAGTATCATGAATATTCCCTTAATTTCTTGACTTGACTTATACGTTATGGGAATCACGTTATTGATTTTCTCTTTTTTATAAAAAAGAGATTTATGATCTTGACAATTATAAGTTGGAATTTTTTATCAAGATCGTTCTTCCATTTTATTAAAAAAAGAAAATATATCTAAATGAATTATATATCTTAGGATTTATCCTAAATAAATTAAGATTATTTAATCTCCTAAGAATCATTTTCATTATTTATAATAAAGGGGAGAAAAGAAATCATTAGCATTTAGAGAGACTGATAAGTCTATTAATTTTATCTTGAATCTCTTGAAAATGATTTTGCTGATTTTGATTATTAGAAATTGAATGAGTTCTTTACCTATATCATGATTTTGATTCCTTTGAATTATAACTTAAAATCTTTAATAAATCAATTCTCTTATGTTTTTTGTATTATTTGAAAGGAGATTTTTGCATAAATCATGATCTTGACAATAATAAAAAGTGAGAAATAAAATTATCAATATGATTAGAAGCAAATTGGATATGATAACATTGAATGAGAATAATTTTGCTTAGAAGAAAATTTAGAATATTAAATTTTAAATACATGCGAAATGCATAACTTAAATTTTTGCTTACTATTTTCCTTTGGATTTCTTGGACTTTATAAATTGGACTTCTTATCAAAATTTGCATGCAAAATCAATTATTTTCTTGATTTGCAACATTGCTTCAAATTTATATAAGACAAATTAAATTACATGGGTAGCCCTTGATTTTTTGGATTTCGGAATAAAATTTACATCTATAAAATTGAACATTTTTATGATGTGATGTTTCTCTCTTTTCTTCCTTGTTTCTACCTTCTTGTTTACAAAAAGGGAAGAAAATATAAATGAAAGATGATCTACAAAAACACATGATTTGTTATTTGTGTTAGAAAATCACATAATTTAAATGCATGAGTGGCTCTTAATTCTTCTTGGATTTCATAAATTTTTTAGCTCACTTTTGAAATCACTCTAGTTAAAATAAACATAAGAAGGGGATTCAGATTTTTGTGATGAAATAGTTTTAAAGATTATTCTTGTTTCATGAATCTTGATGAATATTTACAAAGGGAAATATATAATATAAACTTCTATGATGCTTGATATGAGTCTTTGACATTTAATCTTTGATGAATTAATTGATGTGCTACTCTTGATTGAAATGAATTGCATGAGTAGATATTAATTCTTGAGTTTTAACATTTACATCTAAAAGATTGAGCCTTATTTTTGTGATACAATGTCTCTTACCCTCCCTTGTTTCTTATTTATTATTCAAAGAAAGGGAAGAAAATTCTTTCATAGGAAAATTATCAAGGGGGAGTAAAACTTGTTTGCTTGCATGATGTAAATTGCTAGCTTGAATATTACAAAGGAAGCAAAATTTGCTAGCTTACACTTCTCAAAATAGAAGAAAGAACCCACTAGCTTTATTTGCTACGTTTTCTTGAAATTGATATAAGATGGATTTGTTGAGCTCATATTCGAAAATTTTAAAATCTTATATCTACAAGATTGATATTAAGAGTTAAAAATGCAAAATCATGAAAATATAAAAATTGATAATCTAGATTTCATGATATTAAGCCTTTTGTGATAATATTTTTGAAAATATTCTTCATGTTTTTATCTTATTGTTTACAAAAATCAAATGGAGAGAAAATTTGCACGATGTTACCTTACAAATTTATTTTCTACCCTTACTTGAAATTACATGAAATGTTTTTAAATGATGTTTGGATCCTTGAGTAGCTCCTAAATTCTTGAATCTTCTTTAATATCTTGGATCCATGAGCTTATTTTCAAAATTCATCTCTACAAATTGAAAGCTATACATAATGATGTTTTATAACTCCTCCCTTAGTTTATTTCCTTCTTGTTCACAAGAGAAAGAAAATTCTTTATGACTCATTTTAGAGTTAAAATTCTAAGCCCTATATTTCACCTTTTTGTTGATGACAAAGGGGGAGAAATATACATTGATGACACATGATATTAATGATATACATTGATATAGATATAGATTGATATATCTTGGATATAGATGCTTAATTCCTTTTTACTCATGATTTGATGAACAAATTTATGTTGAAATTTACATAAAATATTAATTACTAGAATTTAAGAGTGTGTGCTTCTTTTAAATTTAAGTGGCATGGATTTAGGGGGAGTTAGGATTAACTATTATCATCAATTGATTATCATCATAAAAAAGAGGGAGATTGTTGAATCTCGAATTTTGATGATGAAATCAATTGATGGGTTATTGATCTAACAAGATTGTTAGAATTAATTGATGTATGATTAATTATGACAGAATAATTATTACAATCAAGATTGGCCAAGGTCAAGTCCATGCATCGGATCGATGCGGTTGGGAACTCGCTAGGAGTGCATCGGGAGCTCGCCGAGGGTATCGAGAGTTTGCTAGGATGGTGCAAGGGAGTTCGCTAGAAGAAGACCGAGACTTGCCGGAAGATTATCGGGGGTAGCCGAAAAGCTTGCCAGGAGTTATGATGGTTTTGTAATGAATGTTTAGCAATTATGATTGTATTTAATTAAGTTATAATTAGCATCATATAGGACTAACTATGTATGAGTTCCAATAATTATTACACGGGACCACATACATCACTATGTATGAGTTCCAATAACTTGGTGGCTTTCTCTCCAATTCCACTAAAAGGAGAGTTGGTTATCTTCCCACGAAGGCAAGGTTCGCAAGTTGCATATGACTCATAGTCAAATAGATCTAAATATCCATCTGTCAACAACTTTTGAATCCTTCCCTCATGTATATGACTTAGCCTATAATGCCATAGGTTTACATTATTCATCTCATCTCTTTTCCTCTTAGACATATTTATATTTATGATGTGTACAGAAGTGTCTAACATATATAAGCCATTTACAAGAGTCCCTCTAGTGATGATTTCATCATCCATAATTATTGAACAACTATTGTTCTCCAAAACTAATTTATATCCATTAATTGTCAAACAAGAGATGGATATAATATTTTTGATAATAGAGAGTACAAAATAGCATGCATCTAATGCAATGATAGCTCCACCAAGCATATGTAGGGTGACCTCCCCAATGGCAACTACAACAACTCTTACTTCATTGCCCATCTTTAGGTCTATCTTGCCTCTGGCTAGTCTCCTAGGTCTTGCCAGAACTTACAACGAATTGCATATGTGATAAGCACTCCCAATATCCACCCATGTGTTATCATGAAAATATGACAAGTGAAGACTGATCATAAATATACCTGAAGCTTCTCTAAGCTTCTGTTTCGCCTTCTTTACAAGGTAGTCCTTACAGTTCGTCTTCCAATGTCCATCTTGGCCATAATTGAAGCATTGTCCTTTGTCCTTTCCTGGGTATTTCTTGGCAACCTTTACCTTACTCGGTCTTTCTTTGTCCTTGCCCTTCTTAAGGGTCTTGCTGGTCTTCTTTTCATTTTGGTCTCACCAATATAGAGAACTGGCTTCTCCTTCTTGATAGCACTCTCAGCTTCCCTCAAAATATTGAGGAGCTCAAGGAGAGTCACCTCAAACTTGCTCATGTTAAAATTCATGATGAAGTGAGAAAATGAATCTGATAGGGACTGAAGTATAAGATCAACCATAGGTTATCCTCTAGGACTATTCCTAGACCTGTGAGTTTCTCGATCCACTCTATCATCTTTAGGACATGGTTCTTAACCGATGTCCCTTTTGTCATCCTGGCTTGGAAGAGTTTCTTAGATATCTCATATATTTGAGTTCTTCTCTGTTTCTCAAATAGCTAGCGGAGATGAAGAAGGATAGAATCTACAACCATGCTCTCATGTTGCCTTTGTAATTCAGGAGTCATGGAGGCCAACATGTAACATTTTGCCAATGTGGAATCATCTATATACTTCACATAGCGAGCGATCTCATCCTCGCTTGCCTATTCTTTCGGTGTGGGCACAATCGTGTTAAGGACATATATAATTTTATCTTTTGTGAGAACAATTCTCAAATTATGGAACATTTGGACTAATGAGGCGGTTGACATCAAGTATGCCACATAGGAGTTTTGCAAGCGACAAAAAAGATATAGCGTAAATAAATAATATACAGACTTTGCATAAAATACTAATTAAGATATGGACTTTTATCTTAATGTACTCCCACTATTTTCCTAGCGAATCACGTGACACCCTCGACATGTGAGACGAAAGTCTCTGGCAGACTCCTAGTGGGGGTCGGGATCTAATTGGCATCTTAGTGCAACCTCGAGAGACTTGACCAATTACACTAAGCCCAAAAGGTAGGCAACTCTTGCCAATCACAACTCCTTGTGATTCCTGTCACGTTCGGCCTCCGAATCATCATGGTCTCGATGGACTCGACCAACCATGATATTTAGTTAAGTCATCACCATCATTACAAGATGAGTCTGATTTGATGATATGCCCTCGAGAGACTCGACCAAGCATACCATGTCCTCAGGTCACCGGTGACATCTCTATGTCTTAGGCAAGAACTCGATCACACAGATAGGTGAGCCTCAAGGGACTCGACCAACTCAACCTATGTCGTAATTCAATTTCTTCGTATAACGATAGAAGGCCACGTGGGTCAATCTTATTACCTCATGCTTACCAACTTAATATTAACGTGAGAGGGGTTTTTGTTTCGTATCGACCTAATATGTTGTGTCACACACATACATATTTAATATGTATCTACATCATATACAAATTTATATATATACATATATCTAGTAGGTGTATAACACATCATATATGCAAGCCACATCAGATGATCATGAGCCGTCACCTAATATGATTAAGCCCGAGCTAATGGGCCTAATCACTCACAATAGGATCTATGTGTGTATTGGCGCATCTCCATGCCTTGTGATTGTTGATCTCGTCATCATCGGTTCAATCGAATCGTCGCATCACCATGCGTCGTGATCTCGCGCCACGGCATCATGGGTCCCGCTGTCACCTCCACACTCCCGTTATGCCTTTCCATGTAATTACAAATAATCACAAGCACGTAGGCCCGACAATAAACGAGAAAACAGAGGCTCGCAGTTCCCAATACTAATAATAACAATAATAATAATCATAATTACACACATCACAACACAAGGCTCATGATCATCCATCTACATCATACATCACATCATATATAGGATTACTAGATATATATAATAATTAATTAAATTATTTAATTAATTAATTTTCTGAAAATCAAGACAAGCTCAGAATTTCCAGAACTATCAAGGGTATTTTTATAATTCTGGATAAGAGGACAGTCCTCAAAATTTCTAAAATTATTGAGGGTATTTTCAGAATTATGTACATGAGGACAGTCCTCGAATTTTCAGAATTATTGAGGGTGTTTTCGGTATTTTGGATGAGAGGACAGTTCTCGAAATTTTTAGAAATATTGAGGGCATTTAAGGAATTATGTATAAAAGGGACAGAGCTAAAATTTCTCAAATTCTGAGGGGCATAATCATCTTTTTCTCAAAAGATGCAATAGCCCTCCTTCACCCTCACTGCGCCGCCGTCGTTGCCCCTGCGTAGGCAGCGGCTGCCCTTTGCGGTCGGCAGCCCCCCTGCTAAGGGGCGGCACACCCTAGGACCAGTGCTACCGCCCCTACGGGCGGCAACCCCTTGTGGGCTGGCCGCTGCCGGCTGGCCCTTGCAGGCTGGCAGTTGGCGGCCGCCCCTATGGGCTGGCCACAATCGGCCGTGCCCGCGGGTGGCCGCCACTTATGTGCTGCTGCCCCTGCGGGCGGTCGCCCCTTGCAGTTAGCCAGGCCGTGGCCAGCCACCTCTGCATGCAGACAACATGCATGTGGCCGCCCCTCCCCCGCAGGCAGCACCTACTTTCGCTGTCAATCGTTGTAACAAGCACGTATAACAGTTCTACATGATTCAATCTCATTACACGCAGTTTAAAACCAATTTTTCGTACGAAAACCTTGGCTCTGATACCATTGTTAGGAAACCTCAGCGGGTGCATCACATGCGCAGCGAAAATCAAAATAAAAAAATTAGTTTCCCACGCAGATCAAATCATCGTGCAAAATATTAGGGTCACGAGAAAAATTATAAAAACAAAAAAACTACGATGTGTGAGAGATTGATTTTACCTAGGGAGATCGTATATCCCTGTATTCCAGATTCGGATGGAGAAGATGAAGGAGGTCAAGCGTCCTCCTCTCTAGCGGTATCCACACGATGGATCTCTGCAGCAAAACTCCTCCAATCTGATCTTGCAACTCTTGCTCAGAGGGAGGGAGGAGAATAGGAGGTGGTGGCTAAAGCTGCAGCCCATCAACCATGAGTCGCCCCTCCTATTTATAGAGAGCCACCAAAACCCTAGGGCTCCTTCCTTAGTGGGTATTGGATCTCTATCCAATAACCCACTAACCTTGCATTATTGGATCTCTATCCAATAATCTCCTTAGGCCTATAATTGGGCCTTAATCAAGAAGCGCATCAACATAGCGTCTTATCTAATGAGAATAGGGGCTAATTGGATCTTCATCCAATCCTCTATTCGCTGAAGCATCCACCATATGTGTGTGACCCTCTAGGCCCGATACCGAGCTGGTCGTGAGTCAGTCCCATTAGAACTCCTTCTGATATAGTGAATTATTATCCTCATAATAATTCACTCGACTCATCGACTATGGACGTACTAGGCCATTATGCCATAGTCCCCAGACGATATAGGGGGGATCAAATCCATCGGACCTGTCTGTCCACAGTTACCATGTATTTATAATCTCTTATCCAAATAATATCCCAGAGATCGTATATTGGACATGGTACTATCAGGTCATATACGGAATCAGTTTGTCTTGCTCTAATCAGATTCTATCGGAGAACTCCTTCTGTCTCAATCCGAATGACCCTGGACAGAGATTTATGTGAGCAAGCACATATGAGATTTTTCTCTCGTGATACCGAGAGTGGATAATCCTATATTGATACTCAATTGCCTTCGTGAGGTTGGCTACCAATCCCGATAACTAGCTGTACCAGATCTCGAGCTTTCCAAACTTTTAAGTCTGGCGTTAAAGAAAAGAGTACTCATACAAGGCATCCTTTTTGTCTCAAGTGTTGGGAAACCTCAACGGGTGTATCACATGTGCAGCAGAAATCAAAACAAAAATCGATTTTCCTTGCAGATCAAATCGTCATGCAAAAGATTGGAGTCGTGAGAAAAATCATAAAAACTGAAAAATCGTGATGTGTGAGAGATTGATTTTACCTAGGGAGATCGCATATCCCTATATTCCAAATCCGGATGGAGAAGATGAAGGAGGCCGAGCGTCATCCGCTCTTGCGGTATTCACACGATGAATCTCTGCAGCGAAACTCCTCCAATCATATCTTGCAACTCTTGCTCAAATGGAGGGAGGAGAATAAGAGGTGGTGACTAAAACTGCAGCCTATTAACCATGAGTCTCCCCTCCTATTTATAGAGAGCCACCAAAATCCTAGGGCTCCTTCGTTAGTGGTAATGGATCTTCATCCAATAACCCACTAACCTTGCATTATTGGATCTCTATCCAATAATCTCTTTAGGCCTATAATTGGACCTTAATCAAGGAGCCTCTCAACATAGGGTCTCATCTAATGAGAATAGGGGCTAATTGGATTTTCATCCAATCCTCTATTCACTGAAGCATCCACCATATGTGTGTGACCCTCTAGGCCCGATACCGAGCTGGCCGTGAGTCACTCCCATCAGAACTCCTTCTGATATAGTGAATTATTATCCCCATAATAATTCACTTGACTCATCGACTATGGACGTATTAGAACACTACGCCATCGTCACGGTACAGGGGGATCAAATCCATCGGATATGTCTGTCCATAGTTACCATGTATCTATAATCCCTCATCCAAATAATATCCTTGAGATCGTATATTAGACATGGTACTGTCAGGTCACATACTGAATCAGTTTGTCTTGCTCTAATCGGATTCTACAGGAGAACTCCTTCTCTCTCAATCTGAATGACCCTGGCCAGAGATTTATCTAAGTAAGCACATATGAGATATTCCTCTCATGATACCGAGAGTGGATAATCCTCTATTGACACTCAATTACCTTCGTAAGGTTAGCTACCAATCCCGATAACCAGTTATACCAGATCTGAAACTTTCCAAACCTATAAGTCTGGATTCAAAGAAAGGAGTACTCATACAAGACATCCTTGGTGTCTCAAGTCTAAGGACGAGATACATAACTGAGACTATGGAATTGTTGTTTGATATCATGTATCATTAACCATAAAATATTCCATAAGTGGATCAATCAGTAAACTCATTCTCCAATGAGCACCTGTACTATATCCTTAGTGTCTCCACACAAGTGGCTATGAGACCAGCCGCCTCCATCATATGGACGGGTATATAGTACACCGATCTATCCGGTTATCTCAATATCTCTCTTGAGTAACCTATAACCGGGATTATTTAGGATTTATGTTTAAAAGTGAATCGATCTCATTATCATAATCTCATCATGATCCGATTCCCATTGCATAGAACCAAAAACATCACAATATATATATAACAAATAATATAGTATGAGAATATGCTAATATTAATTATAAACAAAAAGATCACATAGCGTGCCACACTTGCTATCACTCATGTGATTGGCTTGCAGGGTACCTGTAACCAGCACAAAGAAGATCAGTAGTGGACGCTGGTGTGGAGGAGGACTCAGAAGTGGACATAGGCCGGTTAGTGCTGAACCACTATAATTGTAAGTGTTCTTACTTCTTTGATTTACTGCTTACAATTGTCGAGTTCTTAATTGATTTCAAAACACCAATAGACACTTTTGATTTTTATTTTTGTTTTGAAATTAAGGCTTTGAAATCAAGCACTTCATTTACGACATTGTCTATCTCCTTATTCGGATTTGCTTATTCTTTTAAGTCATCTTTAAGCAAGAAGCTTAGCACTTCTCTATAATATTCACTTGCTTAACTTAAATAAAAAGCTTCAGATTTTCCATCTTACTTCAAGTGAAAAGTTTTTATTTAAAATATTAATTTATTCTTGCACTAATTCACCCCCCTCTAGTGCCAGTATATCCTAACAATTGATATCAGAGCCACATTTTTCTCATTTGGTTTAACACCTAAGAGAAATGACTCTTTTCGACATTAACGAGGGTCAATGCATCATAAGTCCTTCTATGTTTAATGGGACATACTATACATCTTGAAAAATATGAATGCATATCTTTTTTATTTCGATAGATCTTGATTTGTGGTGTATTGTTAAAAAAGGTTTTAAGAAGTCATCCAATCCAACAAATGAATAGAATGATTATGAAAAACAAATATTTTCATTGAATGTAAAGGCTATTAATGCCTTATATTGTGCACTTGATAAAAATGAATTTGATCGGGTTTCTTATTTTAATTTGGCTTTCGATATATGACATACATTAGAAATGACATATGAAAGCACAACTAATTTAAATGAATCATTAAATAAAAATACTTCTAAAAATAAATTTGAAGAATACCTTTCAAAGAACAAGAAGGAATTTGAATTGAGAATATATGACTCCTTAAATGAAATCTCTAGTGATGAGGACTTTGAACCCTTGACAAATGAATCGGATAAATTAATGAACATGAACCTTATAAATGATCTAAAGATGGACAAAAACTCTTGCTATAAATGCAAGAAGCCGAGGAATCCCAAAGATAAAATGCACAACCAAGAAGTGGAGAACTTCGCTCTTATGACCATCGACGATGAGGTTAGTGATTCATTAAGCATTTCTTTTTTGAAATTATTAAACATGTTCAATGATTTGTTTGATGAGTTTAAAAAACTTTACAAATCTTTTAAGTTGCTTAAAAATGAACATGATTTGTTAGTTGGGAAAGTTAATGAAATGCATGAGTTATTAGCAGAATATAATCCTAGTTCTAAATATGAAATGCTAGACAACATTAAAGAAGAAAATATCATGCTTAAGTTAACATTAGAAAATTTTAAAATTAGGAACAAATCCTGAAATATGATCTTGCCAATAAGGGTCATATTAATTAAAGAAATGGCACAGGCTTTGTTGGAAACATTCAACAAAAGACAACCATATTTGTTAAAGGACCTACCTTAAATTTGTCACTAAAAATAAAATATAATTTTTATGGTAGATTAAGACATAAAGCTAATAAATATTTATTTAAAAATTATAGTCCTTACAAGTTAGTTTGGATTCCTAAGGGAACAACAAACTACCAAGAACCATTAGATATGAAAGACAAAGTTCTTTATATAGGTCCTAGTGTAAAATGGGTACCAAAATCTTTCTTATAAATTTATCTCTTAACAAAGCTAGAAGCACTAAACAATGTTTTAGATGCTCAATACATATTACTTGAGATCTAACAATCTTTCAAGCTCACTAGCCTAAGTAAATAACAAGAAAATTATTGAAATTAAAATTATTGACAATGAATCTTTTAATGGTTCATCATTATATAATTAATATTGATGATGCATAGCTAGAGCATACAAGTATGAAAATGAATTAGAACTAAAGAACCTTATTTATTAAAAAATATGTTAAAATTTACATGAATAAGATTATGATAATAATTGAATAATAGGTTCAAGATCATTAGCTTGGATGTTCGTTTAAATGTAAAGATTATTGTTAAATGATTCAAATATTGACAAAGTCTAAGGAATGATTGATTTAAATGTTACATTGGCTATGATTGAATGATAAAATTTTAACATAGAATAATATAGAAAAGAGAGAGAAAAATCATGATTGATTGTCTTTGTTTATAAATATTTTATTGCAATGATCTTGATAAAATTTTGTTTTTGATTTTAAATGACTTTACATTCCTGAAATAAATTTTAAAAGAAGGACAATTATTTTTGAAAATATTTTTATCCTATTAATCCTTCAACAAGAGATAAAATAATACTATTATTATTGAATTTCTTAAACTACAAAAATAGATTAGAGAAATTTAGCTATTAAAAAAATAATCTAGGATGCTTTCATTGAATTTTTTGAAAAATGATTTTTTATGATGATTTTGGATAAGTTTTCAAATGATTTTATTTTAAAAAGAGACTGATGAATCTATCCAACATTATTGACATTTTGATGATTTTATTATGATCTTGACAAGTTGAAAAAATTATAATTTGAAATCTTTATATAAAATTCATTCAAAGAAAGTCATATAAATGAATCATAATTAGTCTCTTCAGATCTATAACTTGAAAATCTTCCTATGAACCATATTTTTGAAAACTTAAAATTTCATATATATATATCAAGATCTTCTACTTTTTCCTCCTTGAAGTTAATTCATGATCTTGATATTTATAATTTGAGATGAAGACTCTTCTTTGTTCTCTTAAGTTTCTATTTTATCATCTAAGAGAAGATTTATTAAATTAAATTATGTCTTTAATATTCATGAATGTCTTTTGATATCAATATCTATCTTGACAAGATTTATTTTAAAACTCATGAATGACATAACTTATCACCAAAATTAGTATTTCTTAAATTTGTGATAAGTTGCAAATTGAAAAAGATTTTTTGTATTATCATGATTATTTCCTTAATTTCTTGACTTAACTTTTACATTATAGGAACCACGTTATTGATCTCTATAATTTTCTCTTTTTAATAAAAATGAGATTTATGATCTTGACAATTATAAGTTAAAACTTTTTTTATCAAGATCATTCTTCCATTTTATTAAAAAAAAGGGAATCTATCTAAATGCATTAAGGTTATTTAATCTCCTAATACTCATGTTCACTATTTACAAAAAAAAGGAGGAAGAAACTTATTAAATGAAATCATGTCTTTTGATATTCAAAATTTTGATTTTATCTTTAATGACATGATCTCCTTGTACTTTTTGGCGTAATTTGAATATGAAGGTTAAACCATCATATTTCGTGATAATGACCAAAAAAGAAAAATAAAATTACCAATATGATTAGGAGAAAATTGGATATAATAACATTGAATGAGGAACAAGTGCTTAGAAGAAAATTAGAACTTTCTAAATGTATACAAAATATTGGATTTATAATTTGACCTTAATCTACTATCATGTTTTACTTTGGAATTCTTGATGATTATTATCAAAATCTACATGAGATATAATTGCTTGATTTGCTACCTTATTTGAAATTTGCATAAGATGAATTAAATTGTATGGGTAGCTCTTGATTTTTTTCTTAGATTTCGAAATTCATATCTATAAAATTGAGTATTTTTGTGATATGGTATTTTTCACTTCTCTACCTTGATTCTACCTTCTTGTTCACACAAAGGGGAGAATGAAAATAACTAGCATTTCAAGAGACCAATAAGTCTATTAATTTTATTTTAAATCTCTTGAAAGTGTTTTTGAGGATTTTGAAATTGAATGAGTTCTTTACCTATATCATAATTTTGATTCCTCGAAATTATAACTTGAAATCTTTTATGAATCAAAATCTTGACAACTTGAGATTTCTTATGCATGAATCAAGAGATTTTATTTGTTTCTCATGTGATTTATCTCTTGATATTCAAAATTTATCTTCATGAATTATATATCTCATCACCATGTTAATTTTTCTTGATATATTTCATGTGATGATTTAAAAATAATGTAATCATAAAAGTTTTGTACTATTGTAACCATCTCTTCTTTTTGACAATAATAAAGGGGAAGCAAAACTAGCTAGCTTGTTATTTAAAAACAGAAGCAAGAAGTGCTATCTTGTAAATCTCAAGAGAAGCAAAAGTTTTGCTTAACCTCACATTCTCAAATAATAATAATAATAATAATAACATGCTAAGAATAGTAACACTTGCCAACTTGTTAGTTTGCAAGATTGCTAGCTTGAACATTGCAAAGGAAGCAAAAATTTGCTAGCTTGCACTTCTCAAAAGAGAAGAAAGAATTCACTAGCTTGCATGTTCTAAAGTGATGAAAAATTTGCTAAATTGTTAAGCTTTTATATATCAAAAACTTACTAATTGCACTCTCCTTTTTATTAATAACAAAGGGGGAGAAAATATGATGATGAGAAATCATGTATGATGATAATGCATATTAATTTTTGAAAATATACATGATGATTTGAAATAATAATCATGATTTTATTATAATGATATGATGATGTGATTAAATAGTTTCAACTTGGATTTTTGAGCTCATCTTAATATTCTTTTTGAAATTTATTAAGAGCTCTTCTAAATGAAGTTTTACAAAAACTCATGTGCCTTAAAATTCTTAGCCATATATTTTATCTTTTTGTTAATGACAAAGGGGGAGAAATATACAATGATGACACATGACATTGAGAAATATACATTGATGACACATGATACTAATCATATACTTTGATATCTTGGATATCTTTTTGAAACTCATGATTTAATGACTTGATGCAAATTTGTGTTAAAATTTACATAGAATGTTTGATTACTTGAATTTAAGAGTGTGTGATTCTCTTAAATTTCAGTGACATGGATTTAGGGGGGAGTTAGGATTAACTCCTGTCATCATAAAAAAGGGGGAGATTATTGAATCTCAGATTTTGATGATGAAATCAATTGACGAGTTATTGATCTAACATGGGTTGTTAGAAGTTGATTGATACATGATTAACTACGATAGAGAGAATATGATAATTAGGATTGGCCAAAGTCAAGTCCATGCATTGCGTCGAGGTTCAGATGATACAGTTGGGAACTCGCCAGGAGTGCATTGGGAGCTCACTGAGAGTATCGGGAGCTTGCTAGGATGGCGCAAGGGAGTTCGCCAGAAGAAGACCGAGACTTATCGGAAGATTATCGAGGGTAGTCGAAAAGCTTGTTGGGAGTTGAAAAGGTCTTGAAGTGGATGCATTTGACAATTATGATTGTAATTAATTAAGTCATAGTTAGCATCGTGCAAGTTAATCACGATAGTGAAAAGGAATTATAGATCAGACATGAACCCAAGATCAAGCTTAGGCATTGGGCTAAGGATTGGACGATACGGAGGGAGCTCGTAGGGAGTTCGCTAGGAGATTCACCAAAGGGATTGGAAAGCTTGCTAGAAACACGCCGGGAAATCGTCGGAGCAAGGCCGTGATACTTGCCGCAATAGAATCCGGAGGTTGTCGGATTGCAGGAGTGAGGTAATAAAGCTTGGTGGTCATGTTTGATTGTAATATTTAAGTCATAGGTTAAGATTGAGTCATAGACAAGTGTTATTTAGAAGGAATCCAAATCAACTCAAAGATGCCACTGAGTCCACTATTGGGGTTTGATTGAGCTCAGGTTGAGCTCAATTAGTTAACTAGAGGATTTGTCAACTGATGGTTCAAATCAGGATTGGAAAAGTGAAGGGAATCACTTTTCCGGGATTCCCGACGGTTGAATCGCCGGTGGGCGACGGTTCAACTGACCATACCCAGGATTCCGGGCAGCTGTCAGTGGTTGAATCGCCCAGGCTGGGTGGCTGAACCGCTTGTACCCAAGAATCTGGGCAAATTTTGGTGGGTAAACCACCTAGGTCGGCGGGTGAGCCGCTCGTACTCGGATTTTCCGGGTATGTTTGAATTTTGGCTCCAAAATTCTGAAGCTATTTGGAGCTATAAATGTCCCAAGTTTCTTGTATTTGGGGGATAAAATTATATTAAATACTTATGTGGATTGTAAGAAAAAAAAAGGGGGTAAGAGAGTGATCAAAGAGTTGTCATCTTGTCTCCCTTGTAAGCTCAAGTGTAAGGGTTTGGTCTTTACCCAAAGAAGATCAGTAGTGAACGTTGGTGTGCCTCAAGGAGGACTCGGAAGTGGATGTAGGTCGGTTAGTGTCGAACCACTATAATTGTTATGCTGACAATTGTCGGGTTCTTAATTAATTTCAAAACACCAATAGACGCTTCCGATTTTTATTTACGTTTTGAAATTAAGGCTTGAAAATCAAGCACTTCACTTTACGACATTGTCTATTTCCTTATTTGGATTTGCTTGTTCTTTTAAGTCATCTTTAAGTAAGAAGCTTAGCACTTTTATATAAGATTCACTTGCTTAACTTAAACGAAAAGCTTCAAATTTTCTATCTTGCTTCAAGCGAAAAGTTTTTATTTAAAACGTTAATTTACTCTTGCACTAATTCAACCCCACAACCACCCCCCGTCCCTCTTAGTACCAATTGATCGTAACACATAGAATATTATCGAGTGTGAAAGAAGTGGTATGTGATTTAAGCGTTGTGGAACCAATATGTGTAATAGGAATGCCTTTACCATAACCGTTGATGATGTCTTCATTTTCACTATAGTTGTTGTGAATCGACAGGTTCTGGAGATCAGAAGTGATATGATGAGAGACACCAAAGTCCATAATCCAATTTGATTGACTATTAGTCAGAGTAGTCATGATATTTGCCTAAGGCCAACTTGATAGAGTAAGAAGTCAAGGTCGAGATCGACAGACTTTTGCAGAGTAGCCAACTTTATCACACAACTGATAGATGACTTTATCACACAACTGATAGATGACTTGCTACTAAGGTGCAAGAGTAGGACGTTGTGGCTGAAAGAGACCAACTCGAGGATGGTTGAAGTATGAAGGATGTGGAAGAGGGAAGGATTGATTGGTGCCCATAGAGTCGGGAGATAATTTGGCCACACCTTTGTGAGTGTTCCTTTTGGATTTTTGATTGAACTGAGTAGTGATGGGTGGTCCTGACAACCTGTCCTCATGCTTTAGATATGCCTCATAGTTAGTCAGCTTGTAATAAAGTTCTTCGAATGAGATTGGAGAATCATGGGCCCGAATTGCCGCTACCAGTTCCTTGAATTCTTTGCCTAGTCCATTAATAGTGTGGATGAGGACTTTCTCATCACTAATGAAATGACCTACCAAAGTCAGGTCATTGATAATAGTTTTGATATGTTATAGATAGTCAGCGACAATACTTACCTCTTATTTTATTTTTATTAGATTGGAGAGGAGCCTGAGCTTGTGAGTACGTGAGCGATTCGCTAAGATAGTTTATAATTTGTCCGAAGCTTCCGTAGTAGTAGCACAGGATGATATGAGTGGAGCTATGGATCCAGCAATAGAGGCTTGAATTGCTTAGAGAATAAGGTGATCTTGGCATAACCATAGTTTGTGGGTTGAATTTGACACTAAATTGAGTTCTCTTGGAATGTGGACCATTGGTGGTGGCAACTGAGGGAACTATCAATATAACCTAGTAAATCATAGCCAAATAAGATATTAGAAAACTGCATACACTAGGATGCGTAGTTGTCATCTTTAGATAACTTAGAGGATGAAGGAGACAACATTGATGGAAATAAATCCTATATACAAAGAAGCATTAGGATTTTTTGCAAGGAAAAGAGTTGGAGCGTAAAAGATAAATGAGGAAGACATTTGGGAGAAAAGATATTATTAAGCCAGACTGTCAGAGTTGGCCAAACCACCAAGGATTCCGTTTGAGGTGAAATCAATAGAAGGAGAACTCACATACTAGTAGGCATACTAAGGAAAATGTTAAGAGACATTGTTGTAGCAGTGAGTGTCCGAAAAGTAGTTGCTGTCACAATGGCAAGTGGAGTGGCAGTGATGAGTCACTAGAGAGAAAAGAAAACCTTAAACCGTGATGCACCGAGAGGAAGAGTGCCAGTGCAAAGATGCCTTTGTCTGCTGGTTGCTGCCTATTGTAGGTGTAGCAGTTCAGAAGATGGAAGTCGCAGAAGAGTACTTGGGATGAAGGTGTCCAACCATTGACGACACTGATCTACATTGTTGTAATGCCAAGGCTCCTACGAAGAAGACGTTGCCACCCCCGAGGTGCAAAGAAGATTGTCAAGAGGAGGGACTACCCACTATGCTTGGGTGGACTTGTTGTATTGTAACCCTTCTGCTGCAAACTGGTAGACGACAGTAACCCCCTACTGGTGTTCTTGTGGGAGACTAAGAGGGTGAGGAGAGTATAAGCTTACTCGGAAGGAGTCATGCTACGAAGTTTACTTGGAAGTGCCACAGGGAGACAAATGGAGAAAGAGCTCTGCTGCAGCACAGAGTATTACAGGCTTTGTTTGGATCCACATAAAAGAGCTTGTCATGGCAGAGAGAAGTTGATGTCAGGAATGTTGGAAATAAGAAGAAGTAATGAAAATGCCCAATTGATTCATTGATCCATTGTCAATTTATACAGGTGAAATAGGAGGATTTTCCTCAACTAACTACGTGATTTCCTCAACTGATGAACGAGAGAATCTCGTTCGGTTATGGAAATTTGTTACAGCTAACATGCCCCCGCAAGATCGAGCTCCTGTCAAGGACGCCGATCTTGGATCGATGGAAGAAAAACAGTTTACGTGCTAGAGACTTCGTGAGGGAGTCGGCCAGTTGGTCAGCTGTGTGGACATGAGAGACACGGAGCTGCTTGCGAGCTACTTGATCCCGAACAAAGTGAAAGTCGATAGCAACGTGCTTCATGCGGGAGTGAAAGACTGGATTTGCACAAAGATAAGTGGCCCCGATGTTATCACAGTAAATAACAGGTATAGAAGCAGAATGAATTTGAAGTTCCTGAAGTAAGTGGCTAATCCAATTGAGTTCAGCAGCAGCGGCAGCAACAGCCCGATATTCAGCCTCGGTAGTAGATCTGGCAACCGTCTTTTGCTTTTTAGAGCTCCAGCTTATCGGATTAGCACCAAGGAATACAATATACCCAGATGTAGAGGTTCTATCATCAACGTTACCGGCCCAATCCGCATCCGCAAAGGCATGAAGTTGAGAGGGAGAATTCTTGCGAAGAAAAATGCCATGATCAATAGTCCCTTTCAGATAACGCAAAATGCGTTTGACAGCAGTCCAGTGCAAAGTAGATGGTTGATGCATAAATTGAGATAATTTATTAACCGGAAAGGAGACATCGGGACGAGTGAGTGCTAGATATTGTAAGGAGCCAACTACCTGTCGATATAGAGTAGGATCTGTGACAGGACTACCATCATAGAGATGCAGCGATGTACTTGGAGATAGAGGAGTGGAGACTACGTTAGCGTCTTGCATGTTTGTCTTCAACAGTAAATCATGAATATACTTTCGTTGTGAAAGAAAAAGACCAGAAGATGTAAATGTAGCCTCAACACCGAGAAAGTAATGCAAGGTACCAAGATCTTTGAGGGAGAAGCGGTCTGCCAATTGCGTAATAAATGCCTGAACCTCCGTTGAGTTATCACCAGTGATAATAATATCATCCACATAGACGAGGAGATAGATGGTGCTCCCACGATGTTGGCGTAGAAATAAGGAAACATCAGACTTAGAGTTGATAAATCCAATGGAAGATAAGTAGAGACCAAGTTCAGTATACCATGCTCGTGGAGCCTGACGAAGTCCATAGATGGCCTTTTGTAGTTTACAAACATGTCCCGGATATTGAGGATGTATAAAGCCTGGAGGTTGTTCCATAAAAACATCTTCAGTGAGGGTTCCTTGTAAAAAGGCATTGTTAACATCTAACTGACGTAAGCACCAGCCTTTTGATATTGCCAGACTTAGAAGAAGCCGAATGGTAGTAGGTTTGACAACAGGACTAAATGTCTCAGTGAAGTCAATGCCAGGTCGTTGATGAAATCCTTTGGCCACAAGACGTGCCTTATAGCGAGCAATAGAACCATCAGGATTCCACTTAATTCAAAAAACCCATTTGCACCCGATAATATTTTGTGTGGAGAGAGGAGTGAGAGTCCAAGTAGCATTGTGAAGAAGGGCATCATACTCCTCACACATGGCTTTACACCAATGAGGACATTTCTGAGCCTGAGAGAATGAAGTAGGTTCAACAGAGTCGAGAGAGGGTTCGGTGCTAACATGCAAATCTAGAACTCGACGTGGTTTAAAGATACCACACTTGGAACGAGTTTGCATAGGATGCCGAGAAGTGACAGTAGGGCTAGGAGGTAAGGGTTGTGGGTCAGTGCTGGTGGAGGCAGAGGAAGGGACGATAGAAGTACCTTGGTGTGGTGAAGACAAAGACACGGGGGTGGGAGGAGCCGAAGGAGAGGGAAAAGAGGGAAACTGCGGAACAGAAGTAACTAGAGAGTTTGGATCTAAGGAAGACAAAATGGAGGAGGAAGATTGTTCATTGCGATCTAATGGAACTACCGATTGTCGATGATCTCGAAAGGGAAAGACGGTCTCCACAAAAGTAACATGTCTGGAGACAAAGACTTTAGCAGAGTGAGGGTCATAACATCGATAGGTGTTATGTTCAAGAGAGTACCCTATGAAAACACAAGGTCGAGATCGAGGTTGCATTTTATTAGAATTGTAGGGACGTAACCATGGATAACATAGACAACCAAAAACCTTTAAGGTTTGGATGTTAGGGTGTTTTTGAAATAACTTTTCAAATGGTGAATGATATTGTAGGAGAGGAGTAGGCAAACGATTAATAAGATAAACAGCAGTTTGAAAAGCGACAGACCAAAAGATAGAAGGCATGGAAGCCTGATGGAGCAATGTAAGACCAGTCTCAACAATATGACGATGCTTACGCTCAGCAGAGCCAACCAGTTGAGGGGTATATGGTGGGGACTTAAGATGTTGAATACCAGAGGTAGCTAGATAAGACGCAAGAGCTTGATATTCACCGCCACCATCAGAATAGACAGTTTTAATAGTAGTTTGAAAATAATTCTCGACCAAGTTCTTGAATTTAGAGAAGACAACAGCAACCTCAGATTTTTGACAAAGAGGATATAACCATGTGTACTTTGTAAAATAGTCTACAAAGACAACATAGAATCTGAACTTGTCAAAAGAGACAACTGATGCAGGGCCCCAGACATCAGTATAAATAACCTCAAACGGTTTAGAGCAAGAAATAGAAGATGTACCAAATGGTAACTGATGACTCTTATTACTAAGACAAGCATCACAGTAAGTAATAGTAGAACCAGATTTAGAAACAGGAATAGAGTAGCGAGAAAGTAACTTTTGTTGAATAGGGATTGAGGGGTGACCAAGACGTTGATGCCACATATCGATTGGAGCAGCGGTGGAGGCGTTAGCAGTAGGCTGAGTGAGATATAAGGTAGACGGCCATTCATATATGTTGTCTTTATTCGGACCGCGAACCAACGATGCTCCCGTGCTCAAGTCCTTGACAAGAAAATAATCAGGAAAGAATTCAATAGAAGCATTGTTTTGTTGGCAGAACTGAGAGACAGAGATGAGATTTCTTTTAATATGGGGTGCACACAAAACATTATCGAGTGTAAAAGAAGTGGCATTTGAAGTAAGCTTTGTTGTACCGAAATGAGTAATAGGAATTCTGTTACCATCACCGATGATAATATCTTCAGTTCCGCCATAGTTGTTGTGGAGCGATAGGTTCTGGAGATCAGAAGTAATATGGTGGGAAGCACCAGAGTCCACAATCCAGTTAGATTGATTGTCAGAGGGAGTCATCATGACATTTGCCCGAGGCCAAGTCGACGGAGATGAAAGACGAGGTCGAGACCGACAAACCTTTGCCGAGTGGCCGACTTTATCACATAATTGGCAGACAACTTGTTGCTGAAGCATGGAAGGAGGACAACGCGGTTGAACGGCAGCGTTGAAGTGCGGAGAATGGAGAGGCGGCGGTGATGGAGAGGGACCCGTAGAAGTGGGAAAAAAATTGGTCACACCTTTTGAAGCATTCTTACGGTATTTATGATTTTGCCGATTGGACTTCTGATTGAACTGAGCCGTGATAGGAGGTCCTGGCAATGAATCTGACAGTCTATTAGCACGTTTTAGGTAAGCTTCATAATCTGTGAGCTTGTCATAGAGTTCTTCAAAGCAAACCGGAGAGTCACGTGCTCGAAGTGCAGCTACTAGTTCTTTGAACTCGGGACTCAATCCATTAAGCGTGTGGACAAGAACTTCTTCATCAGTCAGGGAATGACCTATCAAAGCTAGGTCACCAATAATCATTTTGATATGTTGTAAGTAATCGGCAATAGTACTTCCCTCCTGCTTAAGGCTCATAAGGCTGGATAGGAGTCCAAGCATGCGAGTCCGGGAGCGATTCGCGAAGGTAGTTTGTAACTTGGTCCAAGCTTCCGCAGCAGTGACACAAGAGGACACAAGCGGAGCAATGGATTCTGCAACAGAAGCTTGAATTGCTTGGAGTATTAGCCGATCTTGGCGCAACCAAAGTTTGTGCGCAGAATTCGATACTAGGTCGGGTTCTCCTGGAACATGTATCATCGCTGGTGGACAACTAAGAGAGCCATCAATGTAACCCAATAAATCATAACCAAATAAAAGGTTTGAGAATTGGGCTCGCCAGGACGCATAATTACCACCCTTGGATAATTTAAATGGAATCAAGGAGGCGGCATTAATTGAGGTGAGTCCTGAATGCGGAGAAAGATTGCCAACAGAAAAAAGCGTTGGAGTATCGGAGGTAGAGAACGAAGACATCGAGGAACCAATACTAGGTCAAAGGGAAACCAAGAGAGAAAGGTAGTAATCTCCCCGAGAAAACAATTGCAAAAATCGTTAGAAGATAGAGGAAGAGCGAGGGTAGGAAGCCGATTTTTGAATAATATGACGAAAGCGTCCAAGAGATTGATGGTAAAAGAAATAAGGAATGAGAGGTAAGAAGACTCTACCGTTGTCCTGATACGATGAATAGCAATGTTCGGGTGCAGCAATCATACTGGAACCAGCCCATCCGAATATGACACAGTGAGTGCAGCCACTGTTAAAATAGATCACGGGAGCATTCGCGAGCGCTGCGTTTGCAGGGCCGGAGACCGCTGGTGCCAATGTGCCGGATCGTTGGCGAGGCTGGAGACTGGGGAGGCGGCCGAGATTTCGCTGCTCCGGCGAAAGAAAGGATGTCAAGGTTGCGCCAACAGTATCAGCTCTTGTTGGGAGATCGGTGTTGATCTCGTTGGTTCCGTCAGTAGATGAGGCAGATGTCGCAACAGTAGATGGACTGGAGTCGACGATAAAATCTGCACGCGATCGGAAGCGGTGGAAATTTACTGTCGTTTGACAGCAATAAGAGAGTTTGCTTTAAGCAAGCTGCTCTGATACCATGTTGGAAATAAGAAGAAGTAATGAAAATGCCCAATTGATTCATTGATCCATTGTCAATTTATACAGGTAAAATAGGAGGATTTTCCTCAACTAACTACGTGATTTCCTCAACTGATGAACGAGAGAATCTCGTTCGGTTATGGAAATTTGTTACAGCTAACAAGGAAGGATGTCGACGTATAGGCTCTAGAGGTCGTTGATGAGAGGCGCACTACTGAAAGGGGTACTGGGAGAGTACAGTTCCATCCCAATCAAAGCAGAAGTAGAGAGGTGTCGAGGCTTTTAATGGTGCTGCAGCTTTAATATGCAGCGGTGAGACGTGCTTCATTCATAGAGACTATTGTTGCAGCAACTGCACTACGTTAGGAAGGAAGAACTCGTTCGCACGTCAAGTTTGATATAAATATAGGTAAGGAACAAAAGGATGCTTTTTATTTATTGATGTAACATTTATTTATAAGATTTTTCTTAACTGATGAATAAGATCTTCTTGTTTGGTTACAAATCTATTCAGCTAACATAGTTCACCAATTGGAAGCTCTCCTAAAGTAGTCGAAAAATAGGGCAACAGAGACAGTGATCAAAAAGCAACGACAGCAAGCAAGAGAAGATAAGCAGCTCATGATCAATGGATGGTAGCCGTCGGAGAAGAAGATGCATATCTACTGGGGAAAGACTTATCGCTGATGTGGAGGAGTATGGAGAAGGCAAATGGCAGTGACTCGATGGTGATCAATGAGTGCATCCCGTCATTCTTGTCTTCGGCTCCTATCGAGGCAAGGAAGGGATTCACATATGGCACAGGTTTCTTGTCATGAAACGACAGGTTGGAGGTTTGGGAAGATCCAACTAAGAGAAGAAGGTAGGGTTGTGTTCAATAACGCAAACTCTTGGAGCTAGAAGAAGCAGCCAAGCTCTTGAAGCAAGAATAATCCTCTGAAGCATGAGCTCTCCTTGTAATGAATTGCATGTTCCTATCGAGGTACTGCTTTACCATCTTCTTAGGTTGTGTTGATGATTCCGGAGATAACTTCAACAGTAATGAATGAAGGTTTGTTGCGGCACTGCATTGCTGGTGGAAGGTTGTAGCTTTGAGAGATGAGAAGCTTAAGAGGCATTCACAAGTGCTCGATGTGTTCACCGCGAGGGGCGGTTGCTGGAGGGTCCGGAGGAGAGAAGACAGCAAGAACAAATGCATATGAATGGGCTTTATGGCAACATTGGGCCGAGGAGCAGCTACCGATGTAGAGATGGCATCAGAATCACTACTGCTGCTACTGCTTATGAAAGGGGTAGCAGCCTAGGTGGTGTTTCTGAAGGAAACAAATGCGGAGGATTTACTTCCCTCTTGTAGTTGCACCCACTTGTTCTTCAAAGCTTTACTTCCCTCTGGTAGTTGCACCAAATCATATGTATGGTTCTTCTATAGAGAATCCATCTCCTCCTGCATAGCAATAAACCACTTCTTTTTCTGCTCACTTTCAGTTGCTTCCTGGTAACTCTCTGGTTCATCTACACCAGTAAGCATCACATACTCATTTCTGGAAGGTTGACATGGTCTAGAAGATCTTATTAACTGAGGTTCTGTAGGAACTTGCTCTCTTTCGTCTTCTTGTTCAACATATCCTATAGGTAGATCAACATCTGGCTCTGCACCATCTTCTTGCACATTGATATAACCCTAGAAGGAGCTTTATAGATTTTGATCCTTGAGTGAGATAAACCCTTGGAATGCTCTAGGGGTTCCTCTCTCCTAGACTCGGCACAAGGCTGAATTAAAATTGTAGATTGCTTAATAAAAAGATGTGGAGGCTACATACTTATATAGGTCTCCAGACCCTAGCCCTAGGGGGTGCTTGCCTAACTAAAATTATCCTTTTACCCCTTCTATAGCCTACCTGCTTAGAGGGAACAGGTGGCGGCTAGGTTAGCTCTATAGTGGACCTAAGCAGGGGGAAACCCTAGCCTACCAACCCAGTAAGGGGGGCGGCGGCCACTAAGTCCTATGGACTAATCTAAACCCTAGCCATACTCCTTTATAAGATAGGAGTGGCTTTATCATAATCTAGTAGGGTTTTATTGACTACTTCTAGGGAGATTAGGACTCAACCCTGCTGGAGTCCTATCAAACCCGCCCTCTTAAAATCAGCCTTGTCTTCAAGGCTGAAGTTCTATGAACTCAAGGAACCGGGTCTTCAGCTCCTCATTAGCTTGGGTGTCAGTTGGAAGAACTTAAGCTGAGTCGTCATCTTTAAATTTCCATTTGAGGTGAGATACTTGGAGGATCAACTATAATTTTAATCTGGTGCATGGATCTGATCTCTAGGTTAGGGCCCCAATGTGATCCCCAATTTTGTAAGGCCCAAAGAAATAAGGAGACCATTTTCTTGAGGCTTGAATTTCATGCTGGTGGAGCTGGAGATGAAGGGGGACTTGATCTTTCTCAGGAAACTTTCTTCTGCTCCGGTGTTTGTCAGGGGGAAGTTTCTTCCTCGCATAGGCTGCCACGTGATTGTTCTATAATAATAGTTATACCTTCTTTTGGAGTGAGGGCTGTCCTCTGATAAAATCTCTAGTGGTGTGAGCCTGATCTGAGTCTGAGGTGGGTAGGAGTGGTGATTTTTTAGGGCCCATTTTTACTTCTTCATGCTGTTGACCATCTTGCATGAGGATAGTGGACCCCCACTCTAGATGTGTTTGCTCTAATAATAAACACCTGGCCATGATTTGGTGTGGACGACATCGTGGTCGTGAGGGCTATAGTTTCATTCGGCCAAGGTGGTGCATCTTTCTTTATAATGAGAGAGATGATGTTCATGCTTCGTTGAGTCCTACGAATAATCCTTCCCCTTTTCTGATTTCACCACTGGAGGGGCTCAATTTTCTCGCGGTCTTGGGTCGTAGATCGGAGGTCATCATCAAGAAAGTCTTTAAGCATCATGGTCCGATCATGGGGAAAGTCATAGAAATCACCTGAGATCAGCAACCATGGTGAGTTCGATGGGATGTAACACTTTAGAAATAGCTTATCTCCAGAGAAAAGGATATAGGGATGCGTCATAGCGGGAAATAAGCATGGCCGAACAATATGTGTCTCTATCATCTCTTAGATGACCCTTTTATTTTCAACCTTCTGAGGTTGTAGGAAGCAATTTGGCCGAGCAACAACTGGTAGAAGTTTTGGCCTGTTCAGTATAGGGTGGTCGTACAGCTTCAGAGGAGGTAATCGGCTCAGTTTGGTGGAGACGCCTAAAATTTTAGCATGCTGTGAGAGAGGGTTCTTATCTTCTATCTCATGAAACCTTTTAATTTGAATTGGAAAATCATTGGATTTTTCTTTTGGTACCCCCTCCAAGTGTTGTGTTGTGGTTGTAGTCATTGGGCTCCCTCGTAGAATCACCTGTTTTCCTTTTCTGAAAATTTCATGGTTAGCTTTGAAAAATTCTAAAAAATATCTCCAATCGTGGACAACTAATCATTGCTAAGCACTATATCAAAACCATCAAGAGGGAGGAGGAAAAAATCCACAACTACATCTTGCTCCTGTAGGATCAGTTTTACCCGCGGGAACTTCTGGTTGCACTTCAGAATTTGGGCATTAGCTACCTTGACTTCAAACCCCTTTTAATCTTCTTTTTGGAATATTAAGTGGGTAGCAACCTTATTGCTCATGAAGTTGTGTGTGCTCCCGACGTCGATGAGGATGATGACGGACTGTTGCTCGCGAAACCCTTCGATCTTCAATGTTTGTAGGTTGGTGTAGCTGGCTAAGGTATGGACCGTGCGGGTGGCCAGTTGTGGTGTATCCTTCTCCTTGGGCTCGAGAGTCATATCTTCAAGTTTGGGTTCTTCAGTGGGCACAATCATCAACGGTGTCTCCTTTTTACATTTGTATTCTAGGCTCCATAGTTTATCACAACACCCACATAGGCCCTTTGTTGATCTATCATGAAGGTCTTCTCTTGTTAATTTCTGTGGCTGAGGGGGTCGGCTGACAGTAGGAGGAGGTGAAAGTTTTGGTGCCGCTGGTCGAGGAGCAACTCTAGTCTTCCGAGCTTCATATTTCGCAAAGGAGATGACTGCCTTAAGTGTGTATGGCTATCGCGCTTTAACTTCTTCCTAAATCTCCGGCTTCAAGCCCTCAATAAAAGGTCTAATATCTATTTTTTAGACCAATCATAAGTTTGATTAGATAACCTTTCAAACCTAGTTTGGTACTCTTGGATGGTGGAGGTTTGATGGATCATCGCTAGTTCTTCGCTAAGGTTATTTTTACAATTCAAATTTGCACCGCATTATGATCTTATTGGGCTTGGTGATCGGCCCAATCTAAACTCCTCAAAGAGAGCTGTAATTTAACATCCATATGCGTCTCAAGAGCCTCCAATTTGGCTTCGAATAAGTCCACCGATGTCATGACGTAAGAATCTCCAACTTATCAAATCAAACCGATTAAAGAGTGTAGCTGCAATCTTCAGGCTGAAGGCGCCAATGACAGCGATGTCATGGCAGTGGTGGTGAAGCCTCCAAGTGAAGGATGGTAGCCAAGGGTAGCATCAACGATGGAGGAAGAAAATGACAATAGTAACATTGGTTGCGGTCCTTCGGTGATGCTGTAATGTTGACATTGCAATGTCATCGAGGCTATGATTTTTTAGATGACTGATATTTGTCGGAAGATGGTAGCCAAGAGATCTGAGTTGGAAGGCAGCAACAATGGTGGAGGAAGAAGAGAGCAACAGCAATGTCGGCTGCGGTTGTGGTGCGACTTTATGGCTGTAGGTGTCGTCGGTTGCAGCAAGGGTGCGGCTACAATAGGAGGAAGACGAGGTAGCAATGTACACGGTTGTTGCGAAGGAGGGCAGCAGTGGTATGGAGTGAGAGATGGCTACTGTTATGTTTAATTTGTTGCTAGCTGCGATCAAGATAGTTGGCAGTAAACGACTGTTGCGGGTTGCGATGTAAACAGATTGCATTAAAAGATCGCTACTGGTAGCTTTTTGCCGCAAGGATCATTGTTGGCTGCGATCAAGGAGAATGGCAGCAAGAGGTCGCTGTTGGCAGCATTGGGTAGTGAAATATGTGTGCTGCGGTTGAAGAGACAAGGGAGATTGGGTGGTTGAAAGGTCGGTGGACAGAAGGCTTCGATTTTTTAGTTCGGTTTGTGGCTGTTTTGGGTACAATTTGGGGCTGCAATTTTGTGTAGTTTAGGTTATGAATTGGTATGGTTTTAGGGCTGTGATAGTAGTAGATGAAGGTTAGAAAAATAGATTTTAGATCTGGGATAGATGACAGCAAAGGTAGGTGTATCGGTAAGGAAAGTTGGCTAAAAAGGTAAATGGATCGATAAGGAAGTAGGCTGATTTGGGTGGCTGATTTGGGGGGCTGTTTGGATTTGGTTTAGGGTAATATTTGGAAGGTTTTTGATGAGGGTGGTAGGGTTTGCAGATGAGGAAAAGAGAGTCCAAAATCCCACAAAAAACAACACTCAAATCTGATAGAATTTGATGAAAACAAGTGCTGCGATGTGCTGTCCTGCTGAACCGATTTTTACGTCGGAGAAATGATGACTTCTCAATATAAATTCTAGAAGAAAATTTAAGGAAATTATACAGAAACCCTTGGTTTAGATATTCTCAATACCAGTAAAAACTTTGACAAAATTTTGGAGCATAACAGTAGGGAAATAGGGCAAAAGATGTAAGGTAGATTCGTTCGTTGTAAAATTCCAAAACTGCGTGATGGTGAAAGATCATACAAGAAAACCGGTTCCAGAAGGACTTTTCTCATGAAATCAAATCCAGATGAAAGCCAACTTGATCTTAAGAATTATGTAAAAATTTTGGCCAGAAAGGATGAACAAAAGTTTGGTTTCAAGTAGCAACAATCGATTGAAAATTTCTGCAGCGTTTGCCTTCGCAATGATAATAACGTTTGCGATGGTAAAAATTTACAGCAAGGAAACTTTGGAAAACTTCTTCCATGTATAATATGAAGGATCTTGCAGTGTTAAAGAGGCGTGGGTTATAAAAATATACCTGAATTCTATATGAAACGTAAGGGGCAGCGGTAGACTGATTTGATCTGCTACCGGGGTGGAAGGTGGAGGCGCATGTCATAGCAATTATGGGAATTGCTTGGGAAGGTGGAGGCGGCTGAGATGGCTATAGGGCAGCAGGAACGTGGATCTGATACCAGATGATAGAACTCCAGAAGGAGCTCTATAGATTTTGATCATTGAGGGGGATCAACCCTTGTAACACTATAGGGATTCCTCCCTCCTAGACTCGGCACAAGACTGAATTAAAATTGTAGATTGCTTAATAAAAAGAGATGGAGGCTACATGCTTATATAGGGCTCTAAACCCTAGCCCTAGGGGGTGCTTGCCTAACTAAAATTATCCTTTTGCCCCTTCTATAGTCTACCTGCCTTAAAGGGAACAGGTGGTGGCTAGGTTGGCTCTATAACCGACCTAAGAAGGGAAAAACCCTAGCCTACCGACCCAGTAAGGGGGGCGACGGCCACTAAGCCCTAAGGGCTAATCTAAACCCTAGCCATACTCCTTTATAAAATAAGAGTGGCTTTATTACAATATAGTTGGATTTTATTGACTACTTCTAGGGAGATTTGGACTCAACCCTGCTGGAGTCCTATCACATATCTCTCCCATTACCATGATATACTAAAGGAATAATTGGGTCACAATCTACAAATCTCTCTGTAGAAGTCTTAGCTAGTGCCTCCTTCTTAAAATCATCAATTGTTTGATCCTTGAAGAAGATAACATCTCTGCTTCTGAACATCTTCTACTTTTCTGGATCCCAAAGCCTGTAACCAAACTGATCATGTGAGTAACCAAGAAAAATACACTCTTTTGTCTTACCATCCAGCTTAGACCTCTTATTATTTGTAACATGTGCAAATGCACGACAACCAAACACTCTTAAATGCCTATATGAGACATCTTTCACTGACCATACATGCTCTACAATATCAGCATCTAGAGCTGTACATGGTGATAAATTGATTACATCAACTGCAGTCCTTAGAGCCTCATCCCAAAACCTTTTGGGTAGCTTGGCCTGTGAAAGCATACATCTAATCTTTTCCATGATGGTGCAGGTCATCCTCTCTGCAATTGCATTATGCTGAGGCATACCAGGAACTATCAACTCATGCTGGATGCCATGTGACCTACAATAATCATTAAACAATCCTATGTACTCACCACCATTATATGATCTTATGCATTTCAATTGCCTTTCTGTCTCCTTTTCAATTCTGGCATAAAACTCCTTGAAGATATTAATAACCTGATCTTTGGTCTTCAAAGCATAGGCCCAAACTTTCCTGAAAAAGTCATCTATAAAAGTAACAAAATAAAGTACACTATTGATACTAGGAACATTAACAGATCCACTAGGAATTTTTGGCCTCAAAGTACCACATACATTTGTATCGACACAGTCCAAGACATGTATTTTTCTAGATAAAGCAGGACTTATAAAGGAAACTCTATGTTGTTTACCAGCCAAACAATCAATATAAGGGTTCAAACGTGTACCTTTGAGGTCTAGCAATACCTCTCTCTTGGAAAGTTTTTGAGCCCCTTCTCGCTCATGTGTCCCAGTCGCCTATGTCATAACTCCATGCTGAAGTCTTTCTCTGTAGCATTCAATTGCTCACCACAAGCTTTAGCCTGTAATATGTATAATGTATGATATTTCCTCCCATTAGCTACAATAAAAGAACTCTTACTGAGCTTCTGCTGGTTATAGGTGCCTTGCAAGCCAATCACGTGAGTGATGGCACGTGTGACACGCTGTATGATCTTTTTGCTTATGATTAATATTTACATATTCTCACATTATCTGTTATATATATATATTGTGATGTCCTTGGTTCTATGCAATGAGAGTCGAATCGTGATGAGATCATGATAATGAGATCACGATAATGAGATAAATTCACCTTTAAACATAGATCCTAAATAATTCTGGTCATAGATTACTCGAGAGGGATATTGAGATAATCGGACAGATCAGTGTACTATATACCCGTCCATATGATGGTGGCGGTTGGTCTCATAGCCACTTGTGTGGAGACACTAAGGATATAGTACATGTGCTCATTGGAGAATAAGTTTATTGATTGATCCGCTTATAAAATATTGTATGATTAATGATACGTAATATTAGACAACGATTCCATAGTCCCAGTTGTGTATCTGGTCCTTAGACTTGAGACACAAAGATGTTTTGTATGAGTACTCCTTTCTGTGATGTTAGACTTACAGGTTTGGAAAGCTCTAGATCTGGTACAACTGGTTATCAGGATTGGTAGCCAACCTTACGAAAGCAAGTGAGTGTCAATAGAGGATCATCTACTCTCGATATCACGAGAGGAATATCTCATATGTGCTTGCTTAGACAAATCCATAGCAAGGGTCATTCGGATTAAGAGAGAAAGAGTTCCCTAGGAGAATCTGATTAGAGCGAGACTATGAAGGATTCTGTATGTGGTCTGACAGTACAATGTCCAATATATGGTCTCTGGGATATTAGTCAGATGAGGGATTATAGATACATGGTAACTATGGACAGACAAGTCCGATGGATTTGATCCCCCCTGTACCGTCTAGAGACTATGGCGTAGTGGCCTAGTACATCTATAGTCGATGAGTCGAGTGAATTATTATGGGGATAATAATTCATTATATCAGAAGGAGTTCTGATGGGAGTGACTCAAGGCCAGCTCGGTATCGGGCCTAGAGGGTCATACACATATGGTGGATGCTTCAGTGAATAGAGGATTGGATGGAGATCCAATTAGTCCCTGTTCTCATTAGATGAGACCCTAAGCTGATGAGCTCCTTGATTAAGGCCCAGTTAGAGGCCTAAGGAGATTATTGGATAGAGATCCAATAATGCAAGGTTAGTAGGTTATTGGATGAAGATCCAATACACACTAAGGCAAAGCCTTAGGGTTTTGGTGGTTCTCAATAATTGGAGGGGAGACTCATGATTGATAGGCTGCAGCTTTAGCCACCACCTCCTATTCTCCTCCCTCCCTCTGAACAAGAGTTGCAAGATCAGATTGGAGGCATTTTGTATAAAGATCCATTGTGTGGATACTGCTAGAGAGGAGGACACTTGACCTCCTTTATCTTCTCCATCTGGATCTAGAATACAGGGATATACGATCTCCCTAGGTAAAATTAATCTCTCAAACATCGTGGTTTTATCGGTTTTTGCATTTTTCTCATGACCCTAATCTTTTGAATGACGATTTGATCTGTGTGAAAAATTAGTTTTTGTTTTGATTTTCGCTGCACATGTGATGCACCCGCTGAGGTTTCCCAACAGTGGTATCAGAGCCAAGGTTTTCGTGTTGAAAAATTGGTTTTAAACTACGTGTGATGAGATTGAATCGCGTAGAACTGTTCTACACGCTTGTTGCAACAATTGGCAGCGAAAGTAGGCGTTGCCTGCGGGGGAGGGGTGGCCACATGCATGTTGTCTGCATGTAGAGGTGGCTGGCCACGACCAGACCCCCTATAGGGGTGGCCGGCCATGGCTTGGCTACTTGCAAGTGGCGGCCGCCCGCAGGGGCAGCAGCTCATAAGGGGCGGCCGTCCGCAGGGGCAACAGCCCGCAAAGGGCGGCCACTCGCGGGCACGACCAGCTACGGTCGGCCCGCAAGGGTTGCCTCTCGCGATCAGCCCTGTCGCCAACAAGGGCGACGATGCTGGTCGTAGGGGTGGTGGCGCTGGTCGCACGGGTGGCCGCCCCTTAGCAGGGCGGCTGCCGACCGCAAAGGGTAGCCGCCACCTGCGTAGGGGCAGCGGCGACGGTGGCGCAGTGGGGGTGAAGGAGGACTAGGGCATCTTTTTGAGAAAAAGATGGTTATGCCCCTTAGAATTTAAGAAATTCTAGCTCTATCCCCTTTATATAGAATTTCTTAAATGCCCTCAAAATTTTTAAAAATTTTGAGGACTGTCCTCTCATCCAGAATACTGAAAACATCCTCAATAATTTTAGAAATTTTGAGGACAGTCCTCATATACAAAATTTTGAAAATACCCTTGATAATTCTAAAAATTTCGAGCATATCCTGATTTCTAGAAAAATAATTAATTAAATAATTTAATTTATTATTATATATATCTAGTAATCCTACATATGATGTGATGTACATGTGATGTATGATGTGGATGGATGATCATGAGCCATGTGTTATAATGTGTGTAATTGTGATTATTATTATTATTATTATTGGGGCCTGCGAGCCTGTGTTTTTTTCGTTTATTGTTGGGCCTACGTGCCTATGATTATTTGTAATTACATGGAGAGGCGCAGCGGGAGCATGGAGGTTACAGCGGGACCCACGATGCTGTGGCAGGAGATCATGATGCATGGTGATGCGATGATCCGATGGATGACATGATCAACAATCACAGGGCATGGAGATGCGCTGATGCACACATGGATCCTATTGTGAGTGATTAGGCCCATTGGCTCGGGCTTAATCATATTAGGTGATGGTTTATGATCATCCGGTGTGGCTTACATATGTGAAGTGTTATACACCTACTAGATATATGTATATATATATATATATATGCATGCGATGTAGATATATATATTAAATATGTATGTGTGTGACACGACATATAAAAAAAAACCCTCCTAAGATAATATTTAAGTCGGTAAGCATGAGGCAATAAGATTAATCCACGTGGCCTTCCATCGTCTAAAGAAGAAATTGAATCATGACATAGGTTGAGTTGGTCGAGTCTCTCGAGGCTCACCTATCTACGTGATCGAGTTCTTACCTACGACATAGAGATGTCACCGGTGACCTAAAGATATGGTATGCTTGGTCGAGTCCCTCAAGGGCATATCATCAAATCAGACTCATCTTGTAACGATGGTAATGACTTAACTGAATATCATGGTTGGTCGAGTCCCTCGGGACCATGATGATTCGGAGGCCGAACGTGACGAGAATCACAAGGAGTTGTGATTGGCAAGAGTTGCCTACCTTTTGGGCTTAGTGTAATTGGTCGAGTCTCTCGTGGTTGCACTAAGACGCCAATTGGATCTCGATCCCCACTAGGAGTCTGTCAGAGACTTTCGTCTCACGTGTCGAGGGTATCGCGTGATTCGCTAAGAAAATAGTTGGAGTACATTAAGATAGAAGTCCATATCTTAATTAGTATTTTCTATAAAATCTGCATGTTATTTAATTTACGATATATCTTGCTTATCGCTTGCAAAACCCCTACATGGCATACTTGATGCCAACTGCCTCATTGGTCCAAAAGCTCCACAATTTGAGAATTGTTCTCACGAAAGAGAAAATCGTATATATCCTTAATACGATTGTGCCCACGCCGGAGGAAAGGAAAAGCGAGGATGAGATCACTCACTTTGTGAAGTATAAAGATAGTCCTAAAGGATAACCTATATATTGATCTTATATTTTAGTCCCTACTAGAATCCTTTTTATGGTTCATTATTAACTTTATATGAACAAGTTTAAGGTGACTCTACTTGAGCTCCTCGATATGTTGAGGGAAGCTAAGAGTACCATCAAGAAAGAGAAGTCAGTTCTCTATATTAGTGAGACCAATTGGAAAAGGAAGGCCAGTAAGACCCTTAAGAAGGGCGAGGGCAAAGAAAGACCAGGTAAGACAAAGGTTGCTAAGAAATACCCAGGAAAGAACAAAGGACAATGCTTCCACTATGGTCAAGATGGACATTAGAAGAGGAACTGCAAGGACTACCTTGCAGAGAAGGCAAGACAGAAGTTTAGAGAAGCTTTAGATATATTCATGATCAGTCTCCACTTGTCAGATTTTCATGATAACACATAGGTATTGGATACTTGGAGTGTTTATCATATCTACAATTCGTTGCAGGTTCTGGCAAAACCTAGGAGAATGGCTAGAGGCGAGATGGACCTCAAGATGGGCAATGGAGCAAGAGTTGCTGCAGTTGCTGTTGGAGAGGTTACCCTACATCTGCCTGGTGGAGCTATTATTACATTAGATGCATGCTATTTTGTTCCCTCTATTATCAAAAACATTATTTCTATCTCTTGTTTGACAATTAATGGAAATAAATTAGTTTTTAAGAATAATAATTTTTCAATAATTATAGATGATGAGATCATCACTAGAGGGACCCTTATAAATGGCTTATATGTGTTAGACACTTCTCCACATATCATGAATATAAATATGTCTAAGAAGAAAAAAGATGAGGTGAATAATGTATACATATGGCGTTATATGCTAGGTCATATACATGAGGGAAGGATTCAAAAGTTGCTGAAAGATGGATACTTAGATCCATTTGACTATAAGTCATATGCAACTTGCGAACCTTGCCTTCATGGAAAAATGACCAACTTTTCTTTAAGTGGAACTGGAGAGTGAAACTGGAGAGAGAGCCATTGAGTTATTGAAACTCATACAAAGTGATGTATGTGGTCCCATGTCGACTCAGGCTATAGGTGGTTACTTATACTTCATTACATTCACTGAGGATTTCTCTAGGTATGGATACGTGTACTTAATGAAGTATAAATCTAAGGCCTTCGAGAAATTCAGGGAATATAAGAATGAGATAGAGAACCAAATTGGAAAGAGTATTAAGACTCTTCGATCAGATTGAGGAGGAGAGTACTTGAGTATGGAGTTCATCCATTTCCTCAGGAATAATGGGATTCTATCCCAGTGGACACCTCCTTATACACCTCAGCTCAATGGTGTATCAGAAAGGAGGAATTGCATGCTGTTAGACATGGTGCAGTCCATGATAAGTTTCACTGACCTACCCGTTTCATTCTGGGGGTACCCACTAGAGACTGCAGCTTACCTTCTAAATAGAGTTCCATCATAGTCGGTAGTGTCTACACCATATGAGATATGGAAAAGAAAGAAGCCCGATCTTAAGATTGTTAAGATTTGGGGCTGTCCTGCCCATGTTAGAAGACACAACCCCGATAAGTTAGAATCAAGGATAGAATGGTGCACATTCGTGGGATACGCAAAGGAAACTTGTGGGTATTATTTCTATTATCCCGAGGATTGAAAGGTCTTTGTTGCCAAGAGAGCTGTGTTCGTTGAGAAGGAACACATTCTTGGTGGAAACAGTGGGAGTGAGATAGAATTGAGTGAGGTTGGAGAACTTAGCTCAAGCACCATTCTAGAGCCCGAGTCTGTTCAGGTACCTAACACACATGTTCCAACTTTACGCATGTCTAATAGAGTATCTCACCCTCCTGAAAGATATATGGGACATATCAGTGGAGATGACTCTTAAGATGTTGATCCTCAGACCTATGAGGAGGCTATTATGAGTATAGACTCGATTCTAAGATGGATTTCATGTACTCTAATAAGGTTTGGAACCTTGTGGATGCACCTGAGGGTATTGTACCCATCGGCTGCAAATGGATCTTCAAGAAAAAGATCGGAGTGGATGGAAAGGTAGAGACCCATAAAGCAAGGCTGGTAGCTAAACGATATCGTCAAAGACAAGGAGTTGACTATGATGAAACCTTTTCACCTGTAGCCATGCTTAAGTCCATTAGAATTATTTTGGCCATTGCTTCACACTATGACTGTGAGATCTGACATATGAATGTCAAAACAGCATTCCTCAATGGTAACCTCGAGGAAGAGGTATATATGATACAACCAGAGGGATTTGTATCCAAAGAGAGTCCAGATAAAGTGTGCAGGTTGCTTAGATCCATTTATGGATTGAAGCAAACTTCTCGAAGTTGGAACATAAGATTTGATGAGGTAATCAGATCTTATGACCTCGTTAAGAACGAAGATGAGCCTTGTGTGTACAAGAAGGTAAGTGAAAGCATAATCACCTTCTTGGTGCTATATGTGGATGAAATCGTAATCATTGGGAATGATGTAGGAATGCTCTCTACAATAAAGGTTTGGCTATCAAAAAACTTCTCCATGAAAGACTTAGGGGAAGCATCTTATATTTTGGGGATCCGGATCTATAGAGATAAATCCAAAAAGATGATTGGCTTGTCCTAGTCTAGGTACATAGACTCCATTGTCAAAAGGTTTGACATGGAAAATTTCAAGAGATGTCTCATACCGATGAGATATGGAATATCACTTTCTAGGAGTATGTCCCCAAAGACTCCCGAAGAAAGGGCATAATGAATAAGATACCTTATGCCTCAGCAATAGGTTCTATCATATATGCGATGCTATGTACTAAGCCTAATATACCACATGCTCTGAGTGTCACGAGCAGGTATCAGGCAGATCTAGGTTTAGAACACTGGAAGGCAGTAAAGTGTATCCTTAAGTACTTGAGAATGAGTAAGGATCTTTTACTGGTATATGGAGGAGGTAGCCTCCAAGTTGAGGGCTACACGGACTCGAGTTTTCAGTCCAACATTGATGATAGCAAGTCAAATTCAGGGTATATTTTCACCCTAAATAGAGGAGTAGTAAGCTGGAAAAGTTCTAAGCAAGATATTACTGCTGACTTGACCACAGAGGCATAATACATTCCTGTAGTAGAAGCAGCAAGACGAAGGGGTGTGGATGAAGAAGTTCATTAAGGATTTGGGAGTCACCAAGCAGCGTGGAGCTGACTCCCATATATTATGACAGCGACAGGGTGATAACTCTACTAAAGGAACTCAGGTCTCAACAGAATTATTCTGAGGAGATTCCATCCGATTAGAGCGATCATGACCTAGAAAGACATATCAATGGAAATAGTTCCATCTGAAGATAAGATTGCAGATCCACTGACGAAGCCACTAGCTCAGATTATATTTGAGCGTCAGAAGGGTCTGATGGGGATCAGACACAGATGTGATTGGCTTTTGGTCAAGTGGGAGATTGCTAGTTACATGTGCCCTACAAGCCAATCACGTGAGTGATGGCACGTGTGACACGCTGTATGATCTTTTTGCTTATGATTAATATTGGCATATTCTCACATTATATTATCTATAGCATATACATTGTGATGCCCTTGGTTATGTGCAATGGGAATCAAATCGTGATGAGATCATGATAATGAGATTGATTCACCTTTAAACACAGATTCTAAATAATCCTAATCATAGGTTACTCGAGAGGGACATCATAATAGCCGGACAGATCGGTGTACTATATACCCATCCATATGATGGAGATGGTTGGTCTCATAGCCACTTGTGTGGAGACACTAAGGATATAATATAGGTGCTCATTGGAGAATTAGTTCACTGATTGATCCGCTTATGAAATGTTGTATGGTTAATGACACATAATGTCATACAGCGATTCCATAGTCCCAGTTGTGTATCTGGTCCTTAGACGTGAGACACCAAGGAAGCCTTGTATGAGTACTCCTTTCTTTGACTCCAGACTTATAGTTTGGAAAGCTCAAGATCTGGTATAGCTGGTTATCAGGATTGTTAGCCAACCTTACGAAGGCAATTGAGAGTCAATAGAGGATCATCCACTCTCGGTATCACGAGAGGAATATCTCATATGTGCTTGCTTAGACAAATCTTTGGCCAGGGTCATTTGAATTAAGAGAGAAAGAGTTATCTAGAAGAATCCGATTAGAGCGATACTATGAAGGATTCTATATATGGCCTAACAGTACCATGTCCAATATACGGTCTCTAGGATATTAGTCGGATGAGAGATTATAGATACATTATAACTGTGGACAGATAGGTCCAATGAATTTGATCCCCCATGTACCGTTTGGGGACTATGTCATAGTGGCCTAGTACGTCCATAGTCGATGAGTCGAGTGAATTATTATAGAGATAATAATTCACTATATCAGAAGGAGTTCTGATGGGAGTGACTCACGGCTAGCTCGGTATCGGGTCTAGAGGGTCACACACATATAGTGGATGCTTCAGCGAATAGAGGATTGGATGGAGATCCAATTAGTCCCTATTCTCATTAGATGTCACCCTAGGCTGATGAGCTCCTTGATTAAGGCCTGGTTAGAGGCCTAGTTAGAGGCCTAAGGAGATTATTGGATAGAGATCCGATAATGCAAGGTTAGTAGGTTATTGGATGAAGATCTAATACCGACTAAGGCAAGAGCCCTAGGGTTTTGGTGACTCTCTATAAATAGGAGGGAAGACTCATGGATGATAGGCTGCAGCTTTAGCCACCACCTCCTATTCTCCTCCCTCCCTTTGAGCAAGAGTTATAAGACCAGATTGGAGGAGTTTCGCGAGATCCATCATGTGGATACCGTAAGAGAGGAGGACGCTTGACCTCCTTCATCTTCTCAATCTGGATCTGGAATATAGAGATATACAGTCTCCCTAGGTAAAATCAATCTCTCACACATCGCGGTTTTATCAGTTTTTGTGTTTTTCTCATGACCCCAATCTTTTGCATGATGATTTGATCTACATGGGAAACCGATTTTTGTTTTGATTTCTGCTATGCATGTGATGCACTCACTGAGGTTTCCCAACAGCTTCCACTGCTCTTTGTGAAATATGACATCAAAGTCTTCATTATTCAGCCTTCAAATTAAAATTAAATTCAGTCTTAAGTTAACCATATACCTCACATCCTTAATCACCAACTTGCAACCAAGGTTGATCTTCATATGGATATCTTCCATGCCAATGATATATGTTGTGTCATAGTTGTCCATCTTGACAACACCAAAATTTTCAGACCTGTAAGAAGCAAAGAACTCCCTTTGTGGTATAGCATGATAAGAAGCACCTTTGTCAATTATCCACTCGAGATCCTAGCACACACAAGAAAAAATATCATCAGAAATAGATAAAATCAAATAATCACTACTTTACACTATAGCTGTGATATTTTTATTTGATTCTATATGCTCCACTTCTTTTCCTTTTTCTTGTTCTTTTTAGGTTGCTTGCACTAATTCTTATAATGTCATTTCTCACCATAATTATAGCAAATAATATATTTCCTTGATCTTGACTTGCTTCTACCTATGCGTGAACCACTTCTTTCCTTTGATTTTGACCTTCCTCTGTTCTCTGAGACAAGTGCCTATGAATCAATCTGAGAAGTTGTTGAATTCTTTCTCCTCAACTCCTCATTCAACAAACTGTTTGTTATTTTACTCATGGTGATAATACCATCTGGTGCAGAATTACTGAGGGAACCCACCATTGTCTCCCAACTTTCTGGTAAAGAACTGAGAAGTAACAATGCCTGCAACTCATCATCAAGAGATATTTTCAGAGAGGATAACTGGTTTGTAGTACTCTGCATTTCATTCAAATGCTAAGGAATAGAAGTATCCTTTTTATATTTCAAGTTCATAAGTTTTCTGATAAGAAAAGCTTTGTTGCCAGTTGTTTTTCTTTCATAAAACCTTCTAACTTTTTTTCATAGAAAGTAAGCAGAACTTTCAGTAGAAACATAGTGAAAGACACTATCATTAAGCCACTAACGAATAAAGCCAACAGTTTTTCGATCCAACCTCTTCCACTCAACATTATCCCCTACAAGAGATCTTCCATTCTTGGTTTTCATATCATCCAATTGTTTTTGTTTAAACTAATCATGCGAGAAACATTACTAGCCTCCATGTTCAAATACAAAAGATTAAATGTCACAAAAACTCTGCTCTGAAACCAGTTGATGGGAATAAAACATGAAGAAATATTGTATATGAACAAATATTAGTAGACCGTCACACACAGTGGAATCAAACAGAAATCACAATCAAATGAACGCCAAGATTTACGTGAAAACCCCTTCAACTCGAAGGATAAAAATCACGAGACAAGCTAGAGAAAATCCACAATCAAAATAATGAATATACAGATCTCAAGGCTTCTTGCCCAAACCAAAGCAACAGCCACAAGAGAATCACAGGGATACAAGGACTATATTACTAAGCACAATATCCAAAACCTTCCCAAGAAATCACAATAAGAATCCACTGCAAACTGATCTAACCTAAGATATGAATGATTGAGAATAGTCTTTTTCTGTCCTTGTCTTTTTTCTCATTCCTAGATCTCTTGTTTTCTGACCTCTACTATCAATATGCAGTTTCTTTCTCTCACCCATGTTTTCAGCCGTCGTTGTCCTCTTAATCTCAACCCTTGCCACCTAATCTAGGGTTTAAGTTAATATAAGTGAAGTTCTAGGTTGTGGGCTTCACTAAAGCCCGTTATGTGCTGAATCTGAGCCATCTGCTCATCTCCCAATAAGTCAATAATCCACCATAATCAATAAACAACAAAGGATGGTGTTCCGGCCATAATGACATTATGCTAATTAATCCATTCTAATGCTTCTGATGAGGTCGGTATATGACGACTAGTATTGTTGATCTTTCGTTTGTTACTGGGTTTGAGAAGTGTTTGCTTATTGGTGTGGATTAGTAAAGGAGGACAGTATCGTTACATTCCTTACCATTGAATCTTAGGACACCATTTGCAAACAAATTTATTAGTATAATAAATTTGAAATATAGTGCAAACAAGATCCAGAAATATCATATTTGAAAGAGTGCTTGATTGATGCTTGTAGTAGATAGTTAAATAAAAATCTTCTTAGATATAATTTGAGATTTGAGCTTAAATAAAATGTGTCCTCTAATGGTAATACGATTTGAGTTCGTAATTGTATTAAGTCAAAATTAGACTTGATTAAAGCTTAATAGATCTATAAATACATCATGTTGAGATTTGATGAGTTCAGGTTTAATCATTCATATGAAGGGAGAGGATGGGGGTAATTAGTTTATTTCACTCGAGTGTTGACGTCTCGTGCTCTATGACCATCAAGGAAAAAACTGGAGATCAAGGTTCTAGTTGTTTGTTCAACTTAAAGGGCATATAGTATCAGAATAGACCAACAAAACAAAAAAATATTTGGAGTTCTATAACGACTCTACTTTGATATTTAAGTTAAAAGATATCCAATAAAGGGGTGAGTTATAACACCATGAGATATGTGAGTGGAGGATAAAAAAGAAAAAAAAAATACAATCCATGTTGTTATCGCGTGTTTTTGTGTCCCTCTCCATATTACCCTATATAAGTGATTCTTTATAGTGTCAAGAATGATTATCTCAATTTATATTGTGGCATAACTATTTTGATTCAGTGGAGTCGTCGTGGCACAATGGGTTTGCATAATAGGGAAGTGATTAGTTTCTTTTAGTGTGATTTAGTGGAGTCGGTTTGTTATCTTCTCAATAAACATTTGTGATCTCGACATCATCAAAAAAATCAAAACAATGAAAAATATTTCTGCACGTTAAAAATTGACCAAGGAAGTCGTTTGCCTTGTTGTAGACCTCAACAAGTCTGATGTTGGTTCCCACATGTATCCTACTAATTCCTTGTTGAACAACCACTAATAATCCATCGAGAATAGCTCTTTGCAATATTGACCATAAGTGCTAAGTTTTATCCAATCCTCAGTTGGTTTATACTAATATACCAACATAAGACAAGTCTTAGCATGGCCTTCAGATATAACGATGAAATTTCTCTTTCACTGGGATGTTCATCAGATAAGCCAACAACTTCTAGAATACTGAAGTGGAGAGAGGGTTAGCTTAGTTGAACCATTGGATGAAAAAGGCATCAATTCTTTCTTTCCAAATCAACCACAATGTGGTGGCGATGAGACCAAAAAGAAGCAAGGCATTGGAAGATATATGATCCTCTCCATGAAGCCATTTACCTTCATGCCAATTATTCAAATACGAGAACCAAACATTGAGCTTATCTTCACATAATTTCCAAATCTCTTTCAAGAACTCACAATGTAAGAAGAGGTGATTCTGAATCTTAAGGATACAAACCACATATATAACAGACATGATTACTACTCATACCATTTTTCACAAGCCTCTAAATAGTGGGGAGGTGGCACCAATAAAAGATTAATATTATTGGCAATATTGGTAGCCTCCATAACCGTTGCTACCAATCGCTTACCTGTGATTGACTTGGAACAACAGTAAGCAACATGCAGATCTAGAGGTAGTCTACCTTACAAGTTCATTTTTCCTAATCCAAATATCATCATAAAGCTTTTATGATATATTCATGCTGGTAACCACGCTGGTCATAATCAGGGCAAATTTAAATGTAACACGATCATAATTCTAGAAGTTAAAATCCATCAAATTTCAAATTTTAATATTTATAAAAGTGGGTTTAAAAGGGAAAGGTACATCAGAAAGCTAGTTGTCATTAAGAAGATTAATTTGAGAACCATTGCTAATTAATTTAATAAAACCATGTATGAGGTCAATCATGTCATCTAAAAACAATTTCTAGCTCCTACTACATTTAGTAGGAATAGCAACTGACCATGGAGAACCATACTGTATTTGCAAAAATAAATTTGGTCCATATGGAAGAATTCAAGCTGTTGCTAAATGGATTGCAGGATGTGATCATAAGTATTTGCAGAAGAATGACATAGAGAAAATCATGATACTAAGATATTTCACAAGAAAAATTATTCTTTAATATTAAAAATATTATAAATAGATTTTTAATATAATAATAATTATTTTTCGGATAAAATGATTATTTTTTCCCAACTATGAATTTTTTTTTTAACGTAGAGCTTTAGTAAGATCCAAGCTTTTGTTAAATGGATTGTAGGACATGATCAGGAGTATTTGTAGGGGAACAACATAGAGAAATAATGATACCAAGGTCTTTTAGGGAAAAAAACCTTCTTTAATACTAAAAATATAACAAATAGATTTTTTAATGTGATTGTTAATGTGTTTGGGGAAAAAAAATATATTTCTTCTCATTGATTCCTTGATTTGTAAGGTGCTTATATCTCTTAAAATCCTTAACAATGTGATAACATGATTTTTTATTAGTGCGAAATGAAAAAAAAAAAGAATGTTATCAGCAAATAGCAGGTGTATATGTTTTAGTTTTCTTTAAAATTAAATGGAGTGATCTTACAGTAGAGGCAACCAATATTTAAAAGACATGATTAGGATTGAGCAATCTAATATAAAGATAAGGTGGAAGGGGCATCCTACCAAATACCCCTTTTACTGTTTGAAATAGGGAGAAGGGGAACCATTTATAAGATAGGAAAAGGTCACAAAAGTAATGTAAAAATTAATCCAACTAATGAATAAAGTTGAAAAATTAAAGTGATGCATAAGTTGGCTAATAGCATGTCAAGAGAGTCTATCAAAAGCTTTTTCCATGTCAACCTTGATAATAAAACAAGGGCTTTTGTCTTTTGAATCAAACATAGAGTAAGTGATTTCCTAGACAACAAGTATCTTAGGATGCTTCGATCCTTAATAAACAATTATTGTTAAAAGGATATTAGCTGTGAAAAAGATATTTGATTCTATTTACAAGAATCTTAGCTAAAATGTGATAAATTATATTGCAAAGAGAGGTTTAGGGATAAAAGTATTTAAAGTTGGAGTCCAAGTTGCAGGAAAAGAATAGTAAGCATGGAAGTGACCGAAAACCACAAGCTAAGTGTTTCAATAAGATTTATTAAATTATTCTATGAACCGATCAGTCCTAACTCTTGCTAAGGCTAACGAAATCTACAATATCCTTAATTTTAGCAAAAGTAAAAAAGCTCGAAAAGATCAAAACCTTGTGAGGAAGTAATACAAGCCAATGAAGGCCAACTAGGGATTACATAAAGAGCAAAGGGATTAGCATTACAAAGATCATAGGAGAATTTAGCAAATTCAGACTTAATAAGATCTTAATCAATAACAATAAGTCCATAAACCTTGATATGAGAAATATAATTTTTCTTTGACACAAGGTTATAGTAGAATTTAGTAATATGATCTTCCTAGTTAATCCACATAGATTTAGCCTTACCTCATTATTTAAGATTAATTTAATACAATTGTACTTACATTGATTGATTGTAGAGGTAGGAGGGCTTGAGAAGTTCCGAATCATTAAGGCCAATGCTAAAATCAAAGCTTTTGAGAGCAAAGTCCTAGGATTGGGCCTTAGCTAGGTTTCATTCAAGATTATCTAAACAGTTTTTGTTTTAAAGAATGAGACAATCCTTAAGTGCCAAAAAAAAAAAAAAAAAGGCAATAGGATTTGGACCTTATGGGAGAAGTCAATAGGGGGGTCACAACAATGAGATTGAAGGTCCAAGCTACAAGATCTTTTACGATTCACAACATTTATGTAATCGAGTAATATATTTTGAAACCTAAAAGATCTTTTACGATTATCCTGATTTATAATTAAGTGCAAAAAAAAAAAAGGGAATAGTGGTCAGAACAAACTTTTGGAAGATGAAAAATTTTAGGTCATCAAGCAAATTGAGCTAAGTTTAGTTAACAAAAACTCTATCTAATTAGACCCAAATATGAGACAAACCCTTATGATTATTACACTTAAGTCCAACAAAACCAAGGTGTAAGAAACCAACATTGTTAATAAAATTAGTGAGCTAAGCAAAAAAGACATGTCTCCTTTTTATCATATGAATGAATGATACAATTACAATCTCCGATAAGAAGCTAAGAAATTTCATTAAATTTCGATATTCAATGAGTGTAGTGATCACGATAGGGAGTACTCGTATAAATCACTAAGATCAACTAGGGGAACTTTATACTCAATAATAACATGAATTACTTGAGAATATGAGGATATCATGAGGTTCTTAATAATAGAGGAGTTCTAGGAAATTAAAATATTACCATATGCAAATGAAGGTACCATCACTAATCCTCATTAAAGAACTTGGTAATATCCAAGCAAAAAGGTCATCCATGTAAGTCTCTTGAAGGGTAATCAAATCCTATGAAGAGTTATAGATAAATCAATAAAGATAATCTATGATTGATCACCACCGAAAGCCCTCACAATTTAGTTAAAAGTCTTCATTAAGGAGTTAGAACAGGAAAAGATTCCTCATAAGCGAGGATCGCATAGTATCAATAACAAAAGTAACAACATCCCTGAATTTTTTAAAATATTAACATTTTGGCTAGAGTATATTGGGCACCATTTTCTTATTTGCTTTAATCGAAGCATAGTAGAGGTTAAGACATCGTCCAATGAAAGAGGGAGGAACAAGGGCAAACGACTCCAGGAGACCTTCGAAGTCTCTTCCCATGCAATAGGGACGCCATAAAAGCAACCTTGAGAGAGCTGGGCGTGCTTTCTCTACAAATGAGTTAAGAGCGAAGGAAGCATCCTCCACTGTTAGAGCAACCTGAACCATACCTAAATTAAGGAGATGATAAGAGGACTCGATGGTAGGGAGGTCATGAAAGAAGGAAGAATCAACAAACCTAGTATCTCAAGAACCGCACCAGAGGAAGTGATATAGCTTAGTAGGAACTCAGCTAGAGTGCTCGACCTCCACGTAAAAGAGTTGATAGTGATAGAAAATAGGAGAAGAGATTGAGAATTGAATGATGATTTGATTTTTTTACTTCAAGACCTATTTATATAAGTTAGAGAGAGGTTAAGAAGATAAGGGCGACTGCAATTGCCCCGACTATGTTGGTGACATTCCTCCGATGTAGTTCTTATTGTACCCATGGCTTCAAGCAATCGAGGAAGCTGAATAGCTTGTCTTTCTCAGACATGTCTTATATATCCAGCATCAGTGCTGAAAATTGTTTCACATAGTCTCGGATTGTTGTACTTTGGCGGAGTTGTCTCAGTTTCCTTCTTGCGAGAAACTCTGTATTCTCGGGCAAGAACTGAGTTCTCAACTCTCGTATCAAGTCTCCCCATGTATCCACTCGACATCGGCCTTGCTGGATCTCTTCCCAACGGGTTCATTACCGAAGTTTTGCATCCCCATTCAGATACATTGTTGCTACAACTTTGGTTTCTTCAGAATCAAGCCTTGTAGCACGAAAATATTGTTCCATGTCGAACAAGAAATTTTCAAGCTCTTCGGCATCCCTAGCACCTCCGTAGCACTACGGCTCCGGTGCCCTGAAGTTTTGTAGTCGTGCAGTGCGGGTATTGTTCCCCTCGCATCAAGAGTCCTTGTTAACACCATCACCTTAGCCGTGAGTTCCACCACAACTTCATGTAGATGTTGTACGGAATCTTTGGTGTCCTCTATCAGTTGATCAATCAGGGATTCAACTTTCTCGATCCGAGATTTAGCTTCTTCTTGCGAGCTCTCTACCCCAAGTAGCCTTTGCTGGCCTTGATAGAGTTCCTCCACGCTCCCTTCAAGAACATCAAGGAAGGTCTCCGCCGTTATAATTCTCTCATTGGGGCTCTTTTTCCCGGTTGGCGCTCCAGATGGTGCCTCCTCCCATCGTGGAGAATACATAACTTCACGCTCGTCTTGTACGCTGTAGCGCTCCTCATGAGCGGCTCTCACAGTTTACGAGCGAGTTTGAACTTATAGCCCACCTGTGGCTGCTTGGAGTAAGGGTCTGACTTGCCCCATCTTGCTCGATTCACCACGATATTTCACCATGGTGAGATTATGAATCTTCTTCGTTATTCATTTAAATTGCTTGCCTGCTCTGATACCACACGGTCACGGACTTAGCTAAAGTTGCCTAAGCCGTGCGGCACCCTAACGGCACTCTCGAAGACTTAGTTGAAATTGCCTAAGTCATGAAGCAACCTTGCCCACTGTTTTGGACTTACTTGGGATTGCCTAAGTTATAAAATGCCTAAAGCGTTATCTGTTTGCAAAGGGTCAGCCCTCTTACAACCTCTTAAGGTCCTGTAGGACCTGCAAAGAAGTTGATTAGCTTAAAAACGAGCGACGGACACGTCCCGACCTCTCGCAAAACGGAAAGCTATACAAGCAATTTGTTGAACACCTTGAGTGTAGCAGAGAAAAGAGAGAAAGAGAGCGAAACAGGACTTTGGAGCATTGTAGGAATGGTCGCAAGTCTACAAACGACGGTTCCCAAGGTATCGGACGCAAGACAAGTTCAATTATTGATGAACGCCTACGTCCGACATATACCCGGAACCCAATCCAGCCCGGTACCACCCGGGGGGTTCTAAGGTGCTGAAATGGTTGACATTTTGCACTGCTCAGAATGGTTACCGTGCCACACGAAAAAGACCCAAAAATAGGGCTGTTTTGGGCTGTTTTGGCTCCGCGCAATGGGCGATCGTTCTGCAGCCTTCTACACTACTTTCGCTCATATTTCTTAGGTAAAAAAACATAAACTCAAGCCAAAACAAGCTGCCAAACATATGTACAAGCAAGAAAAAGCGACGAACGGTTCGCGGAGCGAAGGTGTTGCGGTTGAGCGATGACCGTTCGTGACGTTGAGAGAGGAAGAGTCCCAAAGATGTAGACATTGCTTATACACCCAGAAAATAATTCAAGGATCCAAGTCTTTGAGAGAAAATCGATCGGCCAATCTCTGAATGAATATTTTGACTTCCACAGAGTTATTATATGTCACAATGATATCATCCACATATACTAGAAGATATATTGTACTGCCAGGTTATTGACGGAGAAATAATGAGATATCTGACTTAGAGTTAGAAAAACCAACGGTCATAAAAAAAGTATAGAGTTCTTTGTACTAAGCTCGTGGAGCCTAACGAAGTCCATAAATAGCTTTATGGAGTTTACATACATGTTACGGATACTGAGGATGAAGAAAACCAAGAGGTTGTTCCATGAAAACATCATCAGTTAATGTTCCTTGTAAAAATGCATTGTTCACATCAAGTTGTGGCAAATGCCAACCTTTTGAGATAGCTAAGCTCAGAATAAGTTGGATTATTGTGAGTTTAACAACATGATTGAATGTCTCTATGAAGTCAACACTAGGACGTTGATGAAAGCCTTTAGCCACTAGATGAGCTTTATACCTGGCAATGGACCCATCAGGGTTTCGCTTAACTCGAAAAACCCACTTACACCCAATGACATTTTATGCAGGATGAAATGAAACAAGTGTCCAGGTAGAGTTATGAAAAAGGGCATCATATTCATTAAACATAGCTTTATACCAGTGAGGGGACTTTTGGGCTTGTGTGATCGTGGTAGGTTCACAGGACTTAATAGAGTGAGTCACAACTGTATGGAGGTCGAGAACCTGACGTGGCTTGAAGATACCGATTTTAGAACGCGTTGTCATAGGATGTCCAGGAGGTTTAGGAGGTGATGGTGGAATGGGTGTTGGAGAAGTAGTAGAACGTGATGAGTTGGATTGAGGAACAGCGGTGCCACTAGGTTGAGGTGAGGGAAATGCTAGTGACTGAGGGTCTGAGGTTTGAATGTCAGTAGTAGGAGATATGTATGTAGAAGAAGAAGAGGAAAAAGAGGGGGCGAGAAGTTGTACCGGAGGAGTAATCCACTCATGTATGTTTTCTGGAGTGGGTGATTCTTATGGAGACGCATTAGACAATGGCATATGCCATTGATGTATATTCACTAGAGTAGTTGGTACAGGAGAAGACTTGGACTGGTGAAATGGAAAAGAGGACTCCACAAAGATAACACGACGAGACACAAACACTCTGAGTCAAAGGATCATAGCATCAGTAAGCATTATGTTCAAAAGAGTAACCAATGACGGTACAGGGCTTCGATCTTGAGGCTAGTTTATGGGATGAATAAGGATGTAGACAAGAATAACAAACACAACCAAAAACTTGAAGCTTTTGAAGATTTGGGGATCTATGAAATAGTTTTTCAAATGACGATTGATTGTGGAGTACTGGAGTAGGCATGCAATTAATGAGATAGACTGTAGTCTGAAAGACTGCAGACCAAAAAATTGTTGGCATGGAGGCATGATGAAGTGTGAGACCAGTTTCAACTATATGCCGATGTTTGTGTTCGGCTGAGCCAATTAGTTGAGGAGTGTATAGGGGAGATTTAAGGTGCTGAATACCAGAAGCTAATAGACATGATGTTAGTGTTTGGTATTCACCCCCACCATCAGAATAAACCATTTTAATTGTAGATTGGAAAACATTCTCCACCATCTTTTTGAATGTAATAAAGATTGTGTAGACCTCAAACTTATGCTGAAGAGGATAAAACCAAGTATACTTGGTAAAATAGTCAATAAAGACAACATATAATTTGTATTTGTTAAATGAAATAATTGGTGCAGGACCCCAAACATCAGAATAAATAATTTTGAATGGTTATGTGCAAGAGATAGAAGATGTTTCAAATGACAATCGATGACTTTTATTACTATGACATGAATCACAATAAGTAAAAATAGAGCTGACTTTAAAAGCTGGAAGAGAATAATGAGAGAAATTTTTTTGTTAAGTTGAGGAAGAAGAATGGCCAAGACATCGATGCCACACATCTATTGGAGCAATAATAGAAGAGTAGGCTGTAGGTTGAGAGAATGATGGCCACTAGTAGATGTTGTCTTTACTCTGGTCTTGAACCTACGATGCTCCCGTGCTTAGATCCTTGACAAGAAAGTGGTCAGGAAAAAATTCAATAGAAATATTATTTTGTTTACAAAATTGGGAGACAAAAATTAGATTCTATTTAATATGAGAGGCGCACAACACATCATGGAGTGGAAACTTAAGAGTATTCGAGTTAAGCATTGTGGAACCAGTATGACTAATGAGAAGTCGCTTACCATCACCAATGATGATGTCATTGTTACCACCATAATTATTGTGAAGGGATAAGTTCTGAAGATCCGAGGTGATGTGATGGGAGGTGCCAGAATCGATGATCCAAGAATGCTGATCAGGAGTTGGGGCAGCAATGAGGTGCGCTTGAGGCGTGGTAGTTGAAGGTCAAGGACAAGACCGACAGACTTTAGCCAAGTGACCAATTTTATCACATAGTTGGTAGACGATTCTTTGTTGAGGCATAGGAGAAGGACGCCAAGGCTGTGGGGAAGCAAAGTTGCTACCTGGGTTGTGGAAAGATGATGCCTGGCCCAGACTTTTGTTGATAGACTTAGAATACTGATTATTCTTCTGTTTAGATTTATGACTTACTTGAGCAATGATAGGTCTTGGTACCCTATCTTTGTGCTTCAAGTATGTCTCGTAGTCAGTCAATTTATCGTAGAGCTCCTCAAATGATACTGATGAGTCACGAGCCCTTATTGCTACTGCCAGTTCTTTGTACTCAGGTCTAAGACCATTGAGGGTGTGGACAATAATTTCATCATCACTAAGGTTATACCCTATTAAAGCTAAATCATCGATAATAATCTTAATATGTTGGAGATAACCAGCGATGGTACTTCTTTCTTGTTTTGTGTTCATTAAATTAGAGAGGAGGCTGAGCATGCAAGTGTGCGAGCGATTTGCCAATGTAGTTTGTAACTTGCACCAGACTTCGGCAACAGTAGCATGGGAAGTTATAAGTGGTACGACGGATCCAATGATGGAGGCTTAAATCGCCTAAAGAATTAGATGATCTTGACGTAACCATAGTTTGTGCTCCAGATTTGGTACTGAAGTTGTAGTCCCCGGGATGTTAACCATTGCTGGTGGACAACTGAGGGATCCATCAACATAACCTTGTAAATCATATCCAAAAAGAAGATTAAAAAATTGAGCACGCTAGGATGCGTAATTTCCTCCTTTGGATAATTTGAAAGGGATGAATGCTGCAGTATTGATGGAAACAAGTCCTCTATTCTGAGAAGTGCTACTGCTTCTTGTGGGAACAGTGACAAGAATATGAGAGGTAGATGATGAAGACATTATGAAAAATACCAATCACTATCACGAGTGAACAACTTGTGGTAGATCTGTCATAGGACATAACAACTTGCGGGAACTGGAGGCTGCTGAGTAGCCCGACGGTAGAGAAGGGAAGAGACAATGGGTAGTCGACGAAAAGATCCGACGACTGCGGGGAAGATCGACATCGATCTGGTGTTGGTACTTGTCCAACACGATGGTAGTAGGTCTGGAAAGGAAGACGAAAGAGCTGCCGAAGGAGAAGAAGGATGCAGAAATGCCTCTGGTTTTACTATTGTTGTTTGCTTGTGGAAGAAACAGCAATCAAGGAGGCATTGCTTGGTCAGCGGTATGTATATGAGGCAGGCAATAGCGAGGGATGTGTTATTATTTGACAGCGAAGAAGAGATGGGAGAATAGTTACATCTTCTCTGCTTCCGTGGCTGAAGGGGAAGGCACAGAGGAGGGTGTCGACGATAATGGACTGGCGAAGGTAGAAGAATAGACACCGACGAGGAGGGCAGTTGGAGCCAACGAAAGATGTGGCGAGGTGCTATCCAATAGAGGAAGAGGGCCACGGCTACATGGCAGCGGTTGGGAGCGATTGCTGATGGAGGAAAAAGCCGTAGGATGCAGCAACAGGGGAGGAAGAAGAGGCAGTGATCAGGCAACCGACTGGAAGGAGCGGTTGGCCAGAGATTAGATCCGATGACAGTAGCAGGAGACAGCGACAGGTGAAGAAGGTAGTAGTAGAGGAGCAACAAGGGAATCAAAGATGGGCTCCAGAGATACTATCAACCAGTCGGTTGTGAGGGGGCACCGAGGGTCACGGTTGGAGAGGAGGCATTGGCTGTGTGCAGCGAAGGTGATGGGTGCCAGCGACGTTGCCGATTGCTGAGAGGGGCCTAGAGCATAACTTGCAAGATCTGGAGATCCGATCACAATCGAGCAGAGGGGTGGAGCGTGCCGCCTCTACTGTTCAAGCACTGTGGCCGGCGATGCCTGAAGATGTCCTGTGGGCGGAGGAGGAGGAATAGATCTGGTGGAAGATGGCCCCCATGAAGGCTGCTGGCAGAATCAGTAACAACTACACCGATGGTCCCATAAGACAAAAGGGGGAAGAGCGACAGCAGGGTGGAGACGATTGCGGTAGTAGAGGAGGAGGAGAAGGAGGAGAGCGGAAGGTAGCGCCCACTTCCTCGCGCATTCGCGTGCAGATTCTGCCCGCGATCAGGGACAATGGAGAGGAGGTTGCAATAGCGATTGTGATTGAGGAGGAGGAAGTGTTCTCTCGTTTGACAGCAAAGAGAATAGACGATTGGTGGCTATCATTTGACAGTAAAGGAAGAAGTGGGATAATCTCTCTTAAAGAGAACCGTGCTATGAGATCATGACAGAAAATAGGAGAGGAGATTGAGAATTGAATGATGATTTGATTTCTTTACTTCAAAACCTATTTATACAAGTAAAAGAGAGATTAAGAAGATAAGGAGGAAAGGATTTTCTTCGACGGCCTAACAATACTGTTACAATCAAATTTTATTCGTTAACAAATAGGAGGACATAAATAGAAGTCAGGCCCTTCGAACCTAAGCCCCATCAAACATCAAATCCAACCTCCACATAAAAATGCTAGCCACTATTAATAGTGGAGTTAAGATGCGCTAGTGAATCGTTATTTATCATCATAGCTTTTCCAGCCAACTCTTGCCTATTAATAATAGGTTTGCCCTTGGAAGCAAACTAAGGTACATTAATGATGATACTAGATTGATCACATGAAGCACTATTATGGGGTTAGAATCTAAATCTTGTGAAATTAAAACCAGATCTGGTTGTTGATGGATCCTTGCAACATTTATGATCTCGAACCCCTAACCCACTGTTTCATCTACACGAGCAGTCCTCAAAGATGTGGCCACTTACAGCTCACGTGTCATGCCATCTAGTGATTGATTTTGATTGCTATCATAGTTCGAATCAACATCATCACTTACATCTTGATTCTTTTTCGTCTTCAATATTGACTGACTCCATCGGTGAAAGCCCAATGTTGCACATGAATCCAAGGCCTGAACAAATGATCGTTAAAGGTGGATTGCCCCTCCATAACAGATAAATATTTAGCAACCATGGTGGCATCATTCACAGTTGCCGGTGATGACCTACCTATAGGAGAGACCTGCTATGGTTTTAAGGGATCATTCAAAAAACTTATGAGCCGCACAACCATAGGCACAGCAAACAAAGGGGAGCTTCTCATAAGACAACTTGAAAAAGACTAGTGGAAGGTGGACCAATCCAAACTCCCTGTTATAGCATTTTAAAAAATAAATTTTAATGCAAACACAAACAAACCTACCCCTGTCAAACATCAAAGATAGATCATCAATTTTCAATAGACGACTCAAAATAGAAATAATTGTAAATAACCCTTCCTGAATTCAATATACAAAAGGAAGGCTTAGTAATTGAATCAAGACCGAAGCCAAACGCATTTACTCAAACAAAGGGTGAAAATTTAGACTCAATAGCGCAAGATGGATTATCTCTCCATAAATTGTCTATGGCCCTTCTACAAGGACAAGGAGAGTTTCCTCTTCTAAAATGTATGAGAAAAAAAAAAAAACCGTTTTCTTTGCCCATTACCAACATCGTTATCATAAATTTTCAAAAGGAAGCAATAGACACACAAATAACTTCTTGACTTCAGTTATTACTTCTTGGAACAAACAATTCGAAAAATTCTTGGGTTATTAATTTCGCTTGGTTCATTTGTCCTGTTGTGAAACTAAGTTGCATTATAGCATATGCAACCTGCTTTAGATGCTAAACAAATTCAGATAATGTCAAACTCATATATCATTTACAAACTTGACTACTTGTTATTGGCATTTCGACTCTGCCAAGCCACATGTCTATCATCGATCAAGCCGCTTGTGTCTTACCAGTTCGATAGGGCCCTAACCCTTCCTACATAGTTTAAGTAGGTAGGTTAGGTATAATCAATCTCAAGAGGGGATTTTACGGATAACTAGCACCATCTTCTTTTCTCTTTGTTTGGGTTTGTTTGTTCAGCAAGCATCATGCATTCTCGATAATAGAGAATTAAATCGATGATGCTTGTTTGGCAAGAGATGATCTATTTTAATACAATGTTAAAGTAGAACCTTCAAAATTATAGAATTATATAATTCTATAAGAATGATTCAAACGATGCCCTTCTCAAGTATATATTAATTGTATAGTGTACCCTTTTTTTAGTCGACGGGCTAAGCCAATCAAGGTTGTCCATGTCATTTTGCCTTTTGAGTGATGCAACCATCACCAAGTTCCAATAATTTATTTGAACGGATCATACTGCATGAATCACTAATTATAATACCAATTCTATGAATTGAAGGTAAATAGTCTATCATTTTAAATTATTAAAATCAGAAACGCTAAACCTATTGGTTCATTCAGAATCTCTGAAATGTATATCTTCTAAAACTTGTCAAATTTCTTTTGCAGTTCTATATTTTTTATAGGTTTCATATAAATCATCTGGTTAGCTGAATTCTAAATCTATAGAGGTATTCAATCTCTTCAATAATTTTTTTAGAATCAGATTGTAAAGTGGAATCAGATTTAGTAGCATTCACAAAAGGGGTTAGTTTTCCTGTAGCAGAAATTAGGTCCAATGTTAAAGTCATGCTTCTAGTTGTTCAAGCTATCTAGCAAAGAAAGCCCATCTCATTAAACCTTTTAGGTTTAAGAGATATAGATTCATCTAAGATCAGTTTTAGTATTAGACCTAAGGGAATGAAGCAGGTGACCAAGAGCTACAAATTAAATCCCAAAAATCTTATAATTATCATTCTTTTTTAATGGAGAAAAAAATAATTTGAATGACTTTGATTTCACCTTTTATATATTTAATAAAGTTCATACATATTAAAAAATGTCATAATTAAAATAACAATTTATGTAACATAAATTTTAAATTCAAGATAAGTACTGAACTTGTCTTGAATAGTACAATCAAACAAACTTAGAAGATAAAGTGAAAAGTCTATATTCAAAATTTAATATATACTTGTTGGATCGTCGGGAGATAACTAGAAGTATAAAACTTAAAATCTCATCACAATAAGAAGGGATGAGATGTAAGAATTCTCACGAACTCTTTTCTAGCGAAGGTCCACATAGTGGATGGCAGTGGTGACGCTCCTCCTCGCAGCGGACTCTTTCCTTGTTATAGTGCTCCACCATGCAACTACTGATTACATTATAGGACCCTAATAGGGTTGGGTCCTCATCTATTGAGTCATTTTCTTTATTGAGTCATGATCTTTATTGAGTCATATTAGTCGGTCCAGTCATGTCAATTAGAAGTTCTAGTAAAAGTTGGAGTCTATTTGATTATGAGTCATAGTAGGAGTTAAAGTCTACTTAATTAAGAGTCCTATTAGGAGTTTGATTTAGCCAAGAGTCTCTATAAATATGTCTGTAACTATTTCTTTTTAAGCAATCAATGAAAAGACTTTTGTTTTAGCCTATTGGCCAAAACCCTAGGAGGGTCGATCCCCTATAGAGATCAAGGAGGTTTGATCCCCTCGAAGTGATCGTTTATTCCCCCTTTCCATCTTTGCTATTGGCATTGACAGCAACCACCGCAACTATCTCTCTACCTCTTCTTGTTTCACAACCGTTGGAGCCCAGCCACCATCGATGCTGCTATCTTCCACTATAGCTGCACCCTTCTCCTCTTCTTCCACTTTGCAAGATCTGCACCCCGCCAGCCCCATCCATGTACTCTCGCTGCAACTTCCCACATCGATCGATTGGCATCCACTGCAACTTCCACAACCACGTGATCTTGTTATCCCACTCGTGTCACCAGCGTTGCTACCTCCTCGGCCTCTCCTTCAGCCTTCCTCTATAGGCATTGCCATCCCCAGCCCTCTACCGTAGCCGCACGACCCTGCTGTCATTGTCCTTTCCCCACTGTTCTGATGCCAGCTACATCGCTGCTGCCTTCTGTCCAGCCACTCTTCCTCTGCTATTGTTGCTTCCCTTGCCGCTAATGTCGATGCCCATCCATGTCGCTAGTGCCCTCCTCCTTGCCATTGCTCGTTTACTCCCCTGCATCCTCCTTTGCTGCCGTCAACAACACCTCATCCTACCGTCGCCCCGGTCACTGCTGTCTCTCCACTCGCTACTACGTCCCACTCTTCCCTGCCACCGCTATCCCTTCCCTCCTTGTTGCTAGCATCTTGAGCAAGAAGGAAACACCATCATTAATCCTCGACCGCTGACCGCAGGCCATTGTCTGTCCCATCCACATCTGCTTGCCTGCCACTCTTCCCCATCGTCGTTGTCCCTTCCCTGCTTGCTGCTAGCATCTTGAGCAAGAAGTGAACACCACCGCTAGTCCTCAGCTATTGACCGCGGGCCGCTATCTTTCTCCCTTGCTACCATTCGACATCTGCTGTAGAGTCTCGTCTACACAGTCGTGCCCTCCTCTGCTGCAGCATTGCTGTGCACAATAGCATTATCGCTGTTGCCTCCCACTGCAATGCAAGCCCATCTGTTGCCTGTAGACACAGCCAAGATGCCAACATCCACCTCCCTAGTCGTGTGAATGTTGCTGACCTTCTTCTTCCCTCACTCGTCGCCCATGTCATCTCCCACATCAGCTGCACTCATTGCTCATCGAACCCCCTGCCTACACCTCCACTGGAGATGACATCACTGCCCCTCCCTTGCCGCCATCTTCCTCACAAACCCCATCTCTATTCCAACACCGCTACCATCTTGTTTCACTACTCCTCTATTGCTAGCCCCTCCTGCTCAAGTAAGAAAGGGCCACGCTACCATCCATAGTTGTTGAACAATGCCTGCCGCCATTGTAGAGTCTCGCTGCACCCGCCACTGTTCCTCCCCTCCACTTTATATCAAGCACCGATGCCACCTCCCTCAACCTCTTCATCGCATCACCCGTGCTATCGCTCCCTCCTCGGCCACTGCTTCCCCTGCTTCCCGCAACTCTCTTCTTCTTCTACCAATCGACAGTCGTCATCATTGGTTACCGATCTCGTCGCCTGCAGCCACATCAGCCACACTCGATGCCCATACTGCCACCGCCTTTGCTGACCATCCCCTTCGCCTCCTGTCGCGTCTCCTCTTCATCCTTAGCTTCTACTGTTCCTAGGCCAACGAACCATCATCGAACCTTAGTGATGCTACTCCCAGCCACGCCATCAACGCTGTCCTCACTTCCCTCTTCCCTCCTCAACCGCACAATGATAGAAACAGGCAACAATCTTCCCTCCTTGTAGTGACCAAAATTGGGCAACTTCCAACCCTCAGCCGCTACCATCTTCCTCCTTTGCCGGTTGCACCAACGCTACCCCTTTTCCTCTGTCCACCATTGTCATCAATGCTGCTGCCCTCCTTCGCCATCGTTGCTACCCCTACACCGATGCTGCCACTTCCAATTGCAGCAGCCTCAATCATTCCCTATGCCAACGCTGTTACCTTCCAGCCTTGACACCGAGCAATCATCGATGCACATCCCCCTATTGATCTGCTATAATGTGCTAGTTACAAGTGCCCTGCAAGTTAATCACGTGAGTGATGACACGTATGACATGCTATGTGATCTTTTTACTTATGATTATTATTGGTATATTCTCACGTTATATTATATGTTACATATATATATTATGATGTCCTTGGTTCTATGCAATGGTAATCGGATCATGGTGAGATCATGATAATAAGATCGATTTATCTTTAAACACATATCCCAAATAATTCCAATCATAAATTACTTGAGAGAGACGTCGAGATAATCGAATAGACCGGTGTACTGTATATCCATCCATATGATAGAGGTGGTTGGTCTCATAGCCACTTGTTTCGAGACAATAATGATACAGTACAGGTGCTCATTGGAGAATTGAGTTCACTGATTGATCCGCATATGGAATGATGTATGGTTAATGATATCTTGAGACACCAAGGATGCCTTATTTGAGTACTCATTTTTTTGACGCTTGACTTACAGGATTGAAAAGTTTCAGATCTGGTACGAATGATTATCGAGATTGGTAGCCAACCTTACGAAGATAATTGAGTGTCAACTGAGGATTATCCACTCTCGATATCACGAGAGGAATATCCCTTGTATACTTGTTCAGACAAATTCCTGGCTATGGTCATTCAGATTAAGAGAGAAGGAGTCCTCCACAAGAACCCGATTAGAGCGAGACTCGGATAAATTTCGTATGTGGTCTGGTAGTAGTTGGGTGAGGGACTATAGATACATGGTAACTGTGGATAGACAGGTCCGATGGATTCGATCCCCCTGTACCGTCTGGGGACTATGACATAGTAGCCTAGTACATCCATAGTCGATGAGTCGAGTGAATTATTATGGGGATAATAATTTACTATATCAGAAGGAGTTCTGATTGGAGTGACTCACGACCAACTTGGTATCAGGCCTAGAGGGTCATACACATATGGTGGATGCTTCAATAAATAAAGGATTGGATATGAGTTATCTAATTAGCCGTAGAGCGATATTGGATACTTCACACACAATTCGTTCTCATTGGATGAGATCCTACATTGATGGGCTCCTTGCATGAGGCCTAATTTGAGGCCAAAGGAGATTATTGGATAGAGATCCAATAATCCAATGTTAGTGGGTAATTGGATGAAGATACAATACCCACTACGATAGGACCCCTACAATTTTTGGTGGCTCTCTATAAATAGGATGATAGGTTGCACCTTTGGCCACCCCCTCCTATTCTCCTCCCTCCCTCTGAGCAAGAGTTGCGAGATTTATGGCTGTGATTGGAGGAGTATCGTTGTAGCAGCCCATCATGTGGATACCGCTAGAGAGGAGGATACTTGACCTCCATCTTCTCTATCCGGATATGGAAAAATAAGGATATACGATCTCCCTAGGTAAACAATCTCACACATGATGTAGTTTTTCAATTTTATAGTTTTTTTCCCACACCAATCTTTGCACGATGATTTTGATCTATGTAAAAGACCAGTTTTGTTTTGGTCTTTTGCTGTACATGTGATGCTCCCGTTGAGGTTTCCCAATAATGGTATCAAAGCCAAGGTTGTTCGTGTAAAAGATTGATTTTAAACTATATATAATAAGATTGAATCACGTAGAACTGTTATACGAGTTCATTGCTGCAATCTGCAGTGAAGGCAACATGGAGGGGGGCAGCCACCTGTGGGCAGGTTGCCTACAAGGTGATCGCCTGTGGCCAAGCTGCCTGCAGGGGTGGTCGGGTGCAGCCACAAGCTGCCAGGCCGCCTGCAATAGCAATCGCTTGCAGCCATGTCGCTTATAGCAACGGCCACATACGGCCAGGCCACCTGCAGTAGCGACCGCTTGTGGCCAAGTTTGAGGTGACTCTCCCTGAGCTCCTCAATATGTTGCGGGAAGCTAAGAGTGTCATCAAGAAAGAAAAGCCATTTCTCTATATTGGTGAGACCAATAAGAGAAGGAAGGCCACTAAGACCCTTAAGAAGGTTAAGGGCAAAGAAAGACTGGGTTAGGCAAAGGTTGCCAAGAAAGACCCAGCAAAGGACAAAAGATAATGCTTCCTTTACGGTCAAAACAAGCATTGGAAGAGGAACTGTAAGGATTAACTTGCAGACAAGGCGAAATAGAAGCTTCGAGAAGCTTCAGGTTTTATATTCATGATCAGTCTCCATTTGTCAGATTTTCATAATAACACATGTGTATTGGATATCAAGAGTGTTTATCATATATACAATTCGAATGTGTATATATATGACATGTCATATTAGGAGACCAAATCAAAATCCACTTCTATGATAATATAAAGTTGGTAAGCATTAGTCAATTAGATTGACCCACATGGCCTTCCAGTATTATAGGGAGAAATCGAATCTCAACGTAGGTTGAGTTGGTCAAGTACCTCGAGGCTCACCTATCTTACGATTCGAGATCTTGCCCATGACATAAAGATGTCACCGATGACCTAAGAACATGGTATACAAAGGAGTCCAGAGAACTCATTCTCTCTTAATCCGACCAACCTGATTAGGGATTTATCTGATTGAGAGCATACAAGATACTTCTCTTATGATACCGAGAGTCAATGATCCTCTATTGATACTCAATTGTCTTTGTAAAGTTGGCTGCCAATCCCGATAATCGGTTGTATCATATCTGAAACTTTTCAAATTTGTAAGTCTGCATCAAAGAAAGCAGTACTTAAATAAGGCATCTGTATCTTAAGTCTAAGGACCGGATACACAACTGGACTACGAAATCGCTGTCTAACATCAGGTATCATTAATCATACAGTATTTTATAAGCGGATCAATCAGTGAATTCATTCTCTAATGAGCACCTATACTGTATCTTTAGTGTCTCTACATAAATAGCTATGAGATCAACCGCCTCCATCATATGGACGGATATACAGTACACCGATCTGTCTGGTTATCTCGATGTCCTTCTCGAGTAACCTATTACCAGGATTATTTAGGATCTATGTTTAGAGGTGAATCGATCTTATTATCATGATCTCATCATGATCCGATTCCCATTACACAGAACCAAGGACATCACTATATATATATATATATTCAATAGATAATATAATATGAGAATATGCCAATAATAATAATGATGCAAAGAGACTGTGGAGCATGTCACACGTGACATCACTCACGTGATTGGCTTGTCGAGCACCTGTAACCAACACTTATCATTTCTGTAATTTGTTGTAGGTCCAACAGTGCTAGGAGATTCGTGAGAGGTGAGATAGATCTCAAGATGGATAATGAAGCAAGAGTTGCTATAGTTGTTATTGGTGAGGTTACCTTACATCTGCCTAGTGGAGCTACTATTGCATTAGATGCATATTATTACGTTCTTTCCAATATAAAAAATATTAGTTCCATTTCATGTTCAATAGTTAGTGGATATAAATTAGTTTTTGAGAACAATAGTTGTTCATTAATATTAGATGATAAGATCATCACTAGAAAAATGTTGTATAATGGTTTATTTATACTAGACATAGCTCTACAGATCATGAATGTAAGTGGGTCCAAAAGAAAATGAGATGAGATGAACATTGTATACATGCGACATTGTAGGCTAGGGAATATCCATGAGGGAATAATTCAAAGTTGCTAAATAATGTATACTTAGATCCATTCGACTATGTATCATATACAACCTGTGAACCTTGCTTTCGTGAAAAGTTGGCCAACTCTCTATTCAGTAGAACTAGAGAGAGAGCCACTAAGTTACTAGAACTCATACATAGCATGTGTGTGTTCCCATGTCGACTCAGGCCATAGTTGGTTGCTCCTACTTCATTACTTTTATTGATAATTTCTCCAGGTTTGGACATGTGTACTTGATGATGTACAAGTTCGACGCCTTCGAGAAATTCAGGAAATACAAGAATGAAGTAGAGAACCAAACTAGAAAGAAATTAAGACTCTTCGATTGGATCAAGGTGGAGAGTACTTGAGTATAAAGTTTATTTATTTATTTAGAAACCATGGTATTCTATCCTAATGGACACCTCCTTATACACCTCAGCTCAATGGTGTATCAGAAAGGAGGAATCATATGCTGTTAGACATAGTGTGATACATGATGAGCTTTGCTGACCTACCTGTCTCATTCTTGGGATATGCCTTGGAGACCGTAACTTTCCTTATGAATAGAGTTGCATCTAGGTCAGTAATGTCTACACTATATGAGATATGAAAAAGGAAGAAGCCCGATCTTAAGATTATTAATGTTTGGGGCTACCCTGCCTATATTAGAAGACATAACTCTGACAAGTTGGAATCAAGGACGGAGTAGTATAAGTTCATGGGTTACCCAAATGAAACTTATGGATACCATTTTTATCATTCCAAGGATCAAAAGTCTTTGTTGCCAAGAAGACAGTGTTATTTGATAACACATTATTTGTGGAAATAGTAGGAGCATGATAGAGTTGACCGAGGTTGGAGAATCTAGCTCAAGCACCACTCCAAAGGCCGAGTCCATTCAGGAACTTAACACATAAGTTCCAACTTTGCATAGGTTTGACAGAGCATCTCATCCTCCTAAATGATATGTGAGACATATTAGTGGAGACAACACTTAGGATGTTGATTCTTATACTTAGGGGAAGGCTATTATGAGTATAGACTCTGGGAAGTAGTAAGAAGCCATAAATTTTGAGATGGATTCTATATACTCCAACAAGGTTCAGAACCTTGTTGAAGTACCTGAGGGTATCGTACCCATCGGCTGCAAATGGATCTTCAAGAAGAAGATCAGAGTAGATGGAAAGGTGACCTATAAGGCAAGTCTGGTGGCAAAATGGTATCATCAAAGGCAAGGAGTTGGCTATGACGAAATTGTCTCACCCGTAGCGATGCTGAAATCCATCAAAATTCTTTTAGTTATTGCAACACACTATGACTATGAGATTTGGTAGATAGATGTGAAAACCACATTCCCTAACGGCGATATCGAAGAGGTGTATATGATACATGTGGGATTTGTATCCAAGGAGAGACCAGACCAGATAAGGTGTTTAGGTTACTTAGGTTCGTATACGGACTGAAGCAAGCTTTTTGAAGTTGGAATATAAGATTTGATGAGGTGATCAAATCCTATAACTTAGTTAAGAATGAAGATAATCCTTGTGTGTATAGGAAGGTAAGTGGGAGTGTTATCACCTTCTCAGTGTTATATGTGGATAACATCCTAATTGTTGGGAATAATGTAGGAATGCTCTCTACAGTTAAAGCTTGGATATATAAAAACTTATCCATAAAGGATTTGGGGAAAGTATCCTATATTATATGGATTTAGATCTATAGAGATAGATCTAAAAGGATGCTTGGCTTGTCCCAGTTTAGGTACATAGACTCCATTGTCAAAAGGTTTGGAATGAAAAATTTCAAGAGATGTCTCATACTGATAAGACATAAAAATATCACTTTATAGGAGCAAGTCGCCATAGACTATTAAAGAAAGGGCGGACATGAATAACATACCCTATACATCAGTGATAGAGCCTATCATATATGCTATGCTAAGTACCAGGCCTGACATAATGCATGCTCTGAGTGTCATGAGTAGGTATTAGGTGGATTCAGGTTTAGAACATTAGAAGACAATAAAGTATATCCTTAAGTACTTGAGGACTAAAGATGTTTTACTGGTATATGGAGGAGGTAAACTCCAGTTGAGGGCTACACGATCTCGAGTTTGTAGTCTAATATCGATATAACAAGTCAAACTCAGGGTATACATTCCCCTTAAATGGAGGCAGAGTAAGCTAAAAGAGTTCCAAGCAAGATTACTACTGACTCGACCATAGATGCAAAGTACATTGCTGCGATAAAAGTAGAAAAGGAAGGAGATTGGATGAAGAAGTTTATCGTGGATTTAGGAGTCATACGAGCAGCGAGGAGTTGATTCATATATATTACGATAACAATGGGGTGATAGCTTTAGCAAGGGAACCCAGGTCTCATAAGAAGTGTCCTGATGAGGTTCCAACAGATAGAGAGATTGTGGCCCATGGAGATGTAGCAATGGAAAGAGTTCCATCTGAAGATAACATTGTAGATCCACTAACGAAGCTATTATCTCAAATTATCTTTGAGCATCATAGGAGTCTGATGAGGATCAGACTCGTAGTTGATTGGCTTTAGGCCAAGTAAGCGTTTGCTGGTTACAAGTGTCTTGCAAGACAATCACGGGAGTGATGGCCCGTGTGACACACTGCGTGATCTTTGTGCTTATTATTATTGGTATATTCTCACTTTATGTTACCTGTTTATATATATGATGTTCTTAGATTTGAGAAATGATAATTGGATCATAATGAGACCAATTCACCTTTAAATATAGATCCTAAATAACTTCGATCATAGCTTACGCGAGAGGGACATCGAGATAATCAGACAAACTAGTGTATTGTATACCCGTCCATATGATAGAAGCAGCTGGTCTCATAACTGCTTGTGTGGGGACACTAAGGGTACAATAAAGGTGCTCATTAGAGAATGAGTTTACTGATTGATTCGCTTATGAAATGCTGGATGGTTAATGATACCTGACGTCAGACAATGGTTCCATAGTCCCAGTTGTATGTCCAGGATCCCTTGTTTGATTACTCCTTTCTTTGACATCGGACTTACAGGTCTGGAAGTTTCACATATGGTACAATCGATTATCGGGATTGGTAGCCAACCTTACAAAGATAATTGAGTATAAATAGAGGATCATCTACTCTCAATATCATAAGAGGAATATCTCATGTACTCTCACTAAGGCAAATCCCTGGCTAGAGTCATTCAAATTGAGAGAGGAGTTCTTTGTAAGAATTCAAATAGAGAGAGACTCGGATAGATCCCTTATGAGGCCTAATAGTACCATACCGAATATATGATCTCTAAGATATTAGATGGATGAGGGACTATAAATACATGGTAACTATGAACAGATTGGTCTAATGAATTAGATACCCTTATACCATCTAGGGACTATGACTTAATAGCCTAGTACGACTATAGTTGATAAATTGAGAAAATTATTATGCAATAATAATTTACTAAGTCAGAAGGAGTTCTGATAGGTGTTGGGAAACCTTGACAGAAGTATCACATGCATAACGAAAAAATAAAACAAAAGGTTTCCCATGTTTATCATGTCATCGTATGATGATTGGTGTATAAAAAATTGTAACAAAAAACTATGAATCATGCGAGATATGTTATTTAAGGAGATCGTATATCCCTAAAATTTCTAGATCCAATAAGAGAGGATGAAGGAGGTCAAACGTCCTCCTCTATGGCGGTATGCACATGGTGGATCGATGCAACGATGCTCCTCCAATCACAGCAAAAAAGCTTGTAATTTTTGCACACCTTCTTCATAGCTTTTGCACACCACTTCGTAGGAAACATGGAAGAAGTACTTCTTTCTTTTTCACTGTCCTCACGCAGCAGAGAAAGGGGTGGTTGGCTAAGAAAAGATGGGAGGTAGGAGAATAGGAGGGGGTGACCAAAGATGCAACCTATCACCTTCGTTGGCCGCCCCTTCCTCCTATTTATAGAGAAACTCTTAAACCCTAATGGATCATACCTTTGTGGGTATTGGATCTCTATCTAATTACCCTCATCTATTGGATTATTGATTCCCTATCCAATAATCTCAATTTGTCTCTAATTGGGCCTAACACAAGAAGTCAATTAATCCTGAGTTTCATCTAATGACAACAGGGGCTTATTGGATAACTCATATTCAATCCTCTACATGCTACAATATCCACCATATGTGTGTGACCCTCTAGGCCCAATATTTAGTTGGCTGTGAGTTGCATATGTTAGGACTTTTTTTGACTCAGAACTCCTTCTGACTTACTGAATTGTTATCCCATAATAATTCACTCAACTCATCGACATGGACATACTAGGCTACTACGCTATAGTACCCAGACGGTATAGGGGATTTACCCATTAGACCTGCCTATCCTTAGTTACCATATATCTATAGTTTCTCATCCATCTAATATCCCAGAAATTATATATTGGGCATGGTACTATCAAGCCTCATATGAAATCCATCCAAGTCTTGCTCTAATCAGATTCTCTCGGAGAACTCATTCTCTCTTAATCTGGATGACCCTAGCTAGGGATTTGCTTGAGTGATAGTATATGGGATGTTCCTCTCGTGATACCGAGAGTGGATGATCCTCTATTGATACTCAATTACCTTTGTAAGTTTGGCTACCAATCCTGATAATCGGTTGTACCAAATTTGAAACTTTTTAGACTTGTAAGTCCAGCATTAAAGAAAGAAGTACTCAAACAAGGCATCCTTAATATCTCAAGTCTAAGGATCAAACTCATAACTAAGACTACAGAATCATTATTTGACGTTAGGTATCATTAACCATCTAGCATTCCGTAAGTAGATCAATTAATAAATTCATTCTCCAGTGAGGACCTGTATTGTACCCTTAGTGTCCCTACACTAGCGGCTATGAGACCAGTAGTCTCTATCATATGGACGGGTATATAGTACATTGGTCTGTCTGATTATCTCGATGTCCCTCTCTAGTACCTATGAATGAAATTATTTAAGGTCTATGTTTGAAGGCAGATCGATCTCATTATCATGACCTCATCATGATCTGATTCTCATTACGTAGATCCTAGGACATCATAGTATATACAACATGCAACATAAAGTAAGAATACACTAATAATAATAAGCAAAAAGATTATGTTGTGTGTCGCATGTGCCATCCCTCACGTGATTGGCTTGCAGAGCACATGTAACCAGTAATCTCCAACTTGACCTAAAGCCAATCACCTACGTGTTTAATCCTCATCAGACCCTTTTGACGCTCAAGTACAATATAAGACAAGGGCTTTGTTAGTGGATCTGCAATGTTATTCTCGGATTGAACTCTTTTCATTGCTACAACTCTATGGGTCATGATCTCTCTGATCAAGTAGAACCTCCTTAGAACATGCTTCTAATGAGACATAGGTTCCTTCGCTTGATCAATCGCCTCATTATTATCGTAATATATAAGAATCGACTCCTGGCTACTAGGAACAACTCCCAAATCCATGATGAACTTCTTTATCCAGACCCTTTCATTTGCTACTTCCATTGTAATAATATACTCCACCTCTGTAGTCAAACCAACAATAATATCTTGCTTGAAACTTTTCTAGCTTATTGCTCCTCCATTCAAGGTGAAGAAATACCTTGAGTTTGACTTGTTATCATCAATATCAGATTGAAAAGTTGATTCCGTGTAGCCCTCAACCTAGTGGCTACCTCCTCCATATACTAGTAAAAGATCCTTAGTCCTTCTTAAGCGCTTAATGATGCACTTTACTGCCTTTCAGTGTTCCAAACCTAGATCCACCTAATACCTGCACATGAGACTCAGAGCATGTGCTATATCAAGCCTGATACATAGCATAGTATATATGATAGACCCTATTGCTGAGGTATAGGGTATCTTATCCATATCTGCTTTTTCTTCAAGAGTCTTTGGGGATATATTCCTAAAAAGTGATATTTCATGTCTCAACGGTATAAAACATCTCTTGAAATTTTCTATGCCAAACCTTTTGATAATGGAGTTTATGTACCTGCACTGGGACAAGCTAAGCATCATCTTAGATCTATCTTTATAGACCTAAATCCTCAAAATGTAGAATGATTCCCCTAAGTCCTTAAGAGAGAAGTGTTTGGATAGCCATTCCTTAACTTTGTAGAGCATTCCTACATCATTCTTAATTATCATGATGTCATCCGCATATAGCACCAAGAAGGTTATAGGTACTCCTACTTATCTTTCTAAACATATAAGGCTGGTCTTCGTTCTTAACGAAGTCATAAGATCTGTCCTAACTTACGTAAGCTTACTACAATCCATAGATGAATCTGAGCAACCTGCACACGGTATCTAGACTCTCCTTGAATACAAATCCCTAATGCTATATCATATATATCTCTTCGAGGTTGCCATTGAAGAACGTGATTTTCACATCCATCAGCCATATCTCATAGTCATAGTATGCTGCAATAGCTAAAGAAATTTTAATGGATTTCAGCATGATTATGGGTGAGAAGGTTTTGTCATAGTCAACTCCTTGCCTTTGATGATACCCTTTATCCACCAGCCTTGCCTTATAGGTCTCTACGATTTTCTCTACCATGAGAACAATTCTCAAATTATGAAGTCAATCCGTGTAGTTTAGACCAATGAGATAGTTGGCATCATGTGTTCTACGTAGAGGGGTTTGCGAGTGACATGTTTCTGACAAACAAGATGTAGCATAAATGAAGAATATGCAGATTTTATAAAAAAGTAACAACTAAGAAACAAAAGTGTCCGGAAGACTTCCAATGGGGATCAAGACCAATTGAAGACTTAGTGTAACATCGAGGGACTCGACCAATCACACTAAGCCCAAAAATGTAGGCAACTTTTACCAATCACAACTCCTTGTGATCCTAGTCCTGTTCGTCCTCTGAACCATCATGGCCTTGAAGGACTCGACCAACCTTGATATTTAGTTAAATCATCACCATCGTTATAAGAAGAGTCTGATTTGATGATATACTCTCGAGGGACTCGACCAAGCATACCATGTCCTCAGGTCACCTGTGACATCTCTATGTCATAGGCAAGATCTCAAATTGGGAAGATAGGTGAGTCTCGAGGGACTCGACCAATTCAATCTATGTCGGGATTCAATTTCTTGTTATAACGATGGAAGGTCACGTGTGTCAATCTAATTGTCTTACGCTTACTAACTTAATATTATTATAGAAGGGGGTTTTGTTCGATCTCCAATGTCTTCTCACACATATACATATTTAATAATATCTACATCGTATGCAAAAAATATATGTGTGTGTATATATATATATATAGGTGTATAATCAATCATATATCACATATATATCACATCAGATGATCATGAATTGTCACCTTATGTGATCAGGTCTGAGCTAGTGGGCCCAATCACTCACAATAGGATATATATGTGTATTGGTGCATCTTCATGCCCGTTGATCATCTATCTCATCATCATCGGTTCTGTCGGCTCCTTGGTGCATCATTATGCATCGCGATTGCCTGTCTAGATATTTTGGGTCCTATTGATACCTCCACGCTCCCATCGTGCCTCTTTATGTAATTACATCATAATAACAGGCACATATGCCTGACAATAATTGAGAAAAATGAAATCTCGTAAGCCCCAATAATAATAATCACATATACACACATCACATCACATGGTCCATGATCATCTGTCCATATCATATATCACATGTAGACATCATCATGTAGAAGTACTAGATAAATAATAATTAATTAAACTATTTAATTAATTATATTTCTGAAATTTTGGGATACCCTACCATAGGGTGCCCAATAGGTAGGAAAGAGACCCCTTATGTGCCGAGGAAATCCTAGCCGCTGGGGCACCCCTATGACCAAGAGTCCTTGGCCACAGGGCAACCTTGGACAGTCAGGAAACCTTGGTCCCCAAGGTGTTCCTTACAGCCAACATCCTTGGTTGTAATCTACCATGAGCGTTTAGCAAACCCTATCCATCAGGCTGCCCCTTGCCACCAGGCTGCCCCTTGCGGCTAGGAGTCCCTGGCCACGAGGTTACCACTAGCGGCTATAAAACCCTAGCCGCTAGGATTCCCCATGTGACCAAGATTCCTTCGCTGCATGGGGTACTTAGCCGCTATTGAGAGTAGCACGTTTTGTTCTCTGCCATGTCAGTTTTTGGCCAAGCCTTTGAGCAATCTGAAGAGCAACAATAGTTGCTACCCTTTTCTGCCTTTTTCATGTCAACAATTTTGACATCAAACGGGCTCTCTACAACACATCTTATTAGTGAGAAAGGGTGTTGTCCAGATCTGAAAACTATGACAAGATCACATGTTACATAGAAAATAATCTATGCATTGTAATCTCATCACATGTAGTTTAACAATCAATCATTGCACGAGCAACCTGGCTCTAATACCACTATTGGGAAACCTTGATAGAAGTATCACATGCATAGTAGAAAAAATAAAATAAAAGGTTTCCCACGTTTATCATGTCATCGTGCAAAGATTGGTGCGGAAAAAATCATAAAATCAAAAATTGAGAATCGTGTGAGATTTGTTACTTGGGGAGATCTATATCCCTAAAACTTTTAGATTTAGAATGAGAGGATGAAGGAGGTTGGATGCCCTCCTCTTTAGTGGTATCCACATGGTGGATTACAGCGATCCTCCTCAAATCGTAGCCAAAAGCTCACAACTTTTGTGCACCTTCTTCGCAGCTTTTGCGCACCACCTCACAGCGAACATGGAAGAAGAATTCCTTTCTTTTTTGCTATCCTCTCATAGTAAGGAAAGGGGTGGTCGACTGAGAAAAGATGGGAGGGAGGAGAATAGGAGGGGGCAGCCAAAGATGCAGCCTATCACCTTTATTGGCTGCCCCTTCCTTTTATTTATAGATACCCTCTTAAATGCTAATGGATTCTGCCTTTATGGTTATTGGATCTCTATCCAATTACCCTCACCTCTTAGATTATTGGATCTTTATCCAATAATCTTAATTTGTCTCTAATTGGGCCTTATGCAAGGAGTCTCTTAATAAGAAAGGGTGCTGTCCAGATTTGAAAACTATAACAAGATCACAACATGTTACATGAAAAATAATCTATGCATTATAACCTCATCACACGTAGTTTAAAAATCAATCATTGCACGAGCAACCTGGCTCTAATACCACTATTGGGAAACCTTGATAGAAGTATCACATGCGTAGTAGAAAAAAGAAAACAAAAGGTTTCTAATGTTTATCATGTCATCGTGCAATGATTTGTGTGCGAAAAATCGTAAAATAAAAAACTGTGAATCGTGTGAGATTTGTTACTTAGGGAGATCTATATCTCTAAAACTTTCAGATTCAAAAGGACAGGATGAAGGAGGTCGGATGTCCTCCTCTTTAGTGGTATCCATATGGTGGATTGCAGCGATCCTCCTCAAATCGTAGCCAAAAGCTTACAACTTTTGTGCACGTTCTTCGCAGCTTTTGTGCACCACCTCATAGCGAATATGGAAGAAGAATTCATTTCTTTTTTGCTATCCTCTCATAGTAAGGAAAGGGTTGGTCAGCTGAGAAGAGATGGGAGGGAGGAGAATAGGAGGGGATAGCCAAAGATACAGCCTATCACCTTTGTTGGCTGCCCCTTCCTTCTATTTATAGAGAGCCTCTTAAACGCTAATGGATTATGCCTTTATGGGTATTGGATCTCTATCCAATTACCCTCACCTTTTCGATTATTGGATCTTTATCCAATAATTTCAATTTATCTCTAATTGGGCCTTATGCAAGGAATATATTAATGCTGAGTCTCATCTAACAAAAATAGGGGCTTATTAGATAACTCATATCTAATCCTTTAATCATTGCAACATCCAACATATGTGTGTGACTCTCTAGGCCTAATACTGAGTTGGCTGTGAGTTGCACCTGTTAGAACTCCTTTTGACTCAGAACTCTTTCTAACTTAGTAAATTGTTATCCCAAAATAATTCACTCAACTCATCGACTATGGACTTACTAGACCACTATGCCATAGTTCCTAGATAGTACAGGGGATCTAATTTATTAGACAAGTCTGACCTCAGCTACCATGTATCTATAGTCCCTCATCTATCTAATATCCTAGAGATTGTATATTGTGCATGGAACTGTCAGGCCTCATAGGAAATCCATTAGAGTTTGCTCTAATCAGATTCTCTCGAATAACTCCTCTCTCAATCCAAACCTCTATTCGCTAAAGCATCCACCATATGTGTGTGACCCTCTTGGCCCGATATTGAGCTGGCCGTAAGTCGCTTCCATTAGAACTCCTTCTGATATAGTGAATTATTATCTCCATAAAGAGTTTGCACTAATCAGATTCTTTTAGAGAACTCCTCTCTCAATCCAAACCTCTATTCGCTGAAGCATCCCTCATACGTGTGTGACCCTCTAGGCCCGATGCTGAGCTGGCCGTGAGTCGCTTCCATTAGAACTCCTTCTGATATAGTGAATTATTATCTCCTTAATAATTTACTTGACTCATCGATTATGAATGTACTAGGCCATTGCGCCATAGTCCCCAAACGGTACAAGGGGATCAAATCCATAGGACCTATATGTCCATAGTTACCATGTATCTATAATCCATCATCCAACTAATATTCTAAAGACTGTATATTGGATATGGTACTATCAAGCAATATACGGAATCCGTCTGAGACTCGCTCTAATCGGATTCTCCCAGAGAACTCCTTCTCTCTCAATCCGAATGACCCTAGCCAGCGATTTGTCTAAACAAGCACATATGGGATATTCCTCTTATGATACTGAGAGTGGATCAACCTTTATTGAAACTTAATTATCTTCATATATTTGACTACCAATCATAGTAATTGGTTGTACTAGATCTGGAACTTTCAAAACTTATAAGTCCGACGTTAAAGAAAGGAGTACTCAAACAAGACATCTTTGGCGTCTCAAGTCTTAAGACCAGATGTACAACTGAGACGATGAAATTACTATCTGCCATTAGGTATCATTAACCATACAACATTCTATAAGTGTATCAATCAATGAACTCATTCTTCAAGGAGCACCTATACTATATCTATAGTGTCTCCACACAAGTGGCTATGAGACTACCTCCATCATATAAATGAGTATATAGTATATCGATCTGTCCGGTTATCTTGATGTACCTTTCGAGTAACCTATGACCGAAATTATTTAGGATCTATGTTTAAGGTGAATCGATCTCATTATCATGATCTCATCATGATCTGATTCCCATTACACAGAACTAAGGACATCACAATATATATATGCAACATATAATATAATATGAGAATATGCCAATAATAATCATAAGAAAAAAAATGGCGTAGCGTGTCACACGTGCCATCACTCACATAATTATCTTGCAAGGCACATGTAACCAGCAATCTCCCACTTGACCTAAATCCAATCACTTATATGTCTGATCCTCATTAGACCCTTGTGACGCTCAAATACAATCTGAGCTAGCGACTTCGTAAGTGGATCTGCAATATTATCTTCAGATGAAACTCTTTCCATTGCTATATCTTTTCACGTAATGATCTCTCTAATTAAGTAGAACCTCCTCAAAATAATTCTGATGAGACCTGAGTTTCCTCGCTAGAGTTATTACCTATTCGGCATCATGGTATATGGGAATCGACTCCATGTTGTTTGGTATGACTCCTAAATCTCTGATGAACTTCTTCATCCATACCCTTTCCTTTGTTGCTTCTGCTGCAGCAATGTATTCCGCCTCTATGGTTGCGTCAATAGTAGTATCTTACTTGGAATTCTTCTAGCTTACTACTCCTCCATTCATGGTGAAAATATACCTTGAGTTTGACTTGTTATCATCAATGTCAGACTGGAAACTCAAGTTTATGTAGCTCCCAACCTGGAGGCTACCTCCTCCATATACCAGTAAAAGATCTATAGTCAATCTCAAGTACTTAAGGATACACTTTACTACCTTTTAGTGTTCTAAACTTGGATCCGCCTAGTACCTACTTATGACACTCAAAGCATGCGCTATATCAAAACTGGTACATAACATAGCATATATGATAGACCCTATCATTGAGGCATATGGTATCTTATTTATGTCTGTCATTTCTTTAGGAGTCTTTGAGGACATACTCTTGGAATTCTCTATGTAAAATCTTTTAATAATAGAGTCTATGTACCTGGACTGGGACAAGCCAAACATCCTCTTAGATCTATCTTTATTGATCTAGATCCCTAAAATATATGATACTTCCCCTAAGTCCTTCATGGAGAAGTTTCTGGATAGCTAAGTCTTTACTATGGAGAGCATTCCTATCTCATTTCTATATACAACACCAAGAAGGTGATAACGCTCCCACTTACCTTCCTATACACAAAAGGCTCATTTTCATTATTAACGAAGTTATAAGATCTGACCGCTTCCTCAAATCTTATGTTCTAACTTTGGGAAGTCTGCTTCAATTCATAAATAGACCTGAGCAACCTACACACTTTATCTGGACTCTCTCTTAATATGAATCCCTCTAGCTATATCATATACATCTCCTCATCGAGGTTGCCATTAAGGAATGTCGTTTTCACATTCATCTGCCAGATCTCATAGTGATAGTGTGCTACAATGGCCAAAAGAATCCTGATGGATTTAAGCATCACTACAGGTGAAAAGGTTTTGTCATAGTCAACTCCTTAGCTTTAATGATATCCTTTAGCTACCAACCTTTTTTTATAGGTCTGCACCTTTCCATCTGCTCCGATCTTCTTCTTGAAGACCCACTTGAAGCCGATGGGTACTATACCCTCAAGTGCATCCATAAAGTTCTAAACCTTGTTATAGTATAGGAAATCCTTCTCAAAATTCATGGCTTCTTACCGCTTTTCGGAATCTATAGTCATAATAGCCTCCTCGTAAGTCTGAGGATCAATATCCTGAGAGTCATCTCTATTGATATGGCCAATATATCTTTTAAGAGGGTGAGATACTCTACTAGACCTACGTAAAGTTGAAACTTATATGCTAGGTACTTGAACAGACTCGGACTCTGAATAGTGCTTGAGCTAAGTTCTCCAACCTCGTACAACTCTATCTTACTCCCGCTGTTTCCACCAAGAATGTGTTCCTTCTCAAGGAACATAACCCTCTTGGCAACAAAGTCCTTATGATCCTCGGGATGATAGAAATAATACCCCCAAGTTTCCTTGGGGTATCCCACGAACTTGTACCATTTTGTCATTAATTTCAACTTGTAAGGAATGTGTCTTTTAACGTGGACAAAATAGCCCCAAATCCTAACCATCTTAAGATCAGACTTTTTTCCTTTCCATATCTTATATGGTGTAGATACTACCGACTTTGATGGAACTATTTTCAGAAGGTAAGTTACAGTCTTTAGGGCATATCCCTAGAATGAGACGGGTAGGTCATTGAAACTCATCATGGACCGTACTATATCTAACACAGGTAATTTCTCCTTTTGATACACTATTTAGCTGAGGTGTATAAGGAGGTGTCTACTGGGATAGAATCACATTGTCCTTGAGGAAATGGGTGAACTTCGTACTTAAGTATTCTCCTCCTTGATGTGATCGAAGAGTCCTAATACTCTTTTCTATCTAATTCTCTACTTCATTTTTATATACCCTGAACTTGTCAAAGGCCTCAGACTTGTCCTTTATTGAGTACATGTGTCCATACCTAGAGAAATCATTAGTGAATGTATCAAAGTATGAGTAACTACCTATAGCCTTAGTCGACATGGGACCACATACATCACTATATATAAGTTTCAATAACTCAATGGCTCTCTCTCTAGTTTCACTAAAAGGAGAGTTGGTCATCTTCCCATGAAGGCAAGATTCACAAGTTACATACGACTTATAGTCAAATGGATCTAAGTTTCCATCTTTCAATAATTTTTTAATCCTTCCCTTATGTATATGACCTAGCCTTCAATGCCATATGCATTATTCACCTCATCTCTTTTCCTCTTAGACGTATTTATATTCATGATGTGTGGAGAAGTATCTAACACATATAAGCCATTTATCAGGGTCCCTCTAATGATGATCTCATCATCCATAATGATTGAATAACTATTATTCTAAAAAACTAATTTATATCCATTAATTATCAAACAAAAGATGAAAATAATATTTTTTGATAATAGAGGGAACAAAATAACATGCATCCAATGTAATAATAGCTCCACCAAGCATATGTAGGGTGATCTCCCCAACAGTAACTGCAACAACTCTTGCTTCATTGCCCATCTTGAGATTCATCTCACCTTTGGCCAATCTCCTAGGTCTTGCCAAAACCTGTAATGAATTACAGATATGATAAGCACTCCCGGTATCCAATACCCAAGTGTTATCATGAAAATCGGATAAGTGGAGACTGATCATGAATATACCTGAAGCATCTCCAAGCTTCTGTTTCACCTTATATTCAAGGTAGTCCTTATAGTTCCTCTTCCAATGCTCGTCTTGGCCATAGTGGAAGCACTATCTTTTGTCTTTTGCCCGATTTTTCTTGGTAATCTTTGCCTTACCCGATTTGCCCTTGCCCTTTGCCTTTCTTAAGGGTCATATCAATTTTCTTTTTCTTATTGGTCTCACCAACATAGAGAATTGGCTTTGATGCCACTCTCAGCTTCCCTCAACATATTGAGTAGCTTAGGGAGAGTCACCTCAAACTTGGTTCATATTAAATTTAATAATGAATTATGAAAAGGAATCTAGTAGGGATTGAAGTATAAGATCAACATAGGTTATCCTCTAGGACTATCTATATACTTCACAAAGCAAGCGATCTCATCATCGTTTGTCCTTTCCTTAGAGTGGGCACAATCGTGTTAATGACATATACGTTTTTCTCCGTGAGAATATTCTCAAATTACGGAGGCAATCTATGTAGTTTGGACTAGTAAGATGGTTGACATCAAGTATGCCACGTAGGGGGTTTACAAGTGAGAAATAAGATATAGCATAAATTAATAACATGCAGATTTTATAAAAAAAACTAATTACGATATGGTCTTCTTTCTTAATGCACTCCCACTATTTTCCTAGCGAATCGCGCGACACCCTCAGCACGTGAAACATAAGTCTTCGGTAGACTTCTAGTGGGGATTGGGATCTAGTCGGCATCCTAGTGCAATCTCGAGTGACTCGACCAATTATATTAAGCTCGAAAGGTAGACAACTCTTGCAAATCACAATTCCTTGCGATTCCCGTCATGTTCGGCCTCTGAATCATCATGGTCTCTACTGCTCGACCAACCATAAAATTAAATTAAGTCATCACCATCGTTACAAGATGAGTCTAATTCGATGATTTACTCTCGAATGCTCAACCAAGTCATATCATGTCCTCAGGTCACTAGTGACATCTTTATGTCATAGGCAAGAACTCGATCACGTATATAGGTGAGCCTCGAGTGACTTGACCAAGTCAACCAATGTCATGATTCAATTTCTTCCTATAATGATGGAAGGCCACGTGGGTCAATCTTATTGCGTCACGCTTATCGATTTAATATTATCGTAGGAAGGGTTTTCTTTATTTTGTACCGGTCTCATAATATATCGTGTCACACACATATACATATTTAATATATATCTACATCACATGCATATATATATATATATAGTAGGTGTATAACACATGTCACATATGCAAGCCACGGATGAACATGAGCCGTCACCTAATATGATTAAGCCAGAGTCAATGGGCCTAATCATTCACAATAGGATTTAAGTGTGCCTCGGCGTATCTCGATGCCCTATGATCATTGATCTCATCATGCATCGTGATCTCCTACTATGGCATCGTGGGTCCCGCTATCACCTTCGAGCTCCCGTCGCACCTCTCTATATAATTACGAAATAATCATAAGCATGTAGGCCCAACAATAAATAAGAAAAATAAATACTTGCAAGCCCCAGTAATAATAATAATAATCATAATTATACACATCACAATACATGGCTCACGATCATCTATCCACATCATACATCACATGTACATCCCATCACATGTAGGATTACTAGATATATAATTAATTAAACTATTTAATTAATTTTTTTGAATATCATGATATGCTAAGAATTTTTAAAATTATTAAGGGCATTTTCAGAATTCTAGATAGAAGGTCAATCCCCAAAATTTTTAGAATTATTGAGGGTATTTTTAGAATTATAGACAAAGGATAAACCTCAAAATTTCTCAAATTCTAAGGGGCAGAATCATCCTTTTACCAAAAACCTAACCCTTTGCCCCTTCTAATGGCCATTATTATCACTCGTGCATAGGCAGCAGCCCTTGTTTGTAAACTGTCGCTACTACCCTCGACAGCCGCCCCCTTTGGGCCGGCGATGCGGCCTCATGCGGCCACCTAGCCAGCAGGCCCGCCCGTGGGTGCTGTGACTGCAAGCGACGTGCACGTAAGCGGCCGTCGTTGTAGGTGCTCGCCCCTATGACGGCAGCCCTGGCCGCTACTATAGGGGTTTAGCCATGGGTGGCCACCCCTGCAGGCACACCTTGTCGCTGGCGGTTGCCCTACAAGTAGCCTGGCCGCATGCGACCGCCCCTGTAGGAAGCCTGGCCGTAATCGACCATCCCTACAGGTAGCCTGGCCACAACCAGCCGCCCTTGCAGGGGCCCTGGCTGGAGAGTAGCCCCCTTTGCAGGCGACCTACCCACAGGTGGATGCCCCCCTCCTCGCTGCCTTCATTGCAAACACATAACAAGAATGCGTAGAACAGTTCTATGAGATTCAATCTCATAACATGCAGTTTAAAACCAATCATTCGCACGAACAACCATGGCTCTGATACCATTGTTGGGAAACCAAGCGGGAACATCACATACACACCGTAAGATCCAAACAAAACATGTTTCCCACGTAGATCAAATCGTCATGCAAAAGATTGGGTCACAAGAAAGCCACAAAAATTGAAAACCATGATACATGAGAGATTGATTACCTAGGGAGATTGTATATCCCTATTTTTCTAGATTCGGATGGAGAAGATAAAGAAGGTTAAGCGTCCTCCTCTTTAGTGGTATCCACACGATGGATCGCTGCAGTGATACTCCTCCAATCGTAATCCCAGTTCTGGTAACCCTTATGCAAAGTGAGTGAGGGAGGAGAATAGGAGGGGGTGGCTAAAGATGCAGCCTATCAACTATGAGCCTCCCCTCCTATTTATAGAGAGCCACCAAAACCCTTGGGGTCCTGCCTTAGTGGATATTGGATCTCCATCCAATTACCCATCAACCTTGTATTATTGGATCTCTATCCAATAATCCCCTTTGGCCTCTAATTGGGCCTAATGCAAGGAGCCTATTAGTGCAGGGTCTCATCTAATGAGAATAGGGGCTAATTAGATCTCTATCTAAACCTCTATTTGCTAAAGCATCCACCATATGTGTGTGACCCTCTAGGCCCGATACTAAGCTAGCTGTGAGTCGCTATCTCCATACATGACACTATCTAGCCAAATATGAAATCCATCTAAGACTCGCACTATTAGGATTCTCCCGAATAACTTCTTTTTTCTTAATCCGAATGACCTTAGCTAGAGATTTGTTTGAGCAAGCACATATGAGATATTCCTCTCATGATATTGAGAGTGGATGATCCTTTATTGATACTCAATTGCCTTTGTAAGATTGGCTGCCAATCCCGATAACTGGCTGTCTCACGTCTAAGGGCCAGATGCACAATTGAGACTATGGAATCACTGTCTAACATTAGTATCATTAACCATATACATTTCAAAAGTGGATCAATCAGTGAACTCATTCTTCAACGAGCATATGTACTATATCCTTAGTGTCTCTACACAAGTGGCTCTAAGACAAGCTACCTCCATCATATGGACAGGTATAAAGTACATCAGTCTGTCTGGTTATCTCCATGTCCCTCTCGAGTAATATGTCACCAGGATTATTTAGGATCTGCGTTTAAAGGTGAATTGATCTCGTTATTGTGATCTCATCACGATCAGATTCCCATTGCATAGAACCAAATACATCATAATATATATACACTAGATAATATAATATGAGAATATGTCAATAATAATCATAAGCAAAAAGATCGCATAACATGTCACACATGCCATCACTCACGTGATTAGCTTGTAGGGCACCTGTAACCAACAAATAGAGGGAACAAAATAACATGCGTCCAATGCAATGATAGCTCCACCAAGCAGATATAGGGTAACTTTCCCAACGACAATTGTACCAACTCTTGCTCCATTGCCAATCTTGAGGTCCATCTCACCTTTGACTAATCTTCTAGGTCTTGTTAGAACCTACAATGAAAGCACTCTTGGTATCCAATACCAATTTGTTATCATGAAAATCTAATAAGTGGAGACTAATCATGAATATACCTGAAGCTTCTCCAAGCTTTTGTTTCACCTTATCTGCAAGGTAATCCTTATACTTTCTCTTTCAGTGCCCATCTTTGCCATAGTGGAAGTATTGTCCTTTGTCCTTTGTCGGATCTTTCTTAGCAACCTTTGCTTTACCCGATCTTTCTTTGCCCTTACCCTTCTTAAGAGTCTTACTGGCCTTCCTTTTCTTCTTAGTCTCCCTAATATAGAGAACTGTCTTCTCTTTCTTGATGACACTCTCAGCTTCCCTTAATATATTGAGGACCTTAGTGAGAGTCACCTCAAACTTGCTCATGTTAAGATTCATGATGAAATGAGAAAAGAAATATGGCAGGGACTGAAGTATAAGATCAACGCATATATTATCCTATAGAATTATTCCTAGACCTGTGAGTTTCTCGATCCACTTTATCATCTTTAGGACATGGTTCAGAATCGATGTCCCTTCGCCTAGAAGAGAGTCTTGGATATCTCATATCTTTGAGTTCTTCATTGTTTCTCAAACAACTAGCAAAGATAAAAAAGGATAGAATTGATATATGTGCTCTCATATTGCCTCTATAACTTAAGAGTCATGGAGACCAACATGTAATATTTTACTAATGTGGAATCATCTATATACTTCACATAGCGAGCCATCTCATCCTTACTTGCCCCTTCTTCTAGCTTGGGCATAATTATATTAAGGATGTACATGATTTTCTCCACCGTGAGAATAATTTTTAAATTATAGAGCCAATCTATATAGTTGGACTAGTGAGGTGGTTGGCATCAAGTATGTCATGTAGGGGGTTTGTGAGCAACATGATTTTGACCAACAAGATATAGCACAAATAAATAACATACAGATTTTACGAAAAAACTAATTAAGATATAGAGTTATATCTTAATGTACTCCCACTATTTTCCTAGCGAATCATGCGATACCTCGGCACGTGAAATGAAAGTCTCCAGTAGACTTATAGTGAGGATCGAGATCTAATCGACGTCTTAGTGTAACCTTGAGTGACTCAACCAATTACACTAAGCCTGAAAGATAGACAACTCTTGCCAATCACAACTCCTTATGATTCCCGTCATATTTGGCCTCTGAATCATCATGGTCTCGACTGCTCGACCAACCATGAAGTTCAGTTAAGTTATCACTATTGTTACAAGATGAATCTTATCTGATGATATGCTCTCAAGTGACTCGACTAAGCATACCATGTTCTCAGGTCACCAGTGACATCTCTATATCGTAAGAAAGATCACGATCATATAGATAGGTGAGCCTTGAGTGACTTGACCACCTCAACCTATATCGTGATTTAATTTCTTTCTATAACGATGGGAGGCCATGTGGGTCAATCTTATTGTATCATGCTCACTGACTTAATATTATCGTAGGAGGGGTTTTTATTTTGTATCGGGCTCCTAATATGTTATGTCACACACATACATATTTAATATATATATATACATATATATATATATACATATATACATATATATATATATATATGCATATATATGTATATATATACATATATATGTATATATATACATATATATATGTATATATATACATATATATATGTATATATATATATATATATATGTATATATATATATATATATATATATATATATATATATATATATATATATATATATATATATATATATATATATATATATATATATATATATATATATTTATATATATATATATAGTAGGTGTATAACACATATCACATGTGCAAACCACACCAGATGATTATGAACCGTCACCTGATTAAGCCCGAGTAAATGGGCCTAATCACTGACAATAAGATCTATGTATGTAGTGGTGCATCTCCATACCCTGCGATCGTTGATCTCGTTATCATCGGTTCCGTCGGATCCTCACCGCATCACCATTCGTCGTGATCTCCTGCCACAGAATCGTGGGTCCTGTTGCCACCTCCATGCTCTTACCGTACCTCTCTATATAATAACAAAATAATCACAGGTACGTAGGCCTGACAATAAATGAGAAAAAATATTTAGCTTATAGGATACAATAATAATAATAATCACATATACACACATCACATCATATGACTCATGATCATCCATCAACATCATACATCAAATGTACACATCACATGTATGATTACTAAATATATAATAATTAATTAAACTATTTGATTAATTATTTTCATAATTTTTAGGATACCATACCATAGGGTTCCTAAATTGGTAGCTTGGAACTCCTTTTGCGGCTAGGAAACTCTAGCTACTAGGACTCTCGTGCAGCTAGGATTCTATTAGGACCCCAATTGAGTCGGGTCCTAGTCGATTGAGTCGAGTCTTTAGATTGGGCCTTGTTGGCTAGCCTAGACCTGACGTTAGGTCTGCTAGGACTAGATTTGAGTCCATTATGATAAATCAGTCCAAATCCCAGTAGGATTCAGAATCGACTAAACTGGAGTCTGGTTAGGAGTTGGAGTTGGATTCGAGTTGGACTCAACCAAGTCACGCTTGTAATCAACCCAATTGGCAGCCAACCTTGATGAGGGGAAGTTGGCTAGGGCTGAGAGGAGTGGCTAGGGTTTGAGATGGGAGTGTTTCACTTGGAGTAGAAGTTTGATTAGGAGTTGGAGTCTTAGTTTACTTGGAGTAGGAGTCATATTAGGAATTAGGGTTTTAAGACCATGTATAAAGCATGTAGCCACCACTATTTTTTCAAGCAATGAATACATCTTTTTCAGCCATTGTGGTCGAGTACCAAGGAGGGAGGAACCCATATAGAGTTCTAAGGAGGGCCGATCACCTATAGAGGTCAACCCAAGCTTAGAATCCTGCGGGGTTCTAACGCTTAGTACCATCCACCACCTCCCAAGCAATTCCCATAATTGTTGTGATCGTTGACTTCATCGTCATCACCACTACTGCAAAAACATCATCTGTAGTCTCCACCAAAATTGCATTAGGTTCTTGTATCTACCTTACTACTGCTGTAATTTACTTATCCAAACACCAAAAAAAATAGTACATCTATCTCGCTGTAAAAACTTATCATCACGAAGTTATCATTTTTACAACGAAAGTTATGCCGTAAAATTTCAGCCACATATTTGCTATCATATCTCTGGTCTGTCTACCGATATCTTACTGCCGCATTCATCTTCGTATTTTATGTCAGCTTGGCTTTCCTTACTAGTGGATTCTCACTGAATTCTTCTTTAAATCTTTGACGTAATCACTAAAAACTTTTTGTAAACTGCTATTCTTCGACGTAAAATTATGTTGCTGCATCCGATCTTGCTGCTATATTTGCCACCATATCGCTATCATCTATATTGCTACTATCTTTGTTGATTTCATGCTACCATATTCCTCAAAATACTGCTATAATATTGCTGCAACTTTCATCATAAAACTGTTATCTTTTGATGAAAAATTTTGCTGCCATACTTTTTTGTGTTTCTTGTTGCATACACAACTGATCTCTACCGAATTTGTTGCTACCATATTGCTATTCTCATCTATCTTGCTACCATGTTCATCAGTTTCTTGCTATCAAAATCATCCATATACTACTAGAATCCTTTTGCCGCAAAACTACTGTTATCGATGAAGCATTCTGATCCTTGTCTTCCACCACTAATCCTTGCCTTCCATAGCCTTCCACCACTAATCCTTGTCTTATGCGGCCACCAATCACTCCATCGACTGATGCCCGTAACCCATCAAAGGAAGAAGGAAAGTAATATCTCAGATCTGGAGACATACGCTGTGGCATCAGAGGATTTGATCGATGCCAAGTTAGAGGCTTTTGAGATGCGCATGGAGAAGAAACTGCGTGCTCCTTCGTGGAATCCAGATTAGGATGATCACCGAGCCTAACGAGATCACAACAAGGTGGGAGTCCAAATCTCAAAGAGAACCCTCCAGAGAAAGAAGAACACGTGCCGGATCCAGCATATACACGCATGAGGGTGGACGTCCCTCAATGGAGACCCGACGGGATGGTTTTAGCACGCTGAATGCTACTTCCATTATCACCGGACCCCAGAGGCTTCCATGGTGGACATCGTTGCCATCAACCTTGAAGGAGATGCTATACAATGGTAAAATTGGTTTGAACATACTCAAGGAGTCCCGATGTGGAGGCAATTCAAAGGCGGTCTGCTAACCTGCTTTGGACATTCCTAGTACGAGAACATCGACAGACAACTTGTGAAGGTCCGATAAATCTCTACGACCTAAGAATACTAGACCAGGTTCGAAGGATTATCTAACCAAGACTGTGATTGGTCCGAAAAATAATTGCTAGGGACCTTTATCGAAGGATTAAAGCTACTGATACGAGGAGACGTTAAGGCGCGACAGCCCTATACATTGACAATAGCGATATCCTTCACACGACTTCAAGAGGAGCAGCTTAATCAAGATGTTCAGCCGGCCGATTGTATAGTTTATGCAATTGCCGGCAACGTGAACCTGCATATGATAAAGATTGGAGGTTTCCTCAAGCAGCAACCCGTCATCGTCCTTGTCGATACCGAGAGCACCAATAACTTTATGGACAACAAGGTTGCTGCCCAGATGACACTTTAGATCGAGGATTGCAGTAGGTTCGATGTAAAGGTGGCTGATGGTCGTGTCTTGAAGTGTGACCGAAAGTGCTTGTGGGTGAGATTGGTGTTACAAGGATAATAAATTACTGCTGACTTCTTCCTCCTCCAATTAGATGATTATGAAATAGTGCTTGGCATAGAATGGTTATACACACTAGGTGATGTTTCCTGGGATTTTTAAAAATTAATTATGAAATTTTTCAGCAAAGAGAAACAGGTGATCTTGCACAGGAAACATGGGAGCGACATGACAACGATTTTAACGTAGCGTTTGGAGAAGGTCCTACAGAAAGTGCACAGCGGCTTCCTAATGCAAATTCAGCAACCACATATAAAGGAGCCGATGAAGATTGAAGATCCAAACCTTCTCCAATTGCTTGTTGAATTTTCAGAGGTCTTTGTCAAATCGAAAGGTCTACCCCTATCTAGCTGCATTACCACCGCAAGTTCATGAAGGACGATGACAAAATCATCACTCCTCTCACGACATTGCTAAAAAAAGATATCTTCCTTTGGCCGAATGAAATTATAGAAACTTTTGATGCCCTTATAGCCGCAATTCCATCTACATCGGTGCTAGCGCTATCCAATTTTGTCAAGGTGTTCGTAATTAAAGCAGACGTATTAGTAGCTGGAATTAGCGCCATCCTCATGTAGGATGGCTGACCCCTAACCTACACTAGCAAAGCTCTCTCTCCACCTCACCCGAACCTTTCAACCCATAATGAGGGGATGCTGACCATTGTTGAATTTGTGGCATGGTATGATATCGGTCAACCAAAGGAGAGATCAAAATAAACCCAGGAAAATTACAGCTTCTACCCACTCTGGACTCCGATTGGGCTAACACTTTAATAGACCTTATCAGCGGGCTCCCATGATCTCAAAGGAAAGTTTTGCAAACAATGAAGATCAACCTTGTGGTAACCTATGCTAGGAAGAAACGGCCTCTCGACAAACTTCAAAATGGAATAAAATTTGAAGATCGAGTTCTCCTACACCTCTAGTCCTATCAACAGGAAACTCGAGCCTTAAGGAGGTGGTCTCTATATTACTTTGGACCTTACAAAATTGGTGATCACAATGGAACTGTGACCTACGGATCAGATATGCACACCAATTCAAAATTACAATTGATCCTCTAGGTATCTCACCGTAAATAAAAGTTTACAGAGGATGACTCAGCCCAGATCCATCCACCCAATACCCAAGTTGATAAAGAGGCCCAGTTCTATCTGGAGATCGCATGAGATTGCAGGATCGCGACTCATCATCATCTAGACACTACTATTGATGCTGGACCACAAGAGCATGATGCGTCTACTACAGTAGCCACGAGACAGCCTCATGAGGAGTTGTAGATCAGGACCCAAAGTCAAAAAGTTACAACCTTGAGGACAAGGCTGATTTGAAGAGATCGAGTCTATTAGGACCCAACTGGATCAGATCCTAGTCGATTGAGTCAAGTCCTTAGATTGGGCCTTGTTGGCCAACCTATACTTGACATTAGGTTGGCTAGGAGGAGATTTGAGTTCAGTGTAATAAATCATTCCAAATTCTATTAGGGTTAGGATTCAGCTGAACCAGAGTTCGGTTAGGTGATAGGACTCCAACAGGGTTGAGTCCTAATCAGCCTAGAAGTAGTCAATAAAACCTATGTGATGGTAATAAAACCCCATCTAGCCACTTTTATCCTATAAAGAAGTGTGGCTAGGGTTTAGATTAGGGTTTTAGGGCTCAGTGGCCGTCGCCCCCTTTACTGGGCTGGTCGGCTAGGGTTTCCGTCAGTTAGGTCGACTATAGGAGGGGTAAAGGGATAATTTTACTTAGGCAAGCACCCCCATGGGCTAGGGATTAGAACCCTATATAATGATGTAGCCGTCTCCTCTTTTTTATCAAGCAATGATCATCTTTTATTCAAACTTGTGTCAAGTTCTAGGAGGGAAAATCCACCCCTATAGTGTTCTAAGGGTTGATCCCCTTCAAAGATCAAAATCTATAGAGCTCCTTCTGGGGTTCTATCATCTAGAATTAGAGCAGTGTTTCTGCTATCCTTGCTGCCATCTCTGCCACCCCCATCCTTCCAAACAATTCCCACAATTGCTACAACACACGCCTCTACCGTCATCCCTAAGTCGTAGATCAAATCAATCTACTACTGCCCACTATGTTTGAAATTGAAGATTTGGTATATTTTTAACCCCCACACCTATTTGCGATTGATATTCCTTTGCCTTACACATTGGAGAAGTTTTTTCGTATTTTCCTTACTGTAAAATTCTACCGTCGTAAACGTTATCATCGTTGCGAAGGGGAAACGCGACAGAAAAAGTTCAGCCGATTGTTGCTTCTTGAAACTAAACTTTTGCTCATCCTTTTTGGCTGAAACTTTTATACAAATTCATATATCATCTTAGCTTTCATCTAATATTGATCTCTGGAAAAAAATCCTTCTGAAACCGAACTTATAGTGCTGCAATTCCTCATTGCGCATCGTTGGAATTTTATGACAAAGAATCTGCCTTCCGTCTTTTCATCTACTTTCCTACCGTTATGCTATCAAAATTTTGTCAAACTTATTTGCTGATATTATCCACATCTAATCTGAGAATTTGTGATAAATTTCTGCATATTTTACTTGGGTTTTCTTCTGGAAATTACATAAAAAATTTAATGTTTCTCTAACGTAAATTCTGTTCGGTAGGACAGCACATACACAACCCTTTCTTCATTGAATTCCATCATATTTGAGTGTTGTATTTTGCAGGTTTTTGGACTCTCTTTCTTCCATCCTCAGTCCCTACCATCCTCAATAAGAACCATTCCAAACTGCACCCTAAACTGATCCCAAATAGCCTCCCAAATCAGCCCTAACCGCAGCCTACTTACATCTACCTGATACACCCATCCAGCCGGCCACGTCTTCTCCAAAAATTCTCATGCCACTAACCCAACAACAGAAAAAGGACCTCAATATTACAGATCTAGAGGCTTATACTATGGCATCAGAGGAGGCCATCAACGCTAAGTTCGAAGCCTTTGAAAGTCGCATGAAGGAGAAGATCCGATCTCTTTTCACCGAATTCAGCATAGGCCGACCATTGAGCCCGAGGAAATCATGGCAAGGAGAAACTTTAGATTGGTGAGATGATCCTTAAGAGCATGGTCACATCATCCCTGATCCAAACAATCCATGCATGAAGGTTGACTTCCCTAGATGGGAAGAAGGAGACCCGATCGGATAGATCTCACGCTCGGAGCACTATTTTTGGTTCTACCGAACCGCCGATGCTACACGGGTGGAGATTGCTACCATCCATCTTGAGGGAGATGCTATTTAGTTAGTTCAATTAGTTTGAGCACACCCATGGAGGTCTCTCTTGACAACAATTCAAAGAAGGACTACTAAATCGCTTCGAACCAACCGATTTCGACAACATCAACGGACAATTGGCAAAGATTCGACAAACCTCTACAATACAAGAATACCAAATAAGGTTTGAATGTTTATCTAACAAACTATGGACTGGTCTGGAAAGCAACTTTTGGGGACTTTTAGTGAGGGCCTAGAGCTGGAGATTCATGATAGGACTCCTGCAGGGTTGAGTCATAATCTCCCTAGAAGTAGTCAATAAAACCCTATGAGATTGTAATACAACCCCACCTAGCCACTTCTATCCTATAAAAAAGTATGGTTAGGGTTTAGATTAGGGCCTTAGGATTTAGTAGGTGTCGCCCTCTTTACTGGGCTGGTTGGCCAGGGTTTCCCCCTGCTTAGGTCGGCTATAGAGCCAACCTAGCCGCCACTTGTTCCCTCCATGTGAGGTAGGCTATAGAAGGGAAAGAGTAATTTTAGTTAGGCAAGCACCCCATAGGGCTAGGGTTTGGAGTCCTATATAAGCAAGTAGCCTCCACATCTTTTTATCAAGTAATTATCAATTTTATTTCAGCCTTGTGTCGAATCTGGGAGGGAGGAACCCCTATAGCGTTCTAAGGGTTGATACCCCTCAAGGATCAAAATCTATATAGCTCCTTCTGGGGTTCTATCATCTGGTATTAGAGCCGCATTCCTGCTACCTTGTAGCCATCTTAGCTGCCTCCACCTTCCTTACCAATTCCCACAATTGCTTTTGACGTCGCCTCCACCGTCGCCCACCAAGCCATAGATTCATCAATCTACTGCCTTCCTCTGCATCAACATCAAAAGATTTGGTAAAAACTCTAAGCCCATGCCTCTTGCTATTGCTATTCTTCTATCTTATATGTGGGAGAAGTTTTTCCAATGTTTCCTTGCTATAAAATTTTACCGTCGCAAACGTCATCATCTTTGCAAAGGCAAAACACTGCAGAAATTTTTAGCTGATTTTTGGTTCTTGAAATGGAACTTTTAATCATCCTTTTTGACTGAAACATTTATACAATTTCATAGATTGTCTTAGCTTTCATCTAAGACTAATCTCGTAAAAAAACTCCTTCTGGATCTGGACTTATAGCGCTGTGATTCTTCATTGCATAGTACTGAAATTTTACAACACAGAATCTACCTTTCGTCTATTGGCCTCTTGAAACCAAACTTTTGTACATCCTTTTTGGTTGAAATTTTTATAAAATTCTAAAGATCAACTTAGCTTTCATCTGAGATTGATTTTCAGAAAAAATTCATTCTGAAACCAGTTTTCTTTTGCAATCTTTCACCATCATGCAATTCTAGAATTTTTACCATGAAGGATCTACCTTTCATCTTTTGCCCTATTTCCCTACTGTTATACTGCCAAAATTTTGCCAAACTTTTTATTGGTGTTACCAACATCTGAACCAAGGATTTCTAAATAATTTCCTTACCGATCCACCTACCTTTTCATCCAACCTTCCTTATCGATCTACCTACCTTTGCTGCCATCTATCCCAAATCCAAAACCCTTTTTCCTAACCTTCATCTACTGCTATCACAGTCCTAAAACCACACCAATTCACAGCCTAAACTCCATAAAACCATAGCCCCAAATTGCATCAAAAATAGCCACAAACCGTAGCCTTCGGTCCACCAACCTTTCAGCCGCCCAATCTCCCTTATCCCTTCAACCGCAACACACATCTTTGCTGCCCAATGCTGCCAACAGTGACCTCTTGCTGCCATCCTCCTTGATCGTAGCCACCAACGATCCTTGTGGCAAAAAGCTACTAGCAGCGATCTTTCGCTACAATCTGTTTACATCGCAGCCCGCAATAATCGTTCGCTGCCAACTATCTTGATCGCGGCCAGCAACAAATTAAACACAATAGCAACCGTCTCTCGCTCCATACCACTACTGCCATCCTCCACAATAGCCATGTACATCGTTGCCCCATCTTCTTCCTCTTGCAACCGTACCCTTGCTACAACCGATGCCACCTGCAGTCATAAAGTCGCACCGCAGCCGTAATCGACATTACTGCTACCCTCTTCTTCCTCCGCCATCGTTGCTACCTTCTGACTCGGATCTCTTAGCTGCCATCTTTCGACAAATATCAGCCACCTAAAAAATCACAACCTCGATGACATTGCAACATCAACATTTCAGCATCACTGAAGGACTGCAACCGATGTTACTACTGCCATTTTCTTCCTCCACCATTGCTATGACACTTGGCTGCCATCCTCCACTTGGAGACTTCACCACCGCAGCCCTGACATTGCTGCCATTACTGCCTTGAACCTAAAGATTGTAGCTACACTATGTAATTGATTTGATTTGACATGTTGGAGATCCTTACGTTATGATATCGGTGGACTTATTTGAAGCCAAATTGGATGCTCTTGAGACACGTATGGCTATTAAAGTATGCGCTCTCTTTGAGGAGTTTAGATTAGGCAGATCACCAAGCCCAATAAGATCACATCGTGGTGTAAATTTGGATTGTAAAAAGAACCTTAGCAAAGAACTAGCGATGATCCGTCAAACCTCTACCATCTAAGAGTACCAAACCAAGTTTAAAGATTATCTAATCAAACTTATGATTAGTTTGAAAAATAGATATTGAGGATCTTTATTGAGGGCTTGAAGCCGGAGATTTAGGAAGAAGTTAAAGCGCGATAGCCGTACACACTTAAGGCAGCCATCTCATTTGCGCGACATCAAGAGGAGCGATTGAACTATGAAGCTCGAAAGACTAGAGTTACTCGTTGACCAGTGACACCAAAGCATTCACCTCCTCCTACTATCAGCTAACCCCCTCAGTCAAGGAAATTAACAAGAGAAGACCTTCATGATGGATCGACAAAGGGCCTATGTGGGTGCTGTGATAAACTGTGGAGCCTAGAATACAAATGTAAAAAGGAGACATCGCTAATGATTGTGCCTACTAAAGAACCCAAACTTGAAGATACCACTCTCTAGCCCAAGGAGAAGGATACACCATAGCCGGCCACCCGCACGGTCCCTACCTTAGCCGGCTACACCGACCTACAAAAATTGAAGATCGAAGGGTTTTTCGAGCAGTAGTCCATCATCATCCTTATCGACGTCGGGAGCACACACAACTTCATAAGTAGTAAAGTTGCTGCCCACTTAATGCTCCAAAAAGAATATTACAACGGGTTCAAAGTCAAGGTAGCTAACGGCCAAATTCTGAAGTGCAACCAGAAGTCCCCACGGGTAAAACTGATCCTATAAGAGTAACATGTAGTTGCTGAATTTTTCCTCCTCCCTCTTGATGGTTTTGATATAGTGCTTGGCATTGACTGGTTGTCCATGAAATTTTTAAGAAAAGGAAAGTAGGTGATCCTACGAGGGAGCCCAGTGACTACAACCACAACACCACACTTGGAAGGGGTACCAAAAGAAGAATCCAGTGGTTTCCCAATTTAAATACAGGAGTTTCATGAGATTAAAGATAAAAAACCCCTCCCACAGCTTGTTGAATTTTTGCGTCTCCACCCAACCGAGTCGACTACCTCCTCTAAAACTGGTTGACCCCCCATATGCTGAACATGCCGAAACTTCTACCAGTTGTTGCTTGACCATATTGCTTTATATAACCTCAGAAGGTCGAAGATAAAAGGGTCATCTAAGGGATGACAGAGACATAGATTGTTCAGCCATGCTTATTTCCCGCTACGACACATCCCTACATCCTTTTTCCCATAGATAAGCTACTTCTAAAGTTTTACATCCTATCGAACTCACCATGGTTGCTGATGCAGCACTACCAGATCTCAGGTGACTTCCATGGCTTTTCCTAGGATCGGACCATGATGCTTAAAGACTTCCTTGATAATAACCTCTGATCTACGACCCAAGACCGCGAGAAAATTGAGCCCCTCCAGTGGCGAAATCAGAAAAGGAGAAGGATCATTCGTAGGACTCAACGAAGCATGAACATCATCCCTCTCATTATAAAGAAAGATGCACCATCTTGGCCAAGTGGAACTATAGCCCTCACAACCACGATGTCGTCCCCACCAAATCATGGCCAGATGTTTATTATTGGAGCAAACACATCCAGAGTGGGGGTCAGCACCATCCTCATGCAAGATGGTCAACAGCACAAAGAAGTAAAAATAGGCCTTGCAAAATTGGGGATCACATTGGGCCCCTAACATGGAGATCAGATCCGTGCACTAGATCAAGATTACAATTGATCGACCAGGTGTCCCACCTCAAATAAAAATTTAAAGAAGATAACTTAGCCCAAATCCTTCCAACTAACACCAAGCTGTTGAGGAGGCCAAAGTTCAGTTGATGATAGCATGGGAATTATATGAGGAGCTGAAGACCTGGTTCCCTGAGTTCATGGAACCTTAGCCTTGAGGACAAGGCTGATTTTAAGAGGGCGGGTTTGATAGTACTCCAGTAGGGTTGAGTCCTAATCTCCCTAGAAGTAGATAATAAAACCCTGTGAGATTCTAATAAAATCCCACCTAGCCATTTCTATCCTATAAAGAAGTGTGGTTAGGGTTTAGATTAGAGCCTTAGGATTTAGTAGGCGCCGCCCCCTTTTTACTGGGTTGGTTGGCTAGGGTTTCCCCAAGCTTAGGTTGGCTATAGAGCCAACCTAGCCGCCACCTGTCCTCTCGAAGGTAGGTAGGCTATATAAGGGGTAAAAGGGTAATTTTAGTTTGGCAAGCACCCTCTAGGGCTAGGGTTTGGAGTCCTATATAAGCATGTAGCCTCCACCTCCTTTTATCAAGCAATTATCAATTTTATTTCAGCCTTATATCGAATCTAGGAGGGAGGAACCCCTATATCATTCCAAGGGTTGATCCCCCTCAAGGATCAAAATCTATAGAGCTCCTTCTAGGGTTTATCATCTAGTATCAGAGCTGCGTTCCTGCTGCCCTGTAGCCATCTTAGTCGCCTCTACTTTCCCAAGCAATTCCCACAATTGCTTTTGACGTCGCCTCCATCGTCACCCACGAAGCTACATATTCATCAATCTGCTGCCTTCATCTGCGTCAACATCAAAAGATCTGGTAAAAACTTTGAGCCCATGCCTCTTGCTATTGCTATTCCTCTATCTTATATATAGGAGAAGTTTTTCCTAAGTTTTCTTGCTACAAAATTTTACCGTCGGAAACATTATCATCGTTGCAAAGGCGAAACGCTGCAGAAATTTTGACCAAGCTGCAGCCCTTACTCCTCGCCGGAGTGATTTGACCAAGCCGTAGAAACTTGTAGAAGGATGAAATTGAGAACATCATGAAGGAGATACTCGACACCATAGTAATTTGATCAAGCTGCAGCCCTTACTCCTCGCCAATGTTGCTAGTGTACAAGAAGGATGGTATGTGGCAGATGTACATGGATTACCGGGCTTTGAACACCATCACCGTCAAAGACAAATATCCTATACTAGTAGTAGATGAGCTCTTGGATGAACTAAAAGGAGCCCGAGTCTTTATTAAATTGGATCTCCATTCTGGATACCATCAGATTCGGGTATGCACTGAAGATGTTCCGATAATTGCATTCCGCACACATAACGGTCACTATGAGTTTTTGGTAATGCCCTTCGGACTTACAAATGCTCCTTCTACTTTTCAAGGCTTGATAAATAACATTTTTTGACGATTTCTATGCAAGTTCATGTTGGTATTTTTTTTATGATATCCTTATTTATAGCCCTATACTTGATATGCATTTTCAGCACTTTACGAATTGTTCTAACAATCCTTCGGGAGAATACCCATTATGTTAAATAATCAAAGTATAGCTTTTTACAGTGTAAAATAGAGTATCTAGGGCACATTATATCATAGGATGGAGTGACGGCAGGCTCGACAAAGATCGAAGCAATGCAAGGATTGTCGAAACCTATGAACATAAAATTACTGAGCAGCTTCCTTGGACTCACAGGCTACTATCGGAAATTCATGAAAGATTATTGCAAGATCAGTGCCCCACTCACATCCCTACTGAAGAAAGACTCCTTCTTATGGTCGAATAAAGCTTCCACAGCCTTCGAACGACTCAAGGCAGCCATCACGATGACGCCAGTCCTAGCGCTGCCTGATTTCGTCACACCTTCGTGATTGAGGCTGATGTGTCCAGAGTTGGAATTGAGGCTATTCTAATACAAGATGGCCAACTTTTTACTTACACCAGTAAGGCTTTGTCTCTCTCCCATCTTAAAATGTCTGTGTATGATAAAGAAATGCTTTCCATCGTACACGCCGTCATGAAGTGGAGACCCTACTTAATCGACCGACGCTTTAAGATTAAGATCGACCACCGAAGCCTAAAGTATTTTTTGGAGCAAAAAATATCTTCCCCGGAATAACAACGATAGGTAACTAAACTTCTTGGCTTTGATTATGAAATTATTGATACAAAGGGGAAAGAGAATATTGTTGCAAATGTTCTATCTCGGCTACCGAGATAAGTAAAAATTTCAGCCATCTCCCTTCGCTCCACCGACTTCCTTTAAGACATTAGGGAGAAATGGAAGAGCGACCTAGAAACCAGAGGCATCATAGAAAAATTGAGAAGAATCCATGGGTCACTACACTTGGGATTCGAAGGACCTGCGCTACAAAGATCGAATTGTGATTATTCCTTCTTGCCCTTGCATCAAAATTATTTTGCATGAGATGCACTCTTCACCTTCAGCAGGGCATTCTGGATTTCTAAGAACATATAAGAGGGTGAAGCAAAACTTCTTTTGGAGAGACATGAAAAGATTGATTTATGATTATGTATCTAAATATGATGTATGCCAGTAGCAAAAAGGTGAAACTGTGGCAAGTCCGGGAAAACTACAACCACTACCAATACCAGACTCAGCATGGACTGACATCTCCATAGACTTCATTGAAGGGCTTCCACCATCTCAAGGTAAAAGCATGATATTTATGGTGATAGATCGTCTAACTAAATATGCTAATTTTTGTGTTGTAAGACATCCTTATACCGCTACCAGTATTGCTAAACTTTTTGTGAAAAATATTATAAAATTATATAGGATGCCAAGGTCGATTGTGAGCGACCGTAACAGGGTATTTACAAGTAAATTTTGGATTGAGCTCTCCTAATTGAAGATGAGCATAACCTATCATCCATAGATGAATGACCAAACAGAAGTGGTAAACAAATGCCTCGAGACTTATGGTGCTTCACCAGTGACCGACCCAAAGAATGGACAAGGTGGCTTCTTTGAGCTGAATGGTGGTACAACATAACTTATCATTCATTAACTAAATGTACCCCTTATGAGGCATTGTATAGCCGACTGCCCCTTATAATACCTAAATATGTAATTGGTATGGCAAAAGTAGATCAAGTAAACCAAAACTTAATTGACAGGGACAAGCTTCTGTAGCTACTGAAAGACAACATAACTGCCACCCAAGCCCATGAAGCAAAAAACAAAACTCACCGGAGTAAGCAAAAATTTTTGATAGGAGAGTGGGTCTACCTTTACCTACAACCATACAAGCAACTATCAATCAACACTAGAGCGTCGATGAAGCTATCTTCATGATTCTATGGACCATATCAAATTCTGGAGTGTATTGGGGTCGTGGCATACAGATTAAAGCTCCTAGATGACGCTAACATCCATCTTATCTTCCACGTATCCTTGCTAAAGCCGAAATTGGGAGAACGTGAGTTGGCATAGACTCAGTTGCCGAGCACTACAAATTATGGCGAGATTTAAACTCAACCTGAAGCTATACTTGATTGGAGGATTATGATGCATCGTTGACGTCCTTCAACGAAAGAACTTGTGAAGTGGAATAATTTACCATCTGAAGATACAACATGGGAGTCTTACAAGGAGCTGAAGATCCGGTTCCCAGAGTTTATGGACCCTCAGCCTTGAGGACTAGGCTGATTCAAAGAGGGCAGACTTGATAGGACTCCAACAGGGTTAAGTCGTAATCAACCTAGAAATAGTCAATAAAAACCCTATGGGATTGTAATAAAATCTCTACCTAGCCACTTCTATCATATAAAGAAGTGTGGCTAGGGTTTAGATTGAGGCCTTAGGGCTTAGTGGCTGCCACCCCCTTTACTGGGCTGGTCGGCCAGAGTTTCCTTCAGCTAGGTCAGTTATAAGAGGGGAAATGGGTAAATTTACTTGGGCAAGCACCCCCATGGGCAAGGGTTTAGAACCCTATATAATGATGTAGTAGCCCCCTCTCTTTTATTAAGTAAAGATTATCTTTTATTTAGCTTTGTGTCGAGTTCTAAGAGGGAGGAACCCTTATAGCGTTCCAAGGGTTGATCCCCCTTAAAGATCAAATCTATAAAGCTCATTCTGGAATTCTATCATTAGAGGTCGGAGTTGGATTCGGGTTGGAGTCAACCAAGTCAAGTTTGTAATCAACCCAATTGGCTAGGGCTGAGAGGAGGCGGCTAGGGTTTGAGATGGGAGTGTTTCACTTGAAGTACGAGTTTGATTAGGAGTTGGAGTCTTAGTTTACATGAAGTAGGAGAACTTATTGGGAATTATGGTTTTGAGACCCTATATAAAGCATGTAGCCATCACTTTTTTTTTAAGCAATGAATATATCTTTTTAAACCAATGTGGCCAACTATCAAGGAGGGAGGAACACCTATAGAGTTCCAAGGAGGGTTGATCCCCTACATAGGTCAACCCAAGCTTAGAATCCTACGGGGTTCTAACACTTGGTATGAGAGCAGCGTTCTTGATGCCTCGTTGCCCTTCCACAGCCATCCACCACATCCCAAACAATTTCCATAATTGCTGTAATCATCGCTGACACTATTGTCATCGCCACTACCATAGAAACATCATCTGCAGCCTCCACCAAAATTATATTAGGTTCTGGTTTCTACCATACTACTGCTGCAATTTACTTATGAAAAAAGGTACATCTATCTCGTTGCAAAAATTATCATTGTAAAGTTATCATTTTTACGTTGAAAGTTGCGTTGCAAAATTTCAGCCGCATATTTGCTATTAAATCTCTATTCTTTCTGTCAATATCTTGCTGCCATATTCATCTTCATGTTTTACATCAGCTTGGCTTTCCTTACCAACAATTTCTCACTAAATTCTTTTTTAAATATTTGATGTAACTGCTGAAAACTTTTCATTAAATTGTTGTTCGTCGACGTAAAATTCTGGTACTGCATTTGTCGTATCCGATCTTGTTGCCATCTTGCTACCATATTTGTCACCATATTGCTATTATATATATTGCTGCTATCTTTGTTAATTTCGTGCTGCCATATTCCTCAAATACTACTATAATGCTGTTGGAACTTTCATCATAAAATTATTATCTTTTGACGAAAAATTATGTTGTCATACTTTCCTATCCTTAAACCACTACCATCAAACCCCCCCTACAGCCTCCACAATAGCCTTAAACTACAACATCAAGTTCACCTTCGACAATAGCCTATCAAAGTAGAACTCTACAGCACTACCTTTTGGTGTCTTTTGTTGTAACCATACCCGATCCTTGCTGAGATTCTTGTTGCCAGCCAAATCAACCCTAAGGCACCCCTTTAGCCTTAAGATGTAGCCGTTATAGCCCACTTTTAATCTCTATTGTTGGGCCAAATAGTGGCACAAACTGTAGCCCAAACAGCAGACTACCGTAGCCTTCCACAACTGATCCTTGTCTTATACGACCACCAATGTCTCCACCGACCTATGCCCTTCACCCGTTGATAGAACCGCACAGGATTCTATCATAGATGGAAATAAAAAAAGGGGGGATAAATGATCACTTCGAGACATCACTTCGAGGGGATCGGGCCCTTTACATCACTTCGAGGGGATCTGCCTCCTTGATCTCTATAAGGGATCGATCCTCTTGGGGTTTTACCTATTGGCTAAAACTCATACTTCTTCCTTGCTTTCTTTATAAAAGAGTTTACAGTATTATTTATAGGGCTCTGTCAAGAGTCCCTCTAGGCTTGGACTCAGAGTCCCACTAAACTTGGACTCTTCACTAAGTGATAACTGACTCCATCCTAGCTGAAGATAAAAACTAACTCCAACAAACTCATAACTAACTCAATGGGGCTCACTCGACCCATAACTAACTCTGATTGAACATAGTAACATGACTCAGCTTGAATTAATTATGAATAGATTGACCTGACTTGGCTAGGGTGTTAACAGACTTGCCCACTTCAAATCAATATTGTCCTCAAGGCTGAGCAATATTAGATTTCGGGAGCACTTTAATATTTACCACGCATTACAACTCTTTGATCGATTAAGTAGGGTCTCTACTTGGTGTAAGCAATGGTTTGGTCTTCTCGTGCAATTGTCATTGTAGTCTTTTGAAGAACCCCTTTCATTTGATGACTAGTGGTAGTACTAGGTCTTCTTTTGAGGATTACCACTTCGAAGTCTTCCTGGGGCATCAAAAAGAAATTAACAAGTAATTGTTTTACCTTTGAGCACCTGTTATCACAAATTAGGATTGACCCATTAGCAATCTTGTCTTCAAATTTGGCACAGCCTTCATGATCGGACTCCACATTATCAAATTTTGATTCCTCCTTAGTTGGTTCAATCGTCAGAAGTTTGTCATAGCCTCCTGATTAGACTCTACACTGTCAATTTTTTATTACTCTTTAGTTGGCTCAATTGTCAGAAGCTGCTCTTATTTACGACCATCTATGTTGACCACTTTGAAGTCCTCCTTTGTTAATTTTTCTTATCTATAGAAGCTTTTAGTTTAGTGAGTGTCTGCATTGATTTTTCCTTCATGCACGCTGGTGAATGATATGGCTGCTATCATTATGTGGGGATGACAAGCTTTAACTTCACACTGAATCTCAGGATTAAGTATCTTAATAAATTTTCTCACCAATTGTATCTCAGATCAATCTCGGGTTTTGTTCAATATGTGCTTAAATATGCTCTGGTACTCCTATACTGTAGAAGTCTGATGGATTTTAACAAACTATCCATTAATGTTTTTGTACTCCAACAGTCCAAAGTGAATCAGGAGCTCTATCTTAAACTCTCCTTACGAAGGGACTCCGTGATAGGTCTTGTACAAATCATACCACTGGATCGCATCACCTTCGAGTTGAGTTGAAGCTATCTCCACAGATTCCTCTCGAGTTCTATAAACATTAAAAAACTTTTCAGCACGTGAGATCCAGCCGATTAGGTCTCCATCTTCCCACCTTGGAAACTCCTCCCTCTTGTAAGGGTATCTTGTGTCCTGCTTATGATCATACTTTTTAGATCGACTTCTTCTGAATTCATAGAGGAGTTCTTGCAATATGTCTTCTATGCGAGCCTTGAAGGCTTTAAACCTTGCATCTAGTACATCATCCTTAGCCATTGCATCAATAATGTCATATTTGGTGTGGCTGCAAAGGAAGTGGACGCTTGTGGGAGCGAGGGATGGCTGAAAAGGAAGATGTTGGTAGCGACAAAAGCAACTATGGAATGGTAGCGGGAAGTAGCATGACGGGGAAGGAAAGGGACAATGGCGGTCAGTGATTACATGGCTATAGGAGGTGGCATCGGCAACCACGACAACATGGCTGGTAGAGGAAGAAGAGGGCAGCAGCGGGGTAATGTGGGAGAGGGTGATCTCGGTGGTAGAGGAGGGAAAGGCAGTGACGACAAGCAGGGGCAGTGACTGGGGAAGCAGTGGTCGAGGGACGACAATGGCCAGCGTCGGTCAGCGATTATGGCCGACAAGCCATGGCAATTTGGCTACTCCTACTGGAGCAGGAGCCAGAGCTATGTGCTCACTAAAGGCTAGAGCCACTTCGTCAAGGAGAAGAAGCTCGACGCTAGGGACGTCGTTCTCGTCGAGTGCGTCAGAGCGAGTGGCGATTGTCTTTACATTGGGTGCAGGCACCAAGGTGGGGAGGAGGGCCCTCCAGGAAACAGAGGTGGCAGCGATGAGGGCTACGAGCAGAAGCTAACAATAGTGTGGGGAGGAAGATGGTCCAGCGAGGGGACCTTGGTGGTACAGGGTTGGAAGCAAGGGGCAATGGTGACGTGGCTATGTGGCTGCGCAGAGAAGGAGTAGAGGGTGATGGCAGCGGGTGCTGCGGCTGTGGTTGACGTGGGGCAAGGGTTAGGCAAGTGAGAGTAGAGATGTAATGGGGAAGCAGCGGCAGCGGGGAAGAGTGGTAGGCGGCGACCAACAACAGGTGTCAGTGGCGAGGGTGGAGGAAGGGTAGTAGCTAGAAGTAGTTGCAGCAGCGACAGTGGTAAGGGAGGAAGAGGGAGGCAGCAGCGTGGGGAGGAAGATGGCAAGATGGGTGCGGCTGTTGCAGAGGAGGGTGCGGCTATGGTTAATGCAGAGGAGGTAACGGTTATGTGGCAACAACGAGGGTTGTGGTAAGGGCTACGAGCAGAAGGTAGTAGTAGCATGAGGAGGAAGAAGGTGCAGCAGAGATGGCAACAATAGCAGGCGATGGGGAGGAGAAGGGAGATGGCAGTTGTTGCTGCCAGAAGGGGGCAACTGGCAGGCAGCAAGAAGAAGGTGGCTGGGCAATGGCTGTGGTAGGGGAAGAAGAGAGGTGGTGGCGACAGATGAGGGAGGAGAGGAAGGCAGCAGCGTGGTGAAGGGTTGAGGGCAACATGACTACTGCAGAGAAGGGGAGGAAGACAGGTGGTCGGTGGTAGCCATTTGGGCAGGATGATGCTGCCAGCTTTAATCTCTTCTTTTTCTTCTCTTTTTTTTTTTTATGAACACTGCAACGAAGATTATTGCAGCAAGATGGTAGATGGAGATGGTAGTCGCAAGAGAGCGAGGACAACGACGGTGCGGATGATGAATGACAACGAAAGTACGCAGGAATGCTGCTTTGATACCAATTGATAGAACCCCATGGATTCTTTCATGGATGGAGATGAAAAAGGAGGGATAAATGATCACTTCGAGGAGATCAGGCCTCCTAGATCACTTCGAGCGGATCTACCTCCTTGATCTTATAGGGGATTGGCCCTCCTAGGGTTTTGCCTATTGGCTAAAACTCATACTTCTTCCTTGCTTTCCTTATAAAAGAGTTTACAACATTATTTATAGGGCTCTGTCAAGAGTCCCTCTAGGCTTGGACTTAGAGTCCCACTAAACTTGGACTCTTAACTAAGTGATAGACTCTTAATCGAAAATAATAACTGACTCCATCCTAACTGAAGATAAAAACCAACTCCAACCAACCCATAATTGACTTCGACTAAATAGACTAACAGAACTCAACTCGAATTAATTATGAATAGATGGACCAACTTGGCTAGGGTCCTAACACCCGTCAACAAAAGGATGATAGTAATAATTAGATCTTGAGACATAGGCCATGACATCATAGAATTTGATCGATACCAAGTTGGAGGCTCGAGATGTGCATGGAGAACACGCTCTCTTCACTAAATTCATATTAGGATGATCATCGAGCCCGACGAAATCGCAGCAAGGCGGGAGTCCATATCATAAAGAGAACCCTCCAGAGAAAGAAGAACATGCTACAAATCCACCATCTACACGCACGAGGGTGGACTTCCCCCAATGGAAAGATGGAGACCCGATGAGATAGCTTTCACGCCCGGAACGCGACTTTCATTATCACCAGATCCCGGAGGCTTCTATGGTGGACATCGTAACCATCCACCTTGCAGGAGACACCATACAGTGATATAATTGGTTTGAACACACTCAAGGAGTCCCGACATGGAGGTAATTCAAAAGCGATCTGCTGATATGCTTTGGATCATCCGAGTATGAGAACATCGATGGACAACTAACAAAGATCTGACAAATCTCTACGATCCAAGAATACCAAACCAGGTTTTAAAGATTATCTAACCAAGCCTGTGATTGGTCTGAAAAATAATTGCTTGTGACCTTTATCGAAGGATTAAAGCCGAAGATACAAGGGGAAGTTAAGGCATGGCAACCCTACATATTGACGACAGTGATATCCTTCACACGACTTCAAGAAGAGCGGCTTAATCAAGATGTTCATAGGACGAGACCCACACAATGACCAATAGCATACAAACCTCTAGCTCCATCCACTTCCGGCTGACCCCTTCAGCCGAAGAAATTGATGAGAGAAGAGCTTCACGACAGATCCGCGAAGGGGTTGTGTTGGCATTACGATGAGCCATGGAGCCGTGACCACCGATGCAAGAAGGGATGACTTCTCCTGATTGAACCCGCTGATGAATCTGAATAGGAAGAATAGGACCTTGAGCACAAGAAGGAGAACATGGAGGAAGATCTACAGCCAGCTGATTGTATGGTTCATGCTCTTGCTGGCTACGCGAACCCGCAAACGATGAAGATTGGAGGTTTCCTCAAGCAGTAGCCCATCACCGTCCTCATCGATACCAGGAGCACTTATAACTTCATGGATAGCAAGGTTGCTACATGGATGACACTTTAGATCAAGGATGCAGTAGGTTCGATGTAAAGGCGGCTAATGGCCACGTCTTGAAGTGCGACCGAAAGTGCCCGCAGGTGAGATTTGTGCTGCAAGGACAAAAAATTATTGCTTACTTCTTCCTCCTCCAACTCGATAATTATGAAGCAGTACTTAGTATAGAATGACTATCCACACTAAGTGATGTTTCCTGAGATTTTTTAAAACTAATTATGAAATTTTTTAGTAAAGGGAAACAGGTGATCTTGCGCGGGAAATATAAGAGCGACGTGACGACGGTTTCAATCCAGCATGTGGAGAAGGTCCTACAGCAAGTGCACGGTGACTTACTAATACAACTTCAATGATACATATGAAGGAGCCGATGAAGATTGAAGATCCAAACCTTCTCCAAATGCTTGCTGAATTTTTAAAGGTCTTCGCTGAATCAAAAGGTCTTACTCCATACCCGGATGTATTACCACCATAAGATCATGAATGACGATGACAAGATCACCATTCCCCACATGACGTTGTTGAAAAATGATGTCTTCATGTGGCCGAATGAAACTATAGCAACCTTGGATGCCCTTATAGCTGAATTCCATCTACATCGATGCTAGCACTACCTGATTTTGTCAAGGTGTTCATAATTGAAGCAGACGCATTAGTAGCTGGAATTGGCATCATCCTCATGCAGGATGGCTGACCCCTAGCCTACATTAGCAATGTCATCTCTCTACCTCACCCGAAGCTTTTAATCCATAATGAGATATTCTGACTATTGCTGAATTTGTGACTTGGTATGATACTGATCAATGCACAAAGGAAAGATGAAAATAGGCTTGAGAAATTACAACTTCTACCCACTATGGAATCTGATTGGGTTAACACTTCCATGGACCTTATCAAAGCGCTGCCACCATCTCAGAGGTAAGTTTTGCAAACAATAAAGATTAACCATGTAGCAGTACATGTCAAGAAGAAATGACCTCCCGATATACTTCAGAATGTTGAAGATCGAGTTCTCCTACACCTCCAACTCTATCAGTAGGAAACTCGAGTCTCAAGGATGTAGTCTTTGTATTACTTTAGACCTTACAAAATTGGGGATCACATTGTAACCGTGACCTATGGATCAGATCTGTGCACCAATTTAAAATTACAACTAATCCTCCATGTATCTCATTGCAAATAGAAGTCTAGAGAGGATGACTCAGCCTAGATCTATCCACCTGACATCCAAGTTGATGAAGAGGCCCAATTCTAGCTGGAGATCAAATGGGATCATAGGATCATGACGTATCACCGTCTAGACACAACTATTGATGCTAGACCATAGGAGCATGTTAGGCCTACTACATGGGCTACGAGAGAGCCTCATGAGGAGTTGTAGATCAAGACTTGGAGTCAAGGAGTCATAGCCTTAAGGACAAGGCTGATTTAAAGAGAGCGGGTCTGTTAGGACCCTAGTTGAGTCGTGTCCTAGTTGATTGAGTCGAGTTGTTAGATTCGACCTTGTTGGCCAGCTTAGACCTAACATTAGGTTAGCAAGAAGGAGATTTTAGTCCATTGCAATAAATCACACCAAATCGTAGTAGGATTAGGATTCGACTGAATTGGATTCTGGTTAGTAGTCAGAGTTCGATTCAGGTTGGAGTCAACCAAGTCAAGCTTGTAATCAACCAAATTGCTTCCCACCTTGATCAGGGGAAGTCAGCTAGGGCTGAGAGGTGACCGCTAGGGTTTGAGATCAGAGTGTTTCACTTGGAGTATGAGTTTGATTAGGAGTTCGAGTCTTAGTTTACCTAGAGCAGGAGTCATATTAGGAATTAGGGTTTTGAGACCCTATATAAAGCATGTAGCCCATACTATTTTTTCAAGCAATGAATACATCTTTTTCAGTCGTTGTGGCCGACTACTAAGGAGGGAGGAAGCCCTATAGAGTTCTAAGGAGGGTCGATCCCCTACAGAGGTCATAGGGAAACATTTGGAGGCTAGGAAACCCTAGGCCCCAGGGAACTCTTTTGCAGCCCTCTTAATAGGTGCAATCTGCCATGGATGACCAGCACACCTTTACTACCCAAAACACCACTTACGGCTAGGAAACCATAGCCATATGGTTACCTCTAGCGGTTAGGAAACCCTAACCGCTAGGGTTGCCCATGTATCCAGGACTCTTGGCTACATGGGAGGTTGTTGCCATGGCCCAGAGCTTGCTGCTCTCCGCATTGTAGTCTTTGGCCAGGCCAAGAGCAACATCCTTGCTCTCGGCCAAGGTTGCAAAAAGCCTTTGATTGTGCCGCAGGGTAGTAACAATTATTGTCCTTTTCCCCATTCTTTGTGCCAACAATTTTGACATCAAAGGACCTTAGAACACCTCTCTATAGCACCTTTTTACAGCAAGAAAAAGCACTGTCCAGATATGATTTACAATGAAAAATCATAGCATGGTACGTAAAAAATAATTTACGAGTATCATTCTCATCACACGTAGTTTAAAATCAATCTTTCGCATGAACAACCTTGGCTTTGATACCACTGCTAGGAAACTAACTAGGAGCATCACATGCCTAGTAAAAGATCAACACAGAATTGATTTCCCATGTAAATCAAAACATCATGCAAAGATTGGTGCGAGAAAAATCGTAAAACCGAAAAACTGCATCATGTGTGAGACTGTTTACCTAGGGAGATCATATATCCTTATTTTTCTAGATCTGGATAGAGAAGATGAAGGAGGTCAATGATATGACTCCAGTAGGGTTGAGTCTTAATCACCCGCGAAGTAGTAAAATAAAATCCTATGAGATTGTAATAAAATCCCATCTAGTCACTTCTATCCTAAGTGTGGTTAGGGTTTAGATTAGGGTCTTAGGGCTTAGTGGCCACTACTTCGCTTACTAGGCTAGTCGGCCAGGGTTTTCCCTTGCTATGGTCAGCTATAGAGCCAACCTAGCTGCCACCTGTTCCCTTTAAGATAGGTAGGTTATAGAAGGGGTAAAAGAGTAATTTTAGTTAGGTAAGCACCCCATGGGCTAGGGTTTCGAACACTATATAATGATGTAGCCGCCCCCTCTCTTGAATCAAGTAATAATCATCTTTATTTCAGCCTTGTACCGAGTCTAGGAGGGAGGAACCCCTATAGCGTTCCAAGGGTTGATCCCCCTCAAGGTCAAATCTATAGAGGTCCTTCTAGGGTTCTATCATCTGGTATCAGAGCCGTATTTCTGCTACCTTATAGCCATCTCTGCCACCTCCATCTTTCAAGCAATTCTCACAATTGCTTTTGACATTGCCTTCATCCACCGTCGCCCACCAAGCCGCAGATCCATCAATTTATTGTCGTCCTCTGCGTCAATATCATGGATCTGAAAAAAACTCCAAAACCCACGCCTCTTGGTACTACTATTCCTTTATCTTATACGTGGGAGAAGTTTTCTTGCTGCAAAATTCTACCATCGTAAATGTTATCATCGTTGCGAAGGGGAAACCCTGCAGAAAAATTTCAACCGATTGTTGCTTCTTGAACCTAAGCTTTTGATCATCCTTTTTAGCTTTCATCTAAGATTGATCTCTAGAAAAAATTCCTTCTAGATCCGGACTTATAGTACTGCAATTCTTCATCGTGCAGTGCTGAAATTTTACAACGAGGAATCTGCCTTCCGCTTGTTGGCCTCTTGAAACCAAACTTTTGTTCATCCTTTTTGGTCGAAACTTTTATACAATTTCATAGATCTTCTTAGCTTAAATCTAAGATTGATCTCTGAGAAAAATTCTTTCTAAAACCAGAATTATAGTACTGCAATTCTTCGTCATGCAGTGCTGAAATTTTACGATGAGAATTCTGCGATCTTGTTTGCAACAATTTTCTTACCGTTACGCTGCCAAAATTTTCTTATTCCAAATTACTATTACTACCACCATCTGAACCAAGATTCTGATATTGAAATTCTCCATAAATTTCTCAAACTTTGCTGGAATTAACGTCGACAAACTACTGCTTCTTTGATTGGAATTCTGTTCGGTAGTATAGTGTATACCGTAGTGATCTTTCATCAAAACTTTATCAGATTCGCGGACATCTTTTCCAGATTTGAAACTCTCTTTTCCTCATCTTCATCCCCAAACACCACAGCCCCAAAGTTCACAATTTTTGGCTAGAATTTTCATTGAGAAACTGCTGTTTCTTCGAAGACAATTCCGCTTCTACATGGCAGCATACGTTGTAGCGAACTTCGTCGAATTCTATCAAACCTTTGCTACCATCTCTTCCAGATCTGAAACCATATTTCCCTAATCTTCACCCTCTACCATCACAGCCCCAAAACCCTACCAAACCACACCCAAAACCATACCCAAATTAGCCACAAAACAACCTAAAACCACAACCTCTTACAACCATCACCTATTGCAGCATACCCTTACCGATCCTTATCAAACCTTTGCTGTCATCTATCCTAGATCCAAAACCCTTGTTCCTAGCCTTCATCTATTACTATCATAGTCTTAAAACCACCCCAATTTATAGCCAAAACTCCACAACATCGCAGCCCTAAATCGCACCTAAAACAATGACAAACCGCACCCAAAAATCACAACCTTCGGTCCACCAACTTTCAGCCACCCAATCTACCTTATCCCTTCAACCACAGCATGCATCTTTCATTGCACAATGCTGTCAATAGTGACCTCTCACTGCCATCCTCCTTGATCATAGCTAGCAGCGATCCTTGTAGCAAAAACACTACCAGCAGTGATCTTTCGCTATAATCTATTTTATCACAGCCCGCAAAAATCGTTCGCTACCAACTATCTTGATCGTGGCCAGCAACAAATTGAACATGATAGTAGCCATCTCTTGCTCCATACCGTTGCTGCCCTCCTCCGCAATAACCATCACACTGCTTCCCATCTTCCTCCTATTGTAGCCGCACCGTTGCTGCAACCGATGCCACTTGTAGCCACGAAGTCGCAACACAGCCGCAGCCGATGTTGCTGCTACCCTCTTCTTCCTCCATCATCGCTGCTGCCTTCTGACTTAGATCTCTTGGCTGCTATCCGATAGATATCAGCACCTAAAAAGTCATAGCCTTGATGATATTGTAGCATCAACATTACAAAATCACCGAAGGACTGCAACCGACATTACTGCTGCCATCTTCTTCCTCCACCGTTGCTGCTATCCTTGGCTGCCATCCTCCACTTGGAGACTTCACCACCATAGCCCTGACATTGCTGCCATTTGTGGCCTTCAACCTAAAAATTGTAGCTACATTCTTCAATCGGTTTATTCGACAGGTTGGGATCCTTACGTCATGACGTCGATGGGCCTATTCGAAGCCAAATTAGAGGCTTTCGAGATATGTATGGATGCTAAATTATGGGTTCTCTTCGAAGAGTTTAGATTGGGCCAATCGTCGAGGCCATGAAAATCATAACGTGATACAAATTCAAATTACAAAAAGAACCCACCAGAGATAAGAAACGAAGTTAAGACATGGTTGCCCTACCTCAACGACATCAACCTCCTTTGCACAACTTCAAGAAGGGCACCTCAATCAAGATGCTCAGAACATGAGAGCCACATCCCAACCAACAACATATAAACCTTCAGCACCATTTGATTACAAGAACCGTGATGAAGAACTAACGATAATCCGTCAAACCTCTACCATCCAAGAGTACCAAACCAGGTTTGAAAGGTTATCTAATCAAACTTATGATTGATCTTAAAAGCAAATATTGAGGACTTTTATTGAGGGCTTGAAGCTGGAGATTTGTGAAGAAGTTAAAGCGCAACAGGCATACACACATAAGGCAGCCATCTCCTTCGCACGACAGCAAGAGGAGCAGTTGAACTATGAAGCCCAGAGGACTAGGGTCACTCCCCGACCAGTGGCACCAAAGCTTTCATCTCCCCCTATATCAACCGATCCCCTTAGCCAAAGAAACTAATAAGAGAAGTCTTCATGATGGATTGACAAAGGAACCCATACTTGAAAATATGATTCTCGAGCCGAAGGAGAAGGATACACCACAACTGGCCACCCGCACGGTCCCTACCTTGGCCGACTACACCAACATGCAAAAATTGAAGATCGAAGGGTCTCTCGAGCAGTAGTCCGTCATCATCCTCGTCGATGCTGGGAGCACACACAACTTCATGAGCAGTAAGGTTGCTACCCACTTAATGCTCCAAAAAGAAGATTGCAATAGGTTCAAAGTCAAGGTAGCTAACGGCCAAATTCTGAAATGCAACCGGAAGTACCCGCGGGTTAAACTGAGCCTATAGGAGCAAAACATAGTTGCTAATTTTTTCCTCCTCCCTCTTGATGATTTTGATATAGTGCTCAGCATTGATTGGTTGTCCATGATTAGAGATGATTTCTAAAAATTTTTTAGGCTAACCATGAAATTTTTTAGCAAAGAAAAATAAGTGGTCCTACGAGGGAGCCTAGTGACTACAACCATAACACCACACTTAGAGGGGGTACCAAAAGAATAATCTAGTGGTTTCCAAATTTAAATTTAAGAGTTTCATGAGATTGAAGATAAGAAACCCCTCCTACAGCTTGTTGAATTTTTGGGCGTCTCCACCCAATCAAGCCGACTATCTCCTCTGAAGCTGGCCAACCCCCCTGTACTGAAGTGGCTGAAACTTGTACCAGCTAATGCTCGGCTAGATTACTTCCTACAACCTCAAAAGATTGAAGCTAAGATGACTGCCCAAGAGATGATAGGGACATGGATTGTCTGGCCATACTTATTTCTTGCTACGACACATCCTTACATCCTTTTCACCATGGATAAGTTACTTCTAAAGTGTTACATTTAGCCCCGCTCACCATGGTTGTTGATGCAGCACTTCCAGATCTCATGAGACTTTCACGACTTTCCCCAGGATCAGACTATGATACTTATACCTCTGATCTACGACCCAAGACTGTGAGAAAATTGAGCCCCTCCAATGGCGAAATCAGAATAAGAGAAGGATCATTCACATATCTCGACAAAACATCATCCCTCTCAGTGAGAAGAAAGATTGGCTATTACTAAAGACTAAACAAATGACAGCACATGTAAAGAAGAAATGGCCTCTCTACAAACTATAGAATGGATGAAAAATTGAAGATAAAATTTTCCTATACCTCCGGCTCGAACAGTAGGAAATTCAAGCCTTAAGGAAGTGGTCTCCCTATCTCTTTGGGCCTTGTAAAATTGGGGATCACATTGGGGCCCTAACTTGAAGATTTGATCCGTACACCAGATTAAGATTATAGTTGATCTGCTGGGTATCCCACCTCAAATGAAAATTTAAAGAAGATGACTCAATGCAAATCCTTCCAACTAACACCCAAGCTAATGAGGAGGCCAAAGTTCAGTTGATGATAGCATGAGAATCATATAAGGAGCCGAAGACCTGGTTCCCCGAGTTCATGGAACCTCAGCATTGTGGACAAGGCTGATTTTTAGAGGACGGGTTTGATAGGACTCCAGTAGGGTTGTGTCTTAAACACCCTAGAAGTAGTCAAATAAAACCCTGTGAGATTGTAATAAAACCCTGCCTAGTCACTTATATCCTATAAAGAAGTATAGTTAGGGTTTACATTGTGGCCTTAGGGCTTAGTGGCCGCCGCCTCCCTTACTGGGTTGGTCGGCCAGGGTTTCTCCCTTCTAGAATCGGCTATAGAGCCAACCTAGCTACCACATATTCCCTCTAAGGCAGGTAGGCTATAGAAGGGGCAAAAGGATAATTTTAGTTAGGTAAGCACCCTATGGGCTAAGGTTTAGAACCCTATATAATGATGTAGCTGCCCCCTCTCTTGAATCAAGCAATTATCATATTTATTTCAGTCTTGTGCCAAGTCTAGGAGGGAGGAACCCCTACAGGGTTCCAAGGGTTGATCCCCCTCAAGAGTCAAAATCTATAGAGCTTCTTCTCAGGTTATATTAGTCAAGTGTCATCCTCTCTAGTGGTATCAACACGATGGATCGCTACAGTGATACTCCTCCCTCCTGTGTAGCTTCTCGCAATGAATTGGAAGAAGATCCTCTATCTTCATCATTGCCCTCTCACGCTTGAGAGGGGCTGGTCAGTTAAGAAGGTGAGGAAGAGGAGGAGAATAGGAGGGGGTGGCCAAGGGTGTAGTCTCTCACCTATGTGTGTCATCCATCCTATTTATAGAGAGCCACCCATAAAAACCCCAAGAGATCCTGCCTTAATGGGTATTGGATATCCATCCAATTATCCACTAACTTTGGATTATTAGATATATATCCAATAATCCCCATTGGCCTCTAATTGGGCCTCATGCAAGGAGCCCATCAATATAGGGTCTCATCCGATGATAATAGGGGCCAACTAGATAACTCATATCCAATCCTCTATTTATGGAAGCATCCACCATATGTGTTTGACCCTCTAGGCCTGATACTGAGCTAGCCGTGAGTCACTCCCATCATAACTCCTTCTGATATAGTAAATTATTATCTCTATTCACTCGATCATCGACTATGGACGGACTAGGCTACTGCGCCATAGTCCACAAATAGTACAGGGGGGATCGAATTCGTTGGACATATCTATTCATAGTACCATGTATCTATAGTCCCTCAGCTAACTAATATCTTAGAGATCATATATTAGATACGGTACTTCCAAGCCACATGCAGAATCAATCCAAGTCTCGCTCTAATTGGATCCTTCTGGAGAACTCTCTCAGTCTGAATGACCTTGGCTAAGGATTTGTCTGAGCAAGCACACAAGGGAGATTCCTCTTGTGATACTGAGATTAGATGATCCTTTATTGATACTCAATTGCCTTTATATTGTTGGCTACCAATCCCAATAACCGGATGTACTAGATATGAAACTTTCCAAACTTGTAAGTCTGGCATCAAAGAAAGGAGTACTCAAACAAGACATCCTTGGTGTCTTATGTCTAAGGACCAGATGCACAGCTGGGACTATAGACTCACCGTTTGACATTATGTATCATTAACCATACAACATTCCATAAGTGGATCAATCAGTAAACTCATTATCCAATGAGCGCCTGTATTATATCCTTAATGTCTCCACACAAGGGGTTCTGAGACCAGCCGCCTCCATCATATGGATGGGTCTACAGTGTATCAGTTTGTTTGGTTATCTCGATGTCCCTTTCGAGTAACCTATGACCGAGATTATTTGGAATCTGTGTTTAAAGGTGAATTGATCTCGTTATCGTGATCTCATCATGATCTGATTCCCATTACGCAGAACCAAGGACATCACAATATATATATATATATATATATATATATATATATATATATATATATATATATATATATATATATATATATATATATATATATATATATATATATATATATATATAATAGATAATATATTATGAGAATATGTCAATAATAATCATAAGCAAAAAAATCGCACAACGTGTCATACGTGCCATCATTCACGTGATTTACTTGCAGGGGCACCTATAACCAGTAAAAATGTTATAAACTCTTGAAAGTGTTTGAGTCTCTTCCTCCTTGAGTTTAGCGGTTATTCTAAGTAGGTGTGAGGTCTTGTGTGAAAGAGTTTGTTTCAAGGTTATCTCTTGAGCATGGTAAAAGGAGAAGGGTTATGATAGATCCTCAGAAGGAGCTCTATAGAATTTGATCTTTGAGGGGGATAAACCCTTGGAACACTATAGGGGTTCCTACCTCCTAGGGTCAACCAACAAAGCTGAAAATAAAAGATGTCTTGCTTGATTAAAAAGAGGAGGAGGCTACAAGCTTATATAGGGCTTAAAACCGTAACCTTAGGGGTGTGCTACTTAAGTAAAATTATCCCCTTCTCCTATAGCGCTAACCTTAGGGGGGTGTTGCCTTAATAGGGATGGGTGAAGGCTAAGATGGCTCCATAGCCGCCAATACTTGCTAGAAACCTTAGCCGACCAGCCTAGTAAAGGGAGCACAGACCAGTAAGCCCTAAGGCCCCAAAATAAACCTTAGCCACACTTCTTTATAGGATAGAGATGACTAGGTGGGGTTTTATTACAAATCTCATCGAGTTTTAATTGACTAATTCTATGGTTATTAGGACCCAACCTTGCTAGGTGCCTATCAAGCCCGCCCTCTTTGAATCAGCCTTATCCTTAAGGTTAAGGGTCTATGAACTGTGGGAACTGGGTCTTTAGCTCCTCATAAGACTCCCACATCTTCAGGTGGTAAGTTATTCTAATGCACTAATACTTCGGTTGAAGGGCATCAGCGACACATTACAATTCTCTGATCAAGTATGGCTTATGGTTGGGATTGACTTTCACCATCATCTGTGGTGCTCGACAACTGGGTCTGGGTAGACTCATGTTCTCCCAGTTTGAGCTTTAAGCAGGATACATGGAAGACGAGATGAATCTTGGCACCTTCTGGTAGCTTCAATCTATAGGCCACAGCTCCAAGACGCTTCGTGATTTGATATGGTCCATAGAATTGAGGATATAACTTCATCGAGGCTCTTGTGATGAGGGACAACTGCTTGTATGATTGTAGGCGAAGATAGACCCAATCTCCTATCGAAAATTCTCACTTGCTTCGATAAGTGTCGGCTTGTTGCTTCATGCGGGCTTGAGCGTTAGATAAGTTGTCCTTCAGCTACTGTAGGAGCTTGTCCCTTTGTCAATTAAACTTTGATCGACCTGGTCTATTTTGGCCGTACCAATTACATACGTAGGTATTATAGGGGTGGTCGACCAAACAATGCCCCAAAGGGGGTACATTTAGTGGATGGGTCGTGTTATACCACCATTCGGCCCAAGGAAGCCACTTTATCCACTCTTTTGATCGATCACTGATGAAGCACCATAGATAAGTCTCTAAGCATTTGTTCACCATCTTTGTTTGGCCATGTGTTTGTGGATGATAGGTTGTGCTCATCTTGAGTTGGGTGCCTTGTAATTGAAATAATTCAGTCCAAAATTTGCTTATAAATACCCAATTACTGTCGCTCATAATTGACCTTGGCATCCTATGCAGTTTAACAATATTTTCAATGAAGAGTTGAGCAATACTAGCAGCGGTATAAGGGTGTCTCACAACACAAAAATGGGTGTATTTCGTTAAGCGATCTACCACCATAAAAATTGTAATTGTACCTTGAGATGGTAGCAGCCCTTCGATAAAGTCCATGGAGATGTCAGTCCATGCTGAGTCTGGTATAGGTAGTGGTTGTAGCTTTTCCAGACTTACCACCGTTTCACCCTTTTGCTGTTGGCACACATCACATTTAGCTACATAATCACAAATAGATTTCTTCATACCTCTCTAATATAAGCTTTGCTTCACCCTCTTCTATGTTCTCAGAAAGCCAGGGTGTCCTGCTAAAGGTAAAGAGTGCATTTCATGCATAATAATTTTGATGCAAGGAGAAGAGGGAACAAGCACAATTTGGCCATTGTAGCGTAGGTCCCTTGAATCCCATGTGTAGTTGCCAGTGACCCGGATCCTTCTCTAATTTCTCTATGATGTTTCAAGCCTCTGAGTTCTTCTTCCATTCCTCCCTAATGTCCTTGAGGAAGTCAGTGGAAGGAAGGGAGATGGCTAAAATTTTGGCTTACTCTGGTAGTCGTGATAGTGCATCTGCAATAACATTTTCTTTACCCTTTCAATAATTAATTTTATAATCGAAATCAAGAAGTTTAGTTACCCATCTTTGCTACTCTAGGGATGATATTTTTTTCTCTAAAAAATATTTAAGGCTTCGGTGATCAGTTTTGATTTAGAAGCGTCAGCCGATCAAGTAGGGTCTCCACATCGTGATGGCGTGTGTAATCGCAAGTATCTCCTTGTCGTACATGAACATTTTATGATGAGAGGGAGACAAGGCCTTGCTAGTATAGGCATGGGGTTGGCCATCTTGCATTAGAATAACTCCAATTCCAACTCCGGATGGGTCGGCCTCAATCACGAAGGGTCAGCTAAAATCGAGCAATGCTAGGACCGGTGTCATCGTCATGGCTGCCTTGAGTTTGTCGAAAGCTGTGGAAGCTTAGTCCGACCATTGGAAAGAGTCTTTTTCTAGTAAGGAAGTGAGTGGGGCACTGATCTTGCCATAGTTTTTCAAAAACTTTCGATAGTAGCCCGGAAGTCCAAGGAAGCCGCGTAGCAATTTTACATTTATAGGTCTCGGCCATCCTTGCATTGCTTCGATCTTTGTCGGGTCTATCGTCACTCCATCTTCTAATATAAATTGCCCAAGATACTCTAATTTTCGCTGTAAGAAGTAGCACCTTGATTGTTTAACATAAAAAGTATTCTCCCGAAGAATCATTAGAATAATTTGTAAGTGCTGAAATTCTATGTCAAGCGTAGGGCTATCAATGAAAATATCATCAAAGAATACCAGTAGAAATTTACATAAAAACCTCAAAGAAAGGTCATTCATCAAGCTTTGGTAGGTAGAATGAGCAGTCGTAAGTCCGAAGGGCATTATCAAAAATTCGTAGTGGTAGTTATGTATACGGAATGACATTTTCAGAACATCTTGTTAGGACTCTAGTTAGGGGAGTCCAAATTTAGTTTCATTAAAGAGGGCAATCATATAAAATTTAATGACATTCATGTAAATCCTATCTAGTCGACCCCTATTAAGGAAAGTAAGGAGGTCGACTAGGATAAGATTAGTTGAGGAACATATTTGAAGAGAGAGTAAGATGCAAGTTACCTTAATTAACCACCCCTTATCCTAGTTAAAGAGGGGATTGGTTGAGAAGCGGATTTAGTTAGAATCGGATTAGGAAAACACTAAGTAACTGGCCACCCTTAGTTGGGCCGGTTAGAAGTTAGAATTAGAGGTGTATTAGGAGTTGCTAAAAGGTACAAGTCTTGAAGTAGGAGTCCTCTTAGGAATTAGGGTTAGATGGTCTATAAATAACCTTATAATCCTCCACTTTTTATCATCAATAGAAGAATATTTTTTGTAGCCTTTGAGCAACAATTTGAAGGAGGAAACCCCTATAGAGTTCCAAGGAGGCTGATCCCCTATATTAATCACCCCGAGCTTAGAATCCGCTAGGGTTCTAACAATTGGTATCAGACATGGAATATAATCATGGGGCTCCAACATGGAATCAATTTAAGAACGCACTACTAAACCGCTTTAGACCTATGAAGTATGAAAATATCGATGGCCAACTCGCAAAAATTCGATAAACCTCTACAATTCAAGAGTACCAAATCAGGTTTGAGAAGCTATCATACCTTGCTCGTGATTGGACTAACCAACAATTGCTAGGTACCTTCATCGAGGGACTCAAACCGGAGATAAAAGGGGAGGTTAAGGCATGGCAGCCCCGTACCATTGCTATTACAATTTCTTTCACCCGGATATAAGAAGAGCGGCTCAACCAAGATGTCCGAATGTCACGCACTTAGCTGAATTTACCTAAACCGTATGGCACCCTAGCGGTACTCTCGAAGACTTAGCTGAAATTGCCTAAGTCGTGAAGCAATCTTACCCATTGTTTAGGAATTAGCTCGGATTGCCTAAGTCATGAAATGCCCAAAGCGTTATCTGTCCGCAAAGGGTCAGCCCTCTTACAACCTCTTGCGGTCCCGTAGGACCTGCAAATTAGAAGTTGATTAGCTTATAAACGAGCGACGGAAAAGTCCCGACGTCTCGCAAAGCGAAAAGCTATACAAGCAATTTGTCGAACACCTTGAGTGCAGCAGAGAAAAGAGAGAGAGCAAAATAGGACTTTAGAGTGTTGAAGAACGGTCGCAAGTCCACACACGATGGTTCCCAACATATTGAACGCAAGACAAGTTCAATTATTGATGAAAGCCTATGCCCGACATATACCCAGAACCCCATCTATCCCGGTGCCACTCGGGGGGTTCCAAGGTGTTGAAATGGCTGACATTTCGCACCACTCAGCGTGGTCACCACAACACACGAAAAAGACCAAAAAATGGGGTTGTTTTGCCTTCGCGCAGTGAGCGATTGTTCTGCAGCCTACTACACTACTTTCGCTCATATTTCTTAGGTAAAAGCACATAAACTCAAGGCAACACAAGCTGCAAAACATCTGTACAAAGAAAAAACAGTGACGAACGGTTCATGGAGTGAAGATGTTGTGGTTGAGCGATGACCGTTCATGACATTCTCCCCCATTTAAACTATTGACACCCTCAGCTTGCTGGTAGGCTTTGACGCAAGCTTCTTCATGTCGTAGGGCATCTTCTGGCTCCCAAATGGCTTCTGTTCGAGGAAGCTTTTGCCACTTAACCAAGTACTCGATTTGCTGCGCTCCATTTGGTAGCTTGGTTTTGTGATCCACTAGAATAGTTTCAACTCACTTCTCGTAAGAGGCTCTGGTGGGGGGTAGTCGAGTTGGAACATTTCGAGAATCATCTTGCGGATCTGAGTGGTAGGCTTTCAAGTTGCTCGCATGGAAGACATTATGAATTCTGAACCATGCTGGCAGTTGCAACTTGTATGAGACATTGCCTACCCTATTGATGATTGGGAAAGGTCCTTCATACTTGCGTACCAATCATTTATGCACTTTGTGCCTAAAGAACTGGAGTGATGCTAGTTGGAGCTTCACCAACACCATGTCACCAACTTTAAACTCTTGTAGTCGCCTTCCCAAGTCTGTCCACTTCTTCATCTTTTTAGCCGCCTTCTTCAAGGAAGCCCGCGCAATATCTACATTGCGACGCCATTACTTTGGGAAGTGATAGGATGATGGGCTACTCCCTGTATAACCAATAATCAAGGTATGAGGAGTTGATGGCTGTTGTCCCGTAATAATCTCAAACGGGCTCTTGTTGGATGCAGAGCTCCGCTGCAAGTTATAGGAGAATTGGGCTATGTCCTACAGCTTCACCCAATCTCGTTGGTTGGCACTTACGTAGTGCCAGAGATATTGCTCCAAGGGCGAGTTGATTCTTTCTGTTTGGCCATCCGTTTGCGGGTGGAGGCTTGTGGAGAAATATAATTTAGATCCCAATAACTTGAACAACTCAGTCCAGAATCGTCCCAAGAACCGAGAATCTCGATCACTAATGATGTTGTGTGGGACTCCCCAATGCTTAACCACATTCTCCATCATCAACTTAGCCGCCTTCTCCACTGAGCAATGTAGGGGTGTAGCAATGAATGCTGCATACTTCGAAAACCAATCAACTACCACGAGTATCGATCCAAGTCCCCCTACTGCGGACAAGCTTGATATGAAGTCCAAGGAAATGCTCTCCCATGGTCTTTTTGGTACAGGCAGTGGCTCCAAAAGTTCCACTTTATCTTGTTGACAAGTAAGGCATGTTCGAACATATTCCTCCACATCTATCCCCATTTTTTACCAATAGAAGGCTCTCTCCATTGGAGCCATTGTTCGGTGGACACCCGGATGTCCAGCCCAAAGGGAATCGTGACACTCTTTCAAGAGTTCGTGCCTCATGTTATCCGCTTATGGAACATAAACTTTGTTCCCCTTGGTGTAGATGAGTCCCTCCTGGACCCAAAATCGTCGTACCTTGCCCTCTTTGATGAGTTGCATTAGAGTTATTGTCTGAGGATCTCGGTACAGTCCATCCCTGATCCTGGAAAGGAAGTTAGAGTAGCTCCACTTTATAACATGTAGTAGCTCCACTTTCTGACTCAATGCATTAGCCACAATGTTTGCTTTTCCGGGTTTATACTCCATTACCATGTCGAACTCAGCCAAGAAGTCCTGCCAACATGCTTACTTTGGGGAGAGTTACTTTTGAGTTTGGAAGTGACTCAATGTGACATTGTCTGTCCTTAGCACAAATAGTGCTCCCAGAAGGTAGTGTTGCCATACTCGTAGATAATAGATCACCGCTATCATCTCCTTCTCATGCACAAGATACGTCGATCGATCTCGTTGAGCTTACGACTCTCGTAGGCCACTGGATGACCCTCTTGCATAAGAACTTCCCCAATAGGAAAGTCAGAAGCATCTATATGGACTTCAAAAGACTTCCCATAGTCTGGTAATCTGAGTACAGGTTCCTCCAACACAGCAGTCTTTAGGTCTTGAAATGTCGCCTCACATTTGTCCGACCATCTCCAGGACTGCTCCTTCTTTAGCAACTCCGTCAATGGAGCTATGCGCTTCGAATATCCAACTATGAAGCATCGATAATAGTTGACAAACCCAAGGAAGGAACTCAACTCTGGCACCTTCTTTGGTGTTCACTTTCACTAGTCCGTCATAGCTTGCACCTTAGACTTGTCCATTCGAATGGAACCATTATCGATTCGATGTCCTAAGAATAAAATTTCCGTTTGGGCGAAGTAGCACTTTCCCTCTTCACGAACAAGGTGTTCTCCCT
>JAQQAF010000008.1:5000-37500 GCA_029747655.1 Ensete ventricosum
AATCAAACCGAACGAAACTAAACCCCACCTTATCGAATTAGACTGAACCAAACCCCATCGAACCAAACCCTAACAAACCAAACTGAACCCTATCGAACCAAACTGAAACCAAGTGAATCGAACCGAATCGAACTAAACTAAACCCCACCATACCGGCTCGGTTCAGGCTAATGGGGTTTGGTTTGGTGAGGTTCGATTCAGTTGGGTTCCATTTGTTTCAGTTAGGTTCGGTGGGGTTGGGTTCTATTCGATAGGGTTTGGTTCGATTCGATTTGATTCAGTTTGGTGCGGTGCGATTCAGTTCGATGCGGTTCAATTATGTAGGGTTCGGTTCGGTTCGATAAGTTAAGCCAAGCAATGCCTAGCCACGCCAAGCAATGCCTAGGCAAACCAAGCCATGCCTAGCCAAACTAAGCTTAGCCAAACTGAACTGAAATGAATAAAACCCCATCGAACCTCACTGAACTGAATCAAACCCCAACGAACTCCACTGAATCAAACCGTACCGAATCTCACCCAATCGAATTGAAACGAACCCCACCAAATTGAACCCTATCGGATAGAATCGAACCATATCGGATAAAACCAAATCAGACTGAACCAAACCAACCAAACTGAACCCCACCAAATCGAACCGAACACTACCTAATCGAACCTAACCAAACCGAACTGAACCCCAACGAACAGGACCAAACCCTACTGAATCAAACCGAACTATATCGAACCGAACCACACTTAACCGAGCACCACCGAGCCGAACCACATCGAATCGAATCGAACCCTGTGCAATCGAACCAAATGGAATTGAATCGAACCCCACTGAATTGAACCGAACTGCACCGAATCCAATCGACCTGAATCGAATAGAACAGAACCAAACCGAAATGAACCAAATCCCATCGAACCGAATTGAACCCTAACAAACTCCATTGAACCGAACCAAATCGAATCGAAATGAACTAAGCCAAGCCTACGTAAACCTAACCAAGCCTAGCTTAGCCAAGCCTAGCCAAACCTAGCCAAGCCTAGCATAACCAAGCTAAGTGTAGCCAAGCCAGGCTTAGGGTTTAGCCAAGCATAGCCAAACCCCATCGAATCGAACCAAAATTGAACCGAACTAAACCCCACCGAACCAAACCCTATCGAACCGAACCCCATCGAATCGAACCATACCGAACTAAATCGAATCGAACCGCACCGAACCGAAAACCCTACTAAACCGAACCAACCGAACACAACAGACCCAAACCCAATCGAACCTCACTGAACCTAACGAACCAAATCGAACCAAATCGAACCCCACCGAATCAAACCCAACCGAATCAAATCTTTCCGAACCAAACCGAACCCAATAGAACCGAACTGAACGGAACCAAACCTCGCTGAGCCGAATCGAAATCGAACTGAACGAAACTAAACCACACCTTACCGGATCGAACCGAACCAAACCCCATCGAATCGAACCGTAACGAACCAAACCGAACCCTACCAAACCAAACTGAAACCAAGTAAATCAAACCAAATCAAATCGAACCGAACCGAGCCCCACCTTATCGAACCTAACCGAACCGAACCCCATCTTTCCGGACCCAATCGAACCAAACTGAACTGAACCCCACCGAACCAAACCAAATCGAACCGAACCAATCTGAGTCGAACCAAACTGTGGTTCGATTCGATTTAGTGCGATGCAATTAGGTTCGATGTGGTGCAATTCGATGGGGTTCGGTTCGATGGGTTTCGGTTCGGTTATGTTCGATGAGGTTCATTTCGGTTCGAAACGATTCGATTTTGTTGGGTTCAGCTAAGTTCTCTTCGGTGGAGATCAGTTCGTTGGGGTTCAGTTTGGTTCGGTTGGGTTCGGTGGAGTTCGGTTTATTTCGGTTGGGTTTGGTGGGGTTGGGTTCGATTCGATAGGGTTCGATTCGTTTCAATCCGTTTCGATGCAGTTTGGTGTGATGCGGTGCAAGGCGATTCGATTCGGTTTGGTTCAATTCGATACAGTTAGGTTCGGTGCGATTCGGTGGGGTTCAGTAAAGATCGATAGGGTAACCCAAACCAACCCAAGCATAGCCAAGCCTAGCCTAGCCAAGTCCCAACCCTCGCCTAGCCTAACCAAGTCTAGCAAAGCCAAGCCTAGCATAGCCAAGCCAACCCTAGCAAAATCGAGTCTAGCTAAGCAAAGCCAAGCCAAGCCAAGTCTAGTCAAGCAAAGCCAAGCAAGCCTAGCAAAGCTAAGTCTTGCCAAGCCAAGTCTAGCCAAGCCAAGTCTAGCCAAGCCTAGTCAAGCTAAGTATAGCCAAGTCTAGCCAAGCCAAGCCACGCCTAGCCTAACCAAGCCAAGCGAAGCCTAGCCAAGCTAAGTGTAGCCAAGCCTAACCAAGCCAAGCTTAGCCAAGCCAAGGTTAGCCTAGCCTATCCTAACCTAGCCTTATAAGGAATTACTAGAGAGGCCAAAGGTGTTCCCTAATAACTTTGCCAATAGGCTAGGCTAAGCTTGGCTAGACTAGGCTTAGCTTGGCTAGGCTAGGCTTGACTAGGCTTGGCTTGGCTAAGTTATGCTAGGCTTCACTTTGCTAGGCATGATTAGGCTTGGCTTGACTTGGCTAGACTTGGCTTGGCTTGGCTTACCTAGGCTTGGCTAGGCATTGCTTGGCTTGACTTACCCTATCAAACTTTATTGAACCCTACCGAATCGCATCGAATCTAATCGCACCGAACTGGACTGAATCGAATCGCCCTACACCGCAAAGCCAAGTCTAGCCAAGTAAAGCAAAGCTAGGCTAACCTTGGCTTGGCTTGGCTAGGCTTGGCTTAGTTAGGCTAGGCTTGGCATGACTAGGCTAAACTTGGCTACATTTAACTTGACTAGGCATGGTTTGGCTACACTTAGCTTGGCTAGGCTAGGCTAGGCTTGGCTTGCATTTGCTAGGCTTGGCTTGGCTTGGCTAGGCTAGGCTTTGCTTAGCTTGGCTAGACTTGGCTTTGCTAGCCTTGGCATGGCTTTGCTAGCCTTGGCATGGCTTTGCTAGCCTTGGCATGGCTAGGCTTAGGTAAGCTATACTAGGCTTGCCAAGCCATGCCTAGGCAAACAAAGCCAAGCCTAGTGAAGCCAAGCCAAGCCAAACAAAATAAAGCGAAACGTAGCCTAGCCTAGCTAGCCTAACCAAACCTAGCCAACCCAAGTCAAGTCAAGTTAAACCTAGCCAAGCCAAGTTAAACCTAGCCAAACCAAGTTTAGCCTAGCCAAGCCAAGCCCAGCATAGCCAAGCCTAGCCAATCCAGTCCAAGCCAAGCCTAGCATAGCCAAGCCAAGCTTAGCAAAGCCAAGCCAAGCCAAGCTTAGCAAAGCCAAGCCAAGCCTAGTCTAGCCTAGCCTAGCCAAGCCAAGTCAAGCCTAGCCAAGCTAAGCCAAGTCAAGCCTAACGAAGCCTAGACAAGCCTAGCCTAGCCAAACTAAGCCTATACAAGTCAAACCTAGCCTAGCCAAGCTAAGTGTAGCCAAGCCTAGCCTAGCCTTATAAGGAATTACTAGAGAAGCCAAAGGTGTTCCCCCAACACTTTGCCTATAGGCTAGGCTAAGCTTGGGTAGGCTTGGCTTGGCTATACTTAGCTTTGCTAGGCTTGGCTTGGCTTGGATAAGTTAGGCTTAGTTTGGTTAGACTTGGCTTGGCTAGGCTTAACTAGGCTTGGCTTAGATTGGCTAGACTAGGCTTGACTTTGCTTAGCTAGGCTTGGCTTGGTTTGGCTTTGGTTGGCTAGACTTGGCTTTGCTAGGCTTGGCTTAGCTTAGCTTGGTTAGGCTATGCTAGGCACACTATAATAATACACTACACACAATACACTATACTACACTACACTACACTACACATAATACACCGCACAATACACAACATTATACTACAATACACTAAACACATTACACAACACACTACACACAATACACAATACACAACACTACACCCACACAATACACTACACAACAATACACAACACACTCCACAATAATATACAACACACACAATAATACACTGCACACAGACAACACTACACAATACAAAACACTACACAAACACACAATACAATACATAATACACTGCACACACACAACAATACATAATATACTATACACAATACACAACACACACACAATATAATACAATACACAATAATACACAACACATACAATACACTACACACGATACATTACACTACACACAATACACAACACTACACTACTCATAATACACTACATTACAATACAATATACATAATTCACTAAACAACACACAATACACTATACATAGTATATATAGTACACCACTCGGTTCGGGTTTGGTTTGGCTCGGGTCGGTTCGATTCGATTTGGTTCGATTCGTTCGGCTTGGTTCGATTTGGGTCTAGCTCGACTCGATTTAGTTTGGTACAGTTCGATTTGGTTCGGTTCTATTCGACTCGGCTCGATTTGGTTCGGTAAGTTCAGTTCGATTATACTCCGAACTGATTCGGTTCAGTTCTACTCGGTTCAGCTCGGTTTGGCTCTACTCGATTTGGCTCTACTCCATTCGGCTCGGATCAGCTCGGCTCGATTCGACTTGGCTTGATTCGGTTCGGTTCAGTTCATACAGGTCGGGTCGGGTCAGTTCAGTTCGGTATGGATCGGATCAACTCGGCTTAGCTCGATTTGATTTGATACGATTCAATTTGGTTATATTCGGTTCGGTTCGTTTCTACTTGGCTCGGCTCGTTTCAATTCAACTCGGTTCAACTTGGCTCGATTCAATTCAATTCAGTTTGATTCAACTTGGCTCAGCTCGGTTTGGTTCCGATTTGGCTCAGGTCGACTCAATTCGATTCGGTTCGTTCAGGTTGTGTTGGGGTCGGTTTGGTTGAGGTCTAGCTTGCCTCAGCTCAATTCAGTTTAGTTTGTTCGGGTTCGGTTGTGTCGGTTAGGTTCGGGTTTGGCTCAGCTCGGCTCGGTTCAGTAAGTTTCGATACGGTTCGTTTCGATTCTACTCGACTCGGCTCGGTTTGATTCATTCGGGTAGGGTCGGGTTGGATCGATTTGGTTCGGTTCGATTAGGGTCTAGCATGGCTCGCCTTGATTCGGTTCAGTTCGTTCGAGTCTGGTCGATTTGGTTCGGTTCAGTTCAATTCGAGTCTGGCTCGGCTAGGCTCTATTCGGATTGATACGGTTCGGTTCGATTCGGTTCTATTCAACTCAGCTCGACAAGGTTCGATTCGGTTCAGGTCTGGCTCGGCTAGGCTCTACTCGATTCAGTTTGGTACGGTTCGGTTCGATTCGATCGGGTCGGGTTAGTTTGATTCGGTTCGGTCTGGGTCTGGCTCAGCTCGGCTTAGCTCAATGTGGTTTGATACGATTCAGTTCGGTTCGGTTCTACTTGGCTCGGATAGGCTTGATTCAATTCGATTCTACTCGGCTCGGCTCGGCTCGGCTCAACTCGGTTCGGTTTGTTCGGGACGGGTCGAGTCGGTTCGATTTAGTTTAGGTCTTGTTCGATTTGGTTCGGTTTGGCTCTGTTTAGTTCGATTCAGTTTGGCTCGGCTCGACACGATTTGGTTAGGTTCAGCTCGGTTCGGTGCAGTTCGGCTTGGTTCGATTCTACTTGGCTCAACTCGGCTCGATTTGGTTCGATTCTACTAGACTCGACTCGATTCTAGTCGACTCAGCTCTATTCGGATCGATACAGTTCGGTTCGGTTATATTCAGCTCGGTAAGGTTCGGTGCCGTATGGTTCAATTTGGTTCAGGTTTGGCTTGGCTCGTCTCTGTTCGATTCAGTTTGCTACGGTTCGGTTCAGCTCGATTCGATTCAGTTCGACCGAGTCGGGTTAGTTCGGTTTGGTTCAGTTTTAGTTTGGCTCGGCTCAGCTCGATTTGGTTCGGTACGGTTCAGTTCGGTTTGGTTCTACTCAACTCGAATAGGCTCGGTTAAGTTTGGTTTTACTCAGCTCGGTTTGGTTCGATTTGGCTTGGTTCAATTCGGTTCAGTTTGGTTCAGCTCGGCTTAGTTCAGTTTCGCTCGATTCGGCTCGATAAAGTTCGGCTTGGTTCAGTTTGGTTCGATTCTACTCGGCTCGATTCGGTTCGGCTCGATTCGGCTCAGTTCGATTTGGTTCGGTTCAGTTTGATTCGTTCGGGTCAGGTCGGGTCGGTTAGGTTTGGGTCTGGTTCGGCTTGGCTCGACTCGGCTTGATTTGATTCGATTTGATTCATTCGGATTAGTTTGATTTAGGTCTAGCTCGGCTCGGATCGATTTCATTCGGTATAGTTCGGTTTGGTTCGGTTCTATTCGACTCGGCTCGGCTTGGCTCAGATAGGCTTATCTCAGCTTGGCTCGGCTCGATTTGGTTCGATAAGGTTTGGTTCGGTTCTACTCAGCTCGGTTCGGTTTGGCTCAGTTCAGCTCGGTTTGGTTCTGCTCGAGTCGAATCAATTCTATTCTACTCGGCTCAAATCGAGTTGCCTCTACTCGGTTCAACTCGAATCAGCTCGGCTCATTTTTACTCGACTCAGCTCGATTTGGCTCGGCTTCGCTCGGTTTGGTTCGGTATGGGTCGGATCGACTCAGCTTGGCTCGGCCCGATTCGATTCGATACAATTCGATTTGGTTTTGTTCGGTTTGGTTTGTTTCTACATGGCTCGGCTCGATTCGGTTTGGTTCATTCGGATTGGGTCAGGTCAATTAGGTTCGGTTTGGATCGACTCGGCAAGGTTCAGTTCTACTCAGCTCGGCTCGGTTCATTCGGGCCGGGTCAAGTCGGTTCAATTAGGTTTGGGTCTAGTTCAGTTCGGCTCAGCTCGGTTCGGTTCAGCTCAGTTCAGTTCGATTCAGTTCGATTTGCTTGGTTCGGCTTGGTTTGGTTTGATGCGGTTCGACTCGGTTCTGTTCGGTTTAGTTCTACTCGGCTCAGCTCGATTTGGTTCGGTTCGGTTCTACTCAACTCAGTTCATCTCGACTCAGTTCGGCTCGGTTCGATTCGATTCGGTTCGGTTCAGTTTGATTCGTTCGGGTCAGGTCGGATCGGTTAGGTTCGGGTTTGGTTTAGCTCAGCTCAACTTGATTCGATTTGGTTCTATTCGTTCGGGTTGGTTCGGTTTAGGTCTAGCTCGGCTCAGCTCGATTTTGTTAGGTATAGTTCGGTTTGGTTCGGTTCTATTCGACTCAGGTAGGCTCGGCTAGGCTCAGCTAGGCTTATCTCAGCTTGGCTTGGCTCGATTCGGTTTGATAAGGTTCAATTTGGTTCTACTCGGCTCGGTTCGGTTTGGCTCAGTTCGGCTCGGTTTTGTTCTGCTCGAGTCGAATCGATTTTGTTCTACTCAGCTCAGCTCAGCTCGATTTGGCTCTACTCGGTTCAGCTCGAAAATGCACGACTCAGCTCGGCTTGGCTCGGCTCGGCTCATTTTTACTCGGCTCGGCTTGATTTAGCTTGGCTCGGTTTGGTTCATACGGGTCTGTTCGGTTTGGTTCGGGTCGGATCGACTCAGCTTGGCTCGGCCCGATTAGATTCGATAAGGTTTGATTTGGTTTTGTTCGATTTAATTCATTTCTACTTGGCTCGGCTCGATTCAATTCGGTTCCGTTCAGCTTGGCTCGGCTTGGTTTGGTTCGGTTTGGCACAATTCGGTTCGGTTCGGGTGGGTTCAGTTCAGCTCGGTTCGGCTCTACTTGGCTCAGCTCGGTTTGGTTCCAGTTTGGCTCAGCTCAGCTCAATTCGGTTTAGTTTGATTTGATTCGATTCAGTTTGTTCAAGTCACGTTGGGTCAATTTTGTTTGGGTCTCGCTTGGCTCGGCTCGATTTGGTTTGGTTTATTCGGGTTGGGCCGGGTCGGTTAGGTTCGGGTTTGGCTCGACTCGGCAAGGTTCAGTTCTACTCGGCTCGGCTCGGTTCATTGGGGCCGGGTCAAGTCGGTTCGGTTCGATTCGATTTGGGTCCAATTCGGTTTGGCTCATCTCGGTTCAATCGGGCCGGGTCAGGTTGGTTCGATTCGATTTGGGTCTAGTTCAGTTCTGCTCGGCTCGGTTCGGTTCGATTCAGCTCGGCTCTGTTCAGTTTGCCCCAATTCGGTTCGGTTCGGGTGGGTTCAGTTCAGCTCGGTTCGGCTCTACTTGGCTCAGCTCGGTTTGGTTCCGGTTTGGCTCAGCTCGGCTCAATTCGGTTCGGTTTCGTTCAATTTTATTTAGTTCGCCTCGTTCGAGTCGCGTTGGGTCATTTAGTTCAGGTCTGGCTTGGCTCGACTCGATTTGGTTTCGTTCGTTCGGGTTGGGTCAGGTCGGTTAGGTTCGAGTTTGGCTCGCTTCGGCTCGGTTCAATTCATCTCGGTATGGTTTAGTTCATTTCGATTCTACTCAGCTCGGCACGGTTTGATTCGTTCGAGTAGGGTCTGGTTGGATCGGTTCGGTTCGTTCGGGTTGGCTCGGCTCAATTCGGTTCGGTATGGTTCAGTTCAGGTCTAGCTCGGCTCGGCTTGTCTCAACTTGGCTAATCTCAGCTCGGTTCGATACTGTTTTGTTCGAGTCGGGTCGGCTCGGTTCGATTCAGTTCAGCTCGGCTTAATTCGGTTTGACTCAATTCTATTCGGGTCTGGCTCGACTCAGCTCAGCTCTGCTCGATTTGGTTCTGTACGGTTCTATTTGAGTTGGGTCAGCTCGGTTCGGTTCAGTTCAACTCCGCTTGATTTGGTTCGGCTCAATTTGATTCGGGTCTCGGCTTGGTTTGGTTCTATTCTACTTGCCTTAGCTCGGCTCGGTTCTATTCGTTTTGGTTCGGGTCAAGCTCGGCTCGGCTCAACTCAATTCGGTTTAATTCGATTTGGTCTGATCGGGTTGGGTCAGTTAGATTCAGTTATAGTCTGACTAAGCTCGATTCGTTTCGATACGGTTCGGTTCAGTTCGATTCAATTTGTTTTGGTTCTACTCAGCTAGATTCGGTTCGGATCGATTCAGTTAGTTCTAGTCGGGTCTGGCTCGGCTCGGCTCGGCTTGGCTCGACTCGGTTCAGTTCGATTCGTTCGGGTCGGGTCGGTCCGATTCGGTTCAGCTCGGCTTGGCTCGATTCGGTTCGATACAGTTTGGTTTGGTTCTATACGGCTCGATTCTGTTCGATTCTACTCGACTTGGCTCGTCTCGGCTCGGCTCGATTTAGTTCGATTCATTCGGATCGGGTCGGTTCGGGTATGATTCGGTTCGATTCGATTCATTCGGATCAGGTCGGTTTGGGTCTGGCTTGGCTCGGCTCGATTCGGTTTGGTTCATTCGGGTTGGGTCGGGTCGGTTAGGTTTGGGTTTGTCTCAACTCAGCAAGGTTCAGTTCTACTCGGCACGGCTCGGTTCATTCGGGCCGGGCCGGGTCGGGTCGGGTCGGTTCGATTCGGTTTGGGTCTGGTCCAGTTCGTCTCGGCTCGGTTCGGTTCAGTTCGGCTTGGTTTGGTTCGGTTCGACTAAGTTTGGCTCTGTTCAATTCGGTTCGGCTTGGTTCGGTTTGATGCAGTTTGACTCGGTTCTGTTCAGTTTAGTTATACTCGACTCGACTCGATTTGGTTTGGTTCTACTCGACTCGGTTCGTCTCGGCTCGGCTCAGTGCGGTTCGATTCGTTCTGGTCATGTCGGTTTAGGTATGGTTCGGTTCAATTCGATTTGATTCGATTCGGTTTAGTTCGATTTGGTTCGGCTCGATTCGACTCTACTCAGTTCGGTTCGATTTATATGGGTCGAGTCGGGTCGGGTCGGTTTGGTTCAGTATAGGTCGGATCGACTCGACTTGGCTACGTCTGATTCGATTCGATACAGTTTGATTTGGTTCGATTCATTTCTACTTGGCTCGGCTCGATTCAATTCGGTTCCATTCAGCTCGGCTCGGTTCGGTTTGATTTGGCCCAATTCGATTCGGTTCGGGTGGGTTCAGTTCAGCTCGGTTCGGCTGTACTTGGCTCAGCTCGGTTTGGTTCCGGTTTGGCTCAGCTCAGCTCAATTCAGTTCGGTTTAGTTCGATTTGATTTGGTTCGTTCGTTCGAGTCGTGTCGGGTCGGTTTGGTTCAAGTCTGGCTGGGCTCGGCTCGATTCGGTTTGGTTCGTTTGGGTTGGGTCACTTAGGTTTGGGTTTGGCTTTGCTCGGCTCGGTTTAGTTTGTCTCGATACGATTCAGTTCGTTTCGATTCTACTCGGCTCAGCACAATTTGATTCGTTCGAGTAGGGTCGAGTTGGATCGGTTCGGTTCGATTCGGATCTCGCTCGGCTCGCCTTAAGTTGATTCAGTTCGTTCAGGTCCAGTCGATTCGATTCGGTTCAGTTCGAGTCTGGCTCGGTCGGCTCAGCTCTATTCGGATCGATACGGTTCAGTTCTATTTAGCTCGGCTCGGCAAGGTTCGATTCGATACGGTTTGGTTCGATTCAGGTCTGGCTCGGCTCGACTCTACTTGATTCGGTTCGGTACAGTTCGGTTCGGCTCGATTCGGTTCAGTTCAATCGGTTCGGGTCAGTTCGATTCGGTTCAAGTTTGGCTCAGCTTGGCTCGGCTCGGCTCGGCTCGGCTAGATTTGGTTCAGTACAGTTCGGTTCGATTCTACTCGACTCGGATAGGCTCGTTCAGTTCTACTCGGCTCGGCTCGGTTTGGCTCGCTTCGGTTCGGTTTGTTTGGGATGGGTCGGGTCGATTCGATTTAGTTCGGGTCTAGTTCGGTTTGGTTCGATTCGGTTCAGCTCGACTCGGTTCGATTCGGTTCAGCTCGACTCGGTTCGATTCGGTTCAGTTCAGCTTGGTTCGGTTAGATTCGACTTGGTTCGGTTCAATTCTACTAGGCTCAGCTCGATTCAGTTTGGTTCTACTCGACTTGGCTCGGCTCAGCTCGGTTCGGTTCGATTCATTGGGGTCAGGTCAGTTCTGGTGCAGTTTGATTCTGCTCAGTTTGATGCGGTTCGGTTCAGCTCGATTCGATTCAGTTCAGCTCGATTCAGTTCGGTTCGGTTTAGCAAGGTTCGGTTCAGTTCGGGTCTAGCTTGGCTCGGCTTATCTCAACTTGGCTCATCTCAACTCGATTCAGTTCGGTACGGTTCTGTTCGAGTCAGGTCTGCTCTGCTTGGTTCGGTTCAGTTCGGCTCGGCTCTATTCGGTTCGGTTCTGTTCGGCTCAGTTCTATTTGGGTCTAGCTCGACTCGCTCGGCTCAGCTCGATTCGGTTCTGTATGGTTCTGTTCGAGTCGGGTCTGCTCGGCTCGGTTCGGTTCAGTTTGGCTCAGCTCGATTCGGTTCGGCTCAGTTCGATTTGGGTCTCAGTTCTGTTTAATTCTATTCTACTCGCCTTATCTCGGCTCGGTTCTATTCGGGTCAGGTCGATTCAGTTCGGTTAGGGTTTGGCTCGGCTCGGTTCAGCTCGATTCGGTTCGATTTGGTTCGGTTTGTTTCGGTTCTACTCAGCTCAGCTCGATTCGGTTCGGTTCGATTTGGTTAGTTCTAGTCGAGTCGGGTCTTGCTCGACTTGACTCGGCTTAGCTTGGCTCGACTCGGTTGAGTTCGGTTCGATTCGTTCAGGTCGGGTCGGTCTATTTCGGTTCAGCTCGGCTCGGCTTGGCTTGACTCGGCTCGATACGGTTCGGTTCGGTTCTATACAGCTCGATTCAGTTCGATTCTACTCGACTCAGCTTGTCTTGGCTCGACTCGGCTCGGTTCAGTTTGATTCGTTCGAGTCGAGTCGGTTCAGGTATGATTTGATTCGATTCGATTCTGCTCGGTTCGGTTCGGTTCAGTTCGATTCTGTTCGACTCGATTTGGTTCGGTTCGGTTCAGGTCTGGCTCGGCTCTATTCGGATCGATACGGTTCTGTTCGATTCGGTTCTATTCGGCTCGTTCGGTTCGATTAGTTCTAGTCGAGTCGGGTTTGGCTCGACTTGTCTAGGCTTTGCTTGGCTCGACTCGGTTTAGTTTAGTTTTATTCATTCGGGTCGGGTCAATCCGATTCGGTTCAGCTCGGCTCGGTTTGGCTCGGCTCAATTCGGTTCGATACGATTCAGTTTGGTTCGGTTTTATATGGCTCAATTCCGTTCGGCTCTACTCGACTCACCTCGTCATAGCTCAACTTGGCTCGGTTCAGTTCAATTCGCTCGGTTCAGGTCGATTCGGGTATGATTCGACTCGATTTGTTTCCATTCGACTCGGTTTAGTATGGTTCTGTTTGGTTCAAGTCTGGCTTGGCACTATTCAGATCGATACAGTTCGATTCGGTTCGGTTCTATTCGGCTTGACTCAGCAAGGTTCTGTTCGGTACTATTCGATTCGGTTCAGGTCTGGCTTAGCTCGGCTCAACTCGATTCGATTCAGTACGGTTCGGTTTGACTCGATTCGGTTCAGTTCGATCGGTCAGGTCAATTCGGTTCGGTTCGAGTCTGGCTCGACTGGGCTCAACTCGATTTGGTTCGGAACGGTTCGGTTTGATTCTGTTTTACTCAACTCGGATAGGCTCGGTTCGGTTCAGTTCTACTCGGCTCGGCTCGATTCATTCGGGCTGGGTTGGGTAGGTTCGATTCGGCTCGGCTCAGTTCGGTTCAGTTCGGCTTGGTTCGATTCAATTCGGTTCGATTCGGTTTGGCTCGGCTTGGCTCGGTTCGATTCGATTCGGCTTGGTTCGGTTTGATGCGGTTCGGCTCAGTTCTATTCGGTTTAGTTCTACTCGGCTCGACTCGATTCGGTACTCGATTCGGCTCAATTCGATTCATAAACAAAACACAATACAAATATATACGCACATGATTTATACACAATACAATACAAATACATACACACAACACCACATACACATTAAACATACACACACAACACATAAACAACACACACAATACACATACACACACACACATAAAACATAAACAACAAAATACACTTGCACCACACACAACAATACACAACTTACACAAACAACACCCACATAACACATACTACACACAATACACAACACACACTAAACACATAACAATATACAACACTTACTACACACAATATACTACACACAATACACACTACACACATAATAATATACAACACAATACATAATAATACACAACACACACTACACACAATATACTACACACTACACACATAACAACACACTACACACTACACACTGCACATACAACAATACACAACACATACACAATACACTACACTACAATGCACTAAACTACACAATACACTAAACTACAATATACTACACACAATACACTATAATACACTACACACAATACTCTACGCTACAATACACTACACACAATACACTACACTACACATAATACACTACACACAATACTCTACACTACAATACACTACACTACACAATATACTACATACACACTACACTATACACAATACACTACACTACATAAAATACACTATACATAATATACAATACTATACTACATATAATACACTACATACAATACACTACACTAAACTACACACAATACACAACACTACACTACACAATAAAAAATACCACACACTACACTACTATACACAATACACTACACACATAACAATACACAACACACACTACACACTATACACACAACAATACACAACACACACACAATACACTACACTACACAATACAGTACACTATATACAATACACTATACTACACTACACACAATAAACAACACTACACTACATACAATACACTACACTACACATAACACAACACTACACACAATACACTACACTACACAATACACTACACACAATACAAAACACTATACTACAATACACTACACACACTACACTACACATAATACACTATACTACACTACACACAATAAACAACATTACACTACATACAATACACTACACTACACTACTATACACTACACACAATACACTACACTACACTACACAATACACTACACACAATACAAAACACTATACTACAATACACTACACTACACACAATACACTACACTACATTGTGTGTAGTGTAGTGTGTGTAGTGTAGTGCATTGTGTCTGTGTAGTGTTGTGTATTGTGTGCAGTGTAGTGTAGTGTATTGTGTATATTGGAGTGTTATGTATTGTGTAGTGTATTGTAGTATAGTGTTGTATATTGTGTAGTGTGTAGTGTACTATACACTACACACAATACACTACACTACACTACACAATACACTACACACAATACAAAACACTATACTACAATACACTACACTACACACAATACACTACACTACATTGTGTGTAGTGTAGTGTGTGTAGTGTAGTGCATTGTGTCTGTGTAGTGTTGTGTATTGTGTGCAGTGTAGTGTAGTGTATTGTGTATATTGGAGTGTTATGTATTGTGTAGTGTATTGTAGTATAGTGTTGTATATTGTGTAGCGTAGTGTATTATGTGTAGTGTAGTATTATGTATTATGTGTAGTGTTGTGTATTGTATATAGTGTAGTGTAGTATATTGTGTGTAGTGTATTATTGTAGTGTAGTGTTGTGTACTGTGTGTAGTGCATTATGTGTAGTGTATAGTGTATTGTGTGTAGTGTAGTATAATGTGTGTAGTATAGTATTGTGTATTATGTGTAGTGTAGTGTATTGTTTGTAGTGTAGTATAGTGTATTGTGTGTATTGCATTGTAGTGTAGTATTGTGAATTGTTTGTAGTATATTGTAGTGTAATATATTGTGTGTAGTGTAGTGTATTACGTGCAGTGTATTGTGTAGTATAGTGTATTTTATGTATTGTATTGTGTATGTGTTGTATTTTATTGTGTGTGTAGTGTGTAGTGTATTATGTTTAGTGTTTGTTGTGTATTGTAATGTATATATTATGTGTAGTGTATTATGTATAGCGTAGTATGTGTAGTGTATTGTATGGTAGTGTATTGTGTGTAGTGTATTATACTGTAGCGTATTGTATGTTGTGTAGTGTATTGTATGTAGTATATTGTGTGTAGTGTATTGTAATATAGTTTATTGTGTGTTGTGTAGTGTAGTGTATTGTGTGTGTGTTATGTATTATTGTATATGCAGTGTGTAGTGTATTGTGTGTTGTGTATTGTTATTGTGTATAGTGTAGTGTGTGTAGTGTAGTGTATTGTAGTATAGTGTATTGTGTGTAGTGTATTATATGTAGTGTAATATAATACACACTATACATAATACACAACACACAATACACAACAATACACACAATACACAATAATATACAACACACAATACACACAATTCAGTTCGGCTCAGCTTCATTCGGTTTGTCTCGGGTCGGCTCGGCTCAGCTTAGTTCGATTTGGTTTGGTACGGTTCTGTTCGAGTCGGGTCTACTAGGCTCAGCTCGATTCGGTTCGGCTCGGTTCGATTCGGGTCTGGCTCGGCTCGGCTCGGTTCCATTCGGGTTAGATCGATTCAGTTCGGTTCGGGTCTGGCTCAGCTCGATTCAGTTTTATTCAGTTTGATATGGTCGGGTCAGGTCAGCTAGACATGGCTCGGCTCGATTCGGTTCGATACGGCTCGGTTCAGTTCAGTTTGGTTTGGTTTGTTTCGGTTCTACTAGGCTCAGCTTGGCTCGATTCGGTTCAGTTCGATTCGATTAGTGCTAGTAGGGTCGGGTCTGGCTCCACTCGGCTCGGCTTGGCTTAGCTTAACTCAGTTCAATTCGGTTCGATTCATTCGGATCGGGTTGGTTCAGCTCGGATCGGCTCGATATGGTTCGATTCATTTCTATATGGCTTGATTCGGTTCGATTCTAATCGACTCGGCTCGGTTCAGTTCAATTCGATTCATTTGGGTCGGGTCGATTTGGGTATGATTCAGTTTGGTTCGATTCTGCTCGATTCGGTTCAGTTTGATTCGGTTTGATTCGACTCGACTCGGTTCGGTTCAATTCAACTCGGCTCGGCTCGATTCGGTTCGGTTTGATTCTACTCAACTCGATTCGATTTGATTCGATTCGACTCGGTTCGAATCGATTCATAAACAAAACACAATACAAATATATACACACACGATTTATACACAACACAATACAAATACATACACAACACATACAAACAACACACACAACACAATACACAACGTGCACACACTACACACAATACAAAACACAATACAAACAACATATACAACACACACTACAAATAATACACAACACATTACACACAACACACAATACACTACACACTACACATACAACAATACACAACACACACATAATACAATACACTACACTACAATACACTACACACAATACACTACACTGCAACACACTACACATAATACACTACACTACACACAATATACTACACTACAATATACATACACTACACTACAATATAGTACACACAATACACTATACTACACAATACACTACACACATAACAATACACAACACACACTATACACATAACAATACACTACACACTACACATAAAATAATACACAACACATAATACACTACACTAGACACAATACACCACTACAATACACTACACTACACAATATACTATAATACAATACACTACACACAATAACAACAATACACTACACTACACTACAATACACTACACATAATACACTACATTACAATACACTACGCTACACACAATATACTACACACAATACACTACACTACAATACACTATACATAATACACTACACACAACACATTACACTACATATAATATAAAACACTACAGTACATACAATACACTACACATAATATACTACACACAAGACACTACACCACAAAATACAATACACATAATATACAACATTACACTATATATAATACACTACACACGATACACTACACTAAACTACCCACAATACACAACACAACATTACACACAATAAATAATACTACACTACACACAATATACAATACTACACTACACACATAACAATACACAACACACACTACACACAATATACTACATACTATACATACAACAATACACAACTCACACATAATATACTACACTATAATATACTACATACAATACACTACATTACACACAATATACTACACTATAATACACTACATACAATACACTACAATACAATACACTATACTACACACAATAAACTACATACAATATACTACACTACAATACTCTACATACAATACACTACACTACAATACACTATATACAATACACTACACTATAATAAACTACACACACTACATGCAATATACTACACTACATAAAATACACTACACATAATATACAACACTACACTTCATACAATACACTACACATAATACACTACACTAAACTACACACAATACACAACACTACACTACACACTACACACATAACAATACACTACACATACAACAATACACAACACACACAATACACTATACACAAGACACTACACTACACTACACACAATATATTAAACACAATACCTTACACTACACTACAATACACTATATACAATACAATACACTACACTACACTATAATACACTACACACAATACACTACAACACACAATACACTATACTACACATAATACACTATAACACACAATACACTACACTACATACAATACACTACACACAATACACTACACTAAACTATATACAATACACGATCGTACACACAATAGATTACACTACACTATACACAATACTACACTACACACAATACACAACACTACATTATAATACACTACACACAATACACAACACTACAGTAAGCACATCACTACACTACAATACAAGACACACCCTACACATAATTCACTACAATACACATAATACACTACACTAAACTACACACAATACACAACACTACGCATAATAAATTACACTACATTATACACAATACACAATACTACACTACACACAATACACAATACTACACTATAATACACTACAATACACTACACACAATACACAATGCTACACTATAATACATTACACACAATACACTATAATACACTAGACACAATACACAACACTACACTACACACAATATACACACACTACACTACACTACACATAATACACTATACTACACTACACATAATACACAACACTATATTACACATAATACACAACACTACACTCTAATAATACACTACACTACAATACACATAATACACAACACTACACTACACACAATACACAATACTACACTACACACAATACACAATACTATATACAATACACTACACTACACTACACAAAATATACTACACTACAAGAATACACCACATAATACACTACACTACACACAATACACTACACTGCACACAATACACAACACTACACTACACACAATACACTACGCATCACACAATACACAACACTACACTACAATACACTACACACAACACTACAATACACATAATATACTACACTACACATAATACACAATACTATACTGCACACAATACACAACACTACATTATAATAATACACTACACAAAATACACTACACTACAATACATACAATACACAACACTACACTACACTACACAACACACTACACTACACTACAATACACTACACTACACTACAATACGCTACACACAATACACTACAACACACTACACACAACACACTACACTACACATAATATACTACACTACAATACGCATACACTATACTGCAATACAGTATACACAATACACTACACTACATAATGCACTACACACATAACAATACACAACACACACTACACACTACACATACAACAATACACAGCACATAATACACTACACTACACACAATACACAACACTATAATACACTACAGTACACAATACACTACACACAATACACTACACATAATACATTACATTACAATACACTACACTACACACAATACACTAAACTACAATACACTACACATAATATACATAATACACAACACTATATTACACATAATACACAACACTATATTACACTACACTAAACCCTAAACCCTAAACCCTAATGTCCGTCGCGGGGAACGACATTCTCTCGTTGGCGATGTGCCCTCCCGTGCATGTGCATGGCCAAGGCACTCTCGCTGGCTGGCTGGCTGCTTATTCTTATTCGACGCGGATGCATGCTCGCTGTGCGAGTGGCCGCAATCTGAGAGGCCAAGGCACGAGCTGTCACGGGCTTAGCTAAATTTGCCTAAGCCGTGCGACACCCTTGCGGCCCTCCCGAAGACTTAGCTGAAATTGCCTAAGTCGTGAAGCAACCTTGCCCACTATTCTGGACTTAGCTGGGATTGCCTAAGTCATGGAACGCCCAAAGCGTTATCTGTCCGCACAGGGTCAGCCCTCTGACAACCTCTTAAGGTCCCGTAGGACCTGCAAAGAAGAAGTTGATTAACTTGGAAGCGAGCGACGGACACGTCCCGGCGTCTCGCGAAGCGGAAAGCTATACAAGCAATTTGTCGAACACCTTGAGTGCAGCTGAGAAAAGAGAGAGAGAGCGAAATAGGACTTTGGAGGGTTGTAGGAACGGTTGCAAGTCCGCAAACAATGGTTCCCTAGGTATCGGACGCAAGTCAAGTTCAATTGCTGATGAACGCCTACGCCCGACATATACCCGGAGCCCCATCCAGCCCGGTGCCACCCGGGGGGTTCCAAGGTGCTGAAATGGCTGACATTTCGCACCGCTCAGAAAGGTTACCGTGGCACACGAAAAAGACCCAAAAATAGGGCTGTTTTGGCTCTATGCAGCGAACGACCGTTCTGCAGCCTTCTACACTACTTTCGCTCACATTTCTTCGGTGAAAACACGTATACTCAAGGCAAAACAAGCTGTCAAACATATGTACAAGCAAGAAAAAGCACGAACGGTTCATGGAGTGAAGATGTTACGGTTGAGCGACATCCGTTCGTGACATTCTCCCCCACTTAAACTGTCGACGCCCTCGTCGACGCTTGTTGGTAGGCTTTGACGCGAGCTTCTTCATGTCGGAGGGCATCTTCTGGCTCCCAACTGGCTTCTGTTTGAGGAAGCTTTTGCCACTTCACCAAGTACTCAATTTGCTGTGCTCAATTGGGTAGCTTTATCTTGCGATCCGCTAGAATAGTTTCAACTCGCTTCTCGTAAGAGGCTCTGGTGGGGGGTAGTCGAGTTGGAACATTTCGTGAATCATCTTGCGGATCTGAGTGGTAGGCTTTCAAGTTGCTCGCATGGAAGACGTTATGAATTCTGAACCATGCTGGCAGTTGCAACTTGTATGAGACATTGCCTACCCTACTAATGATTGGGAAAGGCCCTTCATATTTGCGCACCAATCCTTTGTGCACTCGGTGCCTAAAGAACTGGAGTGATGCTGGTTGGAGCTTCACCAAAACCATGTCGCCCACTTTAAACTCTTGTGGTCGCCTCCCCAAGTCTGCCCACTTCTTCATCTTCTTGGCCGCCTTCTCCAAGTAAGCCCGCGCAATATCTGCATTGCGATGCCATTCCTTTGCAAAGTGATAGGCTGATGGGCTACTCCCTGTATAGCCAATAACCAGGGTGTGAGGAGTTGATGGCTGTTGTCCCGTAATAATCTCAAATGGGCTTTTGTTAGATGCAGAGCTCCGCTGCAAGTTATAGGAGAATTGGGCTATGTCCAACAGCTTCACCCAATCTCGTTGGTTGGCACTTACGTAGTGCCGAAGATATCGCTCCAAGAGCGAGTTGATTCTTTCTGTTTGGCCATCCGTTTGGGGGTGGAGGCTTGTGGAGAAGTATAATTTAGATCCCAACAACTTGAACAGCTCGGTCCAGAATCGTCCTAAGAACCGAGAATCTCGATCACTAATGATGTTGTGTGGGACTCCCCAAAACTTCACCACATTCTTCATCATCAACTTAGCCGCCTCCTCCGCTGAGCAATGTAGGGGTGCAGCAATAAATGTTGCATACTTCGAAAATCGATCAACTACCACGAGTATCGATCCAAGTCCCCCTACCGCGGGCAAGCTTGATATGAAGTCCAAGGAAATGCTCTCCCAAGGCCTTTCTGGTACGGGCAACGACTCCAAAAGTCCCACTGGCTTCTGCTGCTCGACCTTGTCCTGTTGACAAGTAAGGCATGTTCGAACATATTCCTCCACATCTGTCCCCATTTTCAGCCAATAGAAGGCTCTCTCCACGAGAGCCATTGTTCGGTGGATACCCGGATGTCCAGCCCAAAGGGAATCATGACACTCTTTCAGGAGTTCACGCCTCAAGTTATCCGCTCGCGGAACATAAACTCTATTCTCCTTGGTATAGATGAGTCCCTCCTGGACCCAAAATCGTCGTGCCTTGCCCTCTTTGATGAGTTGCATCAGGGTTACTGCCTGAGGATCTCGGTGCAGTCCATCCCTGATCCTGGAAAGGAAGTTGGAGCGCAATTGACTTGCTTGGCCTCTGCCCTCCAACTGTATAGCATTCACTAGCTCCACTTTCCGACTCAATGCATCGGCCACGACATTTGCTTTCCCGGGCTTGTACTCCATTACCATGTCGAACTCAGCCAAGAAGTCCTGCCATCGTGCTTGCTTTGGGGAGAGTTTCTTTTGAGTTTGAAAGTAACTCAATGTGACATTGTCAGTCCTTAGCACAAATGGTGCTCCCAGAAGGTAGTGTCGCCACACTCGTAGACAGTGGACCACCGCTGTCATCTCCTTCTCATGCACAGGATATCGCCGCTCGGTCTCGTTGAGCTTGCGACTCTCATAGGCCACCGGATGACCTTCCTGCATAAGAACTCCTCCAATAGCAAAATCAGAAGCATCTGTATGGACTTCAAATGACTTTCCATAGTCCGACAATATGAGTACAGGTTCCTCTAACACAGCAGTCTTCAGGTCTTGAAATGCCACCTCACATTTGTCCGACCATCTCCAGGACTGCTCCTTCTTTAGCAACTCCGTCAACGGAGCTGCGTGCTTCGAATACCCCGCTATGAAGCGCCGATAATAGTTGACGAACCCAAGGAAGGATCTCAACTCTGGTACCTTCTTTGGTGTTCGCCAATCCACCACAGCTTGCACCTTAGACTGGTCCATCCGGATGGAACCATTACCGACTCGATGCCCCAAGAACAAAATCTCCGTTTGGGCGAAATAGCACTTTTCCCTCTTCACGAACAACGTGTTCTCCCTAAGAACTTTGAAAATTGTTCGGAGGTGTCCCACATGCTCCTCAAGTGTTTGGCTATAGAAGACGATATCGTCTAAGTAGACAACCATAAACTTGTCCAGATACTCCTTGAACAGCTGGTTCATTAGAGTGCAGAATGTGGCCGGAGCATTGGTTAAGCCGAAAGGCATCACCAAGAACTCGAATGCTCCATACCTGGTCACACAGGTAGTCTTTGTCTCATCACCTTCTGCAATGCGCACCTACCAATACCCCGACCGAAGGTCGAGTTTGGAGAAGTACTTTGCCTTGCCCAATTGATCGAACAAGTCCGCGATGAGCGGGATAGGGTACTTGTTCTTCACCGTCATCTTATTAAGGGCTCGATAATCGATGCATAATCGGAGACTCCCATCTTGTTTCTTCTGAAAGAGGACTGGAGCTCCGAAAGGTGCTTTGGAACTGCGGATGAGACCACCGCTTAGCAGTTCATCTAACTGCTTCCTCAATTCCACCAACTCTGGAGGGGCCATGCGGTATGGTGGTCTCGCTGGAGGCTTAATTCCCGACTCCAGCTCAATCCGATGATCCACGCCTCTGCGTGGTGGTAGAGTTCTTGGCAACTCTGTTGGCATCACATCCGAGAACTCCTTCAGGATGTTCGCCACAATAGCAGGTTCCTGAATGGCCTCCCCATCAGGTGTCTCTAGCTTCATAGCCGCTACAAAGGTTGATTCACCTTTTCGCACCCCTTTCTTCAATTGTAAAGCCGATATTTGTTGTAGGTCCTTGGTTCCTCCCCGAAAAACTGGAACTATGCAGGGATCGTCACCTCCCATTAGACATAAGAAGTTCAGGAACGGTACCGACACCAACTTCGCTGCGTGCATAAACTCCATTCCGAGAATCACTTGGAAGTCATCTAGTGGCACTGCCATCAAGTTTGTGCTCCCGCTCCATGTCCCGATCTTGATGGGGATCCCTTTTGCTTGTCCGGAGATCCGCTTGGCCTCCGAATTCACCGCCTTCATGCGACTTGGGCTCTTCTCCAAGAGTAATCCCAGTCGCTTAGCTTCACGATCGGCAATAAAATTGTGGGTCGCGCCCGTGTCCACCATTGCACGGGTTGTTTGGCCATTAAGCTTGATGTCCACATACATCAACTCGTTGTTTCCTGCCTTCGGTGGCTTTGCCTTTGTGTTCTCCCCCACTTGACCCCGCAACGCATTCAACAAACGCATTGCTCCCATTCTGGGTCCTGTCGCTACTGGAGTCAGAACTGCTCGAACTAAGGGCGATAGCTTTGCCCTTGTCTGCCTTACGGGATAGAACCGATGCTGTTAAAGCATTGAGTGCCTGTTTTTGTGGGCACTCCCTCACTTTGTGTGGTCCTCCACACAAGAAGCATCCACTAGACTTTGGGACTCTACCTCTTGAGCCCGGTCCCTTGTGGAAATTCTTCTTCTTTTGCTCGCCCCCAGACTCCTTCGCTCGAGAGTATTTAGATGGGTGATTTCCCGAAGAGTGTTTCTTCTTTCTCGAATCCTCCGAAGAAACAAAGTCAGTCAGCCTTTCCGCGGCTACAATTGCCCCGACTACGTCAGTGACATTCCTCCGATGTAGTTCTTGTTGTGCCCATGGTTTCAAGCCATCGAGGAAGCTGAATAGCTTGTCTTTCTCAGACATGTCCCGAATATCCAGCATCAGTGCTGAAAATTGCTTCACATAGTCTCGGATTGTTGTGCTCTGGCGGAGTTGTCTCAGTTTCCTTCTTGCGACAAACTCTGTGTTCTCCGGCAAGAACTGAGTTCTCAACTCTTGCTTCAAGTCTCCCCATGTATCCACTCGACATCGGCTTTGTTAGATCTCTTCCCAACGGGTTCGCCACCAAAGTTTTGCATCCCCCTTCAGATACATTGTTGCTATCGCAACTTCGGTTTCTTCAGAGTCGAGCCTCGTAGCACGAAAATACTGTTCCATGTCGAAGAAGAAATTTTTAAGCTCTTTGGCATCCCTAGCACCTCCATAGTACTGCGGCTCCGGTGCTCTGAAGTGTTGTGGTGGCGCAGCGCGGGTGTTGTTCCCTCCCGCATCAAGAGTCCTTGTTAACACCACCACCTTTGCCGTGAGTTCCGCCACAACTTCATGAAGATGTCGTACGGAATCTTTGGTGTCCTCTGTCAGTTGATCAATCATGGATTCAACATTTTCGATCCGAGTTTCAGCTTCTTCTTGCGAGCTCTCTACCCCAAGTAGCCTTCCTTGGCCTTGGTAGAGTTCCTCCACGCTCGCTTCAAGAACATCGAGGCGGGTTTCCACCATTGTAAGTCTCTCTCTGTGGCCCTTCTTCCCGGTTGGCGCTACAGATGGCTTCTCCTCCCCTCGAGGAGAATACCCAACTTCACGCTCGTCTTGTTCACTGTCGCGCTCCTCATAAGCGGCTCCAGCAGTTTGCGAGCGAGTTTGCACTTGCAGCCCACCTGCGGCTGCTTGGAGCAAGGGTCCCGCTTGCCCCATCTTGCTCGATTCGCCACGATGTCTCACCATGGCGAAATTGTGAATCTCCTTCGTTGTTCGTATGAATTGCTTGCCTGCTCTGATACCACACTGTCACGGGCTTAGCTAAATTTGCCTAAGCCGTGCGGCACCCTTGCGGCCCTCCCGAAGACTTAGCTGAAATTGCCTAAGTCGTGAAGCAACCTTGCCCACTGTTCTGGACTTAGCTGGGATTGCCTAAGTCATGGAACACCCAAAGCGTTATCTGTCCACACAGGGTCAGCCCTCTGACAACCTCTTAAGGTCCCGTAGGACCTGCAAAGAAGAAGTTGATTAACTTGGAAGCGAGCGACGGACACGTCCCGGCGTCTCGCGAAGCGGAAAGCTATACAAGCAATTTGTCGAACACCTTGAGTGCAGCTGAGAAAAGAGAGAGAGAGCGAAATAGGACTTTGGAGGGTTGTAGGAACGGTCGCAAGTCCGCAAACGACGGTTCCCTAGGTATCGGACGCAAGTCAAGTTCAATTGCTGATGAACGCCTACGCCCGACATATACCCGGAGCCCCATCCAGCCCGGTGCCACCCGGGGGGTTCCAAGGTGCTGAAATGACTGACATTTCGCACCGCTCAGAAAGGTTACCGTGGCACACGAAAAAGACCCAAAAATAGGGCTGTTTTGGGCTGTTTTGGCTCTGTGCAGCGAACGACCGTTCTGCAGCCTTCTACACTACTTTCGCTCACATTTCTTAGGTGAAAACACGTATACTCAAGGCAAAACAAGCTGCCAAACATATGTACAAGCAAGAAAAAGCACGAACGGTTCACGGAGTGAAGATGTTGCGGTTGAGCGACGTCCGTTCGTGACAGAGCGGCGATTGCAGGCGCAAGCGCGCAGCAGCATCTGCGCAGATTCCGTACTAGAAGGCGCTTGCGAGTGAGTGGCCGGTCGTCCCCCCCAGATGAGCAAGGCACGAACGCGGATTTCAGGCAAATGCAGATTCTAGGCGCGAGCGCTGCAGCAGCAGCGCAGTGCAGATTTGCAGATTTAAGGCGCGAGCGCTTCTGCAGCAGGCATTGCGAGTGGTCGTCCCATGCGCAAGTGCAGATGTCAGCCACGAGCGCAGATTTCAAGTGCAGATTTCAGGCGCGAGCGCAGCTGCAGCAGGCATTGCGAGTGCCCGTCCCGTCGCCAAGTGCAGATGTCAGCCATGAGCGCAACTGCAGCAATCGCAGATTTAAGGCGCGAGCGCTGCTGCTGCAGCAGGCATTGCGAGTGGCCGTCCCGTCGCCAAGTGCAGATTTGCAGAATTCAGGCACGAGCGCTGCTGTCGCGCCTGCTGCTGCAGCAGGCATTGCGAGTGGTCGTCCCGTCGCCAAGTGCAGATTTGCAGAATTCAGGCACGAGCGTTGCTGTCGCGCCTGCTGCTGCAGCAGGCATTGCGAGTGGCCGTCCCGTCGCCAAGTGCAGATTTGCAGAATTCAAGCGCGAGCGCTGCTACAGCGGCGGTATGCAGCTGGCTGGCTGACTGGCTCAGCAGCATGGCAACCGAAGGCGCTTATGCATGCTCTTGATTGATTGTTGCTCTCAGTCGCTAAACAAACGAACGCGCAAGCGCACGCTGCAGCGACCGAACTGAACGAACGAACCTTACCATCAAATGTCCTCCTCGCAATCATCTTCGACACACCAACCCGCTATGCTCCAGCTGGGACAATTCAATGGGACCCCATGACAAACGAAGCGTGCTGTGGCGGGCGCGGGGAACGGTCGTCTGCACAATCAGCATTCGCATAGCGGGGAAGGTGCTGCCCTTCTCTTCGTTCGCTGTCCGTCGCTCGCCGTTTTTGGTGTGATGCGACGACCGCGACGAGTGGTGCGAAACGTCAGCCATCTCAGCACCCTGGAACCCCCCGGGTGGCACAGGGCTGGATGGGGCTTTCGTATAGTAGGGAACGTGCCGCCCGTCGCTTCGTTCGCTCTCCGCCGCTCGCCGCTCGCTCGGGCGGCCCAAAACGGTCAGTTTTGGCCTATTTTTGGGCCGTTTTTGCGTGTTGCGGTGGGCGCGATGACGGGTCGTCGTATTTTGCACTTTAGTCCTTCTATTATTAATATTAACGAGTAGGTCCTTTGGATTTTACAAACAGGTCCTCAAATTTTTATAACTAAGTCTTAGAATAACATAAACTATATTTCTTCACAAATGAGGGATGTTACACTCTTCCCCCCTTAAATAAAAATTTAGTCCTCTAAATTTATCATACCTCTATCGGCGAAAAGATGAGGAAATGTTTTCTTCATTTCCTCCTCTAGCTCCCAAGTAGTTTCATTCATAGAATGATGCCTCCAATTCACTTTCACTAAGGGAATGATCCGATTCCTTAAGATTTTTTCTTTCTTATCAATAATTTGTAGGGGCTCTTCCACATAAGATAAGTCTTCATCGATTATCAGCGGCTCATACTGAATGATATGAGAAGGGTCATAAATATACTTTCTGAGCATTGAAATATGGAATATATCATGAACATGACATAAAGATGGTGGTAAGGCGATCCTGTAAGCGACAGAACCAATCCTCTCAAGAATCTCAAAAGGTCCAATATACCTGGGGCTTAACTTTCCCTTCTTTCCAAATCTTATCACGCCCTTGGAAGGAGAAACCTTCAAGAAAACAAAATCTTCTACTTGAAACTCAATTTCTCGTCGTCTGTTATCAGCATAACTCTTTTGATGACTCTGAGCAGTCTTTAGCCTTTCTCTTATAATCCAAATCTTTTCAGTAGTCTCCTGTACCTTGTCGGGTACTAACAACTTTCTATCGCCAACTTCCTCCCAACAAATAGGTGTTTTGCACTTTCGCCCATACAAAGCTTCATAAGGAGCCATCTGAATACTCGAATGATAACTATTATTATAGGTGAACTCAACAAGAGAAATATCTTTATCCCACTCACCTTTCCATTCAATAATGTAGGCTCTAAGTAAATCCTCTAGTGTTTGAATTGTTCTTTCTGATTGGCCATCAGTTTGAGGGTGATAAGCAGTGCTAAACTTGACTTTTGTGCCCATAGATTCCTGTAATCTTCTCCATAATCTAGAAAGAAACCTGGGGTCTCTATCAGAAATGATCTCCTTTGGAACTCCATGAAGTCTTACTATTTCACCAATATATAAATCAACCAGCCTGTCTAGAGAATATGTCATATTGATTGGTAGGAAATGTGCAGATTTGGTTAACATATCAATGATCACCCATATAGCATCATGCTTCCTGGAGGTTCTAGGTAAACCTGAAACAAAATCCATGGTGATACCTTCACATTTTCATTCTGGAATATTTAAAGGTTGTAATAACCCTCCAGGTCTCTGGTGTTCAACCTTGATTTGTTGGCAAGTTAAACACTTTGAAACATATATCGCAATTTCTTTCTTCATGCCTTCCCACCAGTAGTGACTTTTAAGGTCTTTATACATTTTAGTGCTACCAGGATGTAGGGTGAACTTGGAATTATGACCTTCCTTCAAAATTTGATCCTTAAGATTTGGATCATCGGGGACACATACTCTATTCCCCAGTCTCAATAGGCCGTCCTCTGAAACTCGAAATCCCGGTTTTGATCCTCTTTCTACTTCCTTCCTCAAAGAGATTAAACGTGGATCTTGTAGTTGTCTTTCTTTAATTTCTTGAATGAGATCAGATTGAACATGTATAGAGGCCATCAATATCATCGAGTCTTGCTTATTTCTGATAGTATTCGCATCACAATTTTCTTTCAATAACCCCCACTGCTTCACAACCAAACTCGCCATAAAGTTTACAGATTTTCGACTAAGTGCATCGGCTACAACATTGGCTTTACCTGGATGATATCTGATGGTACAATCATAATCCTTTAATAGTTCTATCCATCTTCGCTACCTCATATTTAACTCTTTTTGAGTAAAGATATACTGTAAACTCTTGTGATCAGTAAAGATTTCAAATGTTCGCCCATATAAGTAATGTCTCCAGATCTTCAGTGCAAAAATAATTGCTGCTAACTCTAAATCATGTGTTGGATAATTTAATTCATAACTTTTCAGTTGTCTAGAAGCATAAGCAATCACTTTCCCTTCTTGCATTAGAACACATCCAAGGCCCTTCCTTGAAGCATCGGTGTAAACTACAAATCCCTCATCGCCATAGGGAATTGTGAGAATAGGGGCACTAGTCAATCTTCTTTTTAACTCCTGAAAACATTGTTCACAATCATCACCCCATTTAAATTTTATATTCTTTCGAGTTAGCTTGGTGAGGGGATTAGCAATTTGAGAAAATCCCTCCATAAATCTCCTGTAATAACCTGCCATACCCAAGAAACTTCTAACTTCTATTACATTTGTTGGTACTTCCCACTTTACTATGGCTTCAACTTTCTTTGGATCGACAGAGATGCCTTGGCCTGAAATCACGTGGCCTAAGAAAGTAACTTCATTTAACCAAAACTCACATTTGCTGAACTTTGCATACAACTTCTTTTCTCTTAGTATGGACAATACATTCCTCAAGTGTTCTTCATGCTCTGGATTATTCTTTGAATACACTAATATGTCATCAATGAATACGATTACGTATGTATCCAAGAGTGGCTGAAATATTCTATTCATCAATTCCATGAAAACTGCAGGGGCATTAGTCAAGCCAAAAGGCATTACTACGAATTCATAGTGACCATATCGAGTTCTAAAAGCTGTTTTAGGGATATCGTCCTTCTTGATATTCAATTGATAGTAACCCGACCTCAAATCAATCTTAGAAAATACTTGTGCACCCTGTAATTGATCAAACAAATCATCAATTCTAGGTAGAGGATACTTGTTTTTTTTTATAGTCACCTGATTCAATTGTCTATAATCGATACAAAGCCGAAATGTTCCATCCTTCTTCTTAACTAACAGAACCGGAGTACCCCACGGTGAAACACTGGGTCGAATAAAACCCTTATCCAATAGTTCTTGGAGTTGCTTCTTCAATTCCTCTAGCTCGAGTGATGTCATTCGGTAGGGAGGCTTGGATATTGGGGTAGTCCCAAGAACCAAATCAATAGCAAATTCACCCTCTCTCAAATCTTTTAGCCTTTCTAGATTCATCATCGGTCATATGTGTGGCAAATCTCGAGAGTTCAATGAATTTAGCTTCATATTTCGCTACTGTCAAATTTCCTTGAATAAGATTTAAGAACTCCAATTCTTTCTGCTCTCTGATACAATCTGGAAAATATTTATCATTGAACTTTTCCATGAATACCTTCCAAGTAATGAGCTCATGTCTGATTTCGGAAATTCTCTTTATTGTTCTCCACCAATGTTCAGCTTCCTAAAAACATCAAGAGCGAAATTTTTTTGTTTTTTTTTTTTTGTCAATCATTCTATAAAGTTACCAAACCTCAAAATATCTTACACATTTAGCTTATCAACACAATACAACTATCGTAATGATCCTCAAACCTGGCTCTGATACCACCTCTGTCACGCCCCCCCCCTTCGAGAGGTATGACCATGTCATAAATTTATAATTTTAGACACAGCATAATTTATCCAGGATCCAATCAAACATTTGAGGATACTAAAAAAACTTGGGCAGTTTATAATCATACATCACATCACTTGGTGAGTTATAACTAACTCAACTAAACACTAACCACAACATAATCCACACGAGTGGAAATCTATCTGATCATAAAAGTGACAACTACCACAATGTCCATATTGTTATACAAGTTTAACTTGACGTTCCAAAATGCTAAACGTGAGATTTAAATCCACACTTCAACATCTACCAACAACATTTCACGAAACATTAGGAATTTCTTATACAATCAAAACATATCAACTGCTATACGATTTGCCCAAAACCTTCTAGCTTTCCACTGCCTCCGCCTAGTTTCACACGCTTTAGTATGATAAGCTAATCTGAAAAATTAGCATCAACGGAATGAGCTACAAAGCTCAGCAAGTATCAACATGTCAAAGGCGTAAGTTTTAGAGTGTATCAGAAAACAAACAAGTAACAGTAGATTCATAAATCAGAACAAACATGACGGACATTCCATCCTTGGTTTTATCCAAAGCACATAAATTAACTCACAAGCAATACCTTGGATATCATATCAAAAATACAGAGGGTGAAGTGGGATACAGACAGAATGTGATTCATCCATTTCTGAATGACCACCAGAACAGTAGTCTCCCACGATTCCTACAACAATAGTTTCACCACAATCAGAAATCAGTACAGTAATCGAGAGCCAGAACAAGGCAGAAAGGTCAGAATTGTAAGCAAAACTGCAAACTCTATTTTACAGATTTCCTAGTACCACTTGAAACAAATGTTTAATCAGGCTATCGAACTCCAAATATTTCAAGTCTAGTGTCAAAAGAAAGATCATTCAGTCTAGATTCCTACAACAATAGTTTTACCACAATTAGAAATCAGTACAGTAATCGAGAGCCAGAACAAGGCAGAAAGGTCAGAACTGTAATCAAAACTGCAAACTCTGTTTTACAGATTTCCTAGTACCACTTGAAACAAATGTTTAATCAGGCTATCGAACTCCAAATATTTCAAGTCTAGTGTCAAACGAAAGATCATTCAGTCTAGATTCCTACAACAATAGTTTCACCACAATCAAAAATCAGTACAGTAATCTAGAGCCAGAACAAGGCAGAAAGGTCAGAACTGTAATCAAAACTGCAAACTCTGTTTTACAGATTTCCTAGTACCACTTGAAACAAATGTTTAATCAGGCTATCGAACTCCAAATATTTCAAGTATAGTGTCAAAAGAAAGATCATTCAGTCTAGATTCCTATAACAATAGTTTCACCATAATCAGAAATCAGTACAGTAATCGAGAGCCAGAACAAGGCAGAAAGGTCAGAACTGTAAGCAAAACTGCAAACTCTGTTTTACAGATTTCCTAGTACCACTTGAAACAAATGTTTAATCAGGCTATCGAACTCCAAATATTTTAAGCCTAGTGTCAAAAGAAATATCATTCAGTCTAGATTCCTACAACAATAGTTTCACCACAATCAGAAATCAGTACAGTAATCGAGAGCCAGAACAAGGCAGAAAGGTCAGAACTGTAATCAAAACTGTAAACTCTGTTTTACAGATTTCCTAGTACCACTTGAAACAAATGTTTAATCAGGCTATCGAACTCCAAATATTTCAAGTATAGTGTCAAAAGAAAGATCATTCAGTCTAGATTCCTACAACACTAGTTTCACCACAATCAGAAATCAGTACAGTAATCTAGAACCAGAACAAGGCAGAAAGGTCAGAACTGAAATCCATTTTCTGATTCAAGTTTTGGAAGCTTTGGAACCCACAAAACAGATTTCGGATTATTTTGGAATGCAAGGCAAAACAACAATGATAAAATATCCAAATAAGGAAAAGAAATAGGATAGAACACTTGTCTTTGATCTAAGATGAATGGATTTTGAGCAAACAACACCCTAAGCCCCAAATCAATGTTTGTTTCCTCCTCTTCCTTCTCTCTTTTTTTTGTTGTTTTCTTTTCCTCACCGACTCAAGTCTTCTCAGGTCTTCTTAAGGAATGAAGAGGCGGTGGAGATGCAGAGGCGGTGGAAATTTTTTATGTAGAGGCGGTGGAGATTTGTTGTGTAGTGTATTTTGTACTTTAGTCCTTCTATTATTAATATTTATGAGTAGGTCCTTTGGATTTTACAAACAGGTCCTTAAATTTTTATAACTAAGTCTTAGCAATAACATAAACTATATTTCTTCACAAACGAGGGATGTTACACGGGTGGCCCAAAACGGCCAGTTTTGGCCTGTTTTTGGGTCGTTTTCATGTGCTGCAGTGGGCGCGGTGAGGGGTCGTCTGGACGTGGCATTCGTGTAGCAGGGAAGGTGCTGCCCTTCGCTTCGTTCGCCGC